>CM037093.1:86533309-87018158 GCA_020916435.1 Oxytropis ochrocephala | reverse complement strand
CGGTATTACTTCGTTCAGTTACGTATTGATTCATTCGAAGGGCTTGGTTTTAGGTTAGTTTTGGGAGACCTACGCCCAGAAGCTCTCGCCCAGGAGAAGCTTGGCCAGGGCTCGGCGAAAGCTCAAAGTCGATCTTGTATTCGGTTTATCTGTTGTTGTTTTTTTATTTCTCTCACCACTCCTCTTGTCTCACAGATTATTTTGCTAGTTTTGTTTTCTTGACTCTTTTTTAAAGCGAATCTAGTCCCTGACTGTTGAAAAGCACAATGTTTAGTTCCTAGTCATGTTACTTGAGTCTAGATTTCATACACATGCATACATATTTTTGTATGCCAGTTTATTGTTACATACGTTTTGGCGAATCCCGGACTTAAATACGCATGCATATATATTTGACACAAGCAGTTTATCCAGACATACAATTTGAACATTATAACATCAATCTCGGAATTAAGGATGCATTGGGTAAACCACTACCTTTATTCAGGCCCTCTGTTTTGACTCCTTGTGTGTATGTTTAAATGATTGAAACCACTACTTAAGCTATTGCTCTCGCTCTTTCGGGCTGCTCTGTTGCCTCTCTCGAAAACTGAAGAAACTTCAACGTGTTTTGTGGATTCGGGTTTCAATGTGAAACTCTAATCCTTATTTTTCTAGTGATTTTCAATGACCTTTTTATCTTTGATTTACTGTGTGTCCTTTTCTTGCTTATTAATTGCTTATTTATAGTATAATACTAGGTTAAGGCATTTATTATTTTTAACAGGCTTTGACCTACTATTTAGAGTTGGAACCGGGCAGAATGGCAATTTGTAGCGACGGAATCTTGCTTGAAACCCTAATTTGCTATTTAGTTTTGTATTTTCCGGATTTGTTATTTTTGCATTTTTAGTATTATTTATTTTTGTATTTTTGGACTTATTTGACTCTTAAGTGCTTCTAATTTGTAAATTAAACTAAGTAGAATTATTTTGATATTTTGGACTCTTAAACACTTTTAAGCGCTGTAAATTAAACTAAATAGAATTTTTGGATTGCATATATGCTTAAATAAATTAAATAAACAAAATAAGAATAAAAAATAATAAGAAAAAAAAGGAGTCGGGCCAAATACAAAAAGGCGAGAGGCGGGTAGGACTGCGAAACAAGCGCTAAAACTAGACCAAAAATAAAAAGAAATGGCGCGCGTTAACTAAAAACCCCTGAAAATTAACTTTCGGAATCGCATTATTAAAGTGCGAATTTAAAACCAAATTTTGAGAAAAAGAATGCCTTTAGAGTGAACACAACTACGTGCGGCTAAACCCGAATCACAGCGAGACTAAATTGAAGCGCGGCGAAAAGATCGATCGTTCGGCGTGCGTGCTTAATTTAAACAATGGTATCTTGATTTAATTGAGCGGGAGATCGAGATTGGTTCGGGTTGATAGCTTAGAGACTACACTAATATTTCCTTAATCACGCGACTCGAAACACGCGCTAGCAAGAAAAGAAAGGCGGACAAAATTGGGGTATAACATTCACTGAAAGTGCAGGCGATGTAGGATTTGTCCGGATTGGGTGGTTTGTTCGAACCACCACTTGGTGAATACAAAATAATGTCGGAGGCAGCAGAGTTGCTATCATTAAAGCCAAAGCAATTTTCTCTATTTTTGATATGAAGTTACAGCCGCATGAGCTTTGCTCCTGAAGAAATGCGAGCTTTGCCCCTCTTTTGTTTCTCGGACGATCTTGCTCCTAATGCTTCCTCGGATATTGAGAGATATAAATATAATACTTCCCGGGTTTAGGTCGGGTTAGTATCGGAGGTTACGATAATATCTTTTTAAGTTTGGTGGCGCCTCGTCAGTTCTTTTGTAGTCCCAAATAAATTCGAGATTCCTTTTTAAGAGTTTGGAAAGAGGGTGAAGTGATTTAAGCAGCGGCATTTGAGATAAGCGAGATAAAGCGCTGATCATGCCATTAAGTTTGAATTTCCTTCTTGGTGTTTGGGGTTTCATCTCGGTCAGAGCTTGCATTTGTCGAGTTTGCCTCGATTCCTCTTTCGGTGAGATAAAACCCTAAGAACTTTCCGGCTTTGACTCAGAATGTGCATTTTAAGTTTAATCTCATTACTGTTTTCCTTATCTCTTGCAAAAATTTCTGAGGATCGGTAACATGGCGATCTACTTGCTCACTTTTGCAATCATATCATCTAAGTACCATACGACATTCAGTTCGATCTGGTTTTTGAAAACTTCGTTCATCGTTCCTACGATCACGTCGCTCCTACATTTTGAGGCCGAAAGGCATAACTTTCGGTAACAAAAATTCCCCAGCGTTCGATCGTAAAAGCGATCTTCTCTTGATCGAGAGGAACATCGGGTTTGGTTGTAACACGAATATGCATCCATGAATGATAATAAACAAAATCGGCGCGTGATCAACTAGTCGATCAATATTTGGGCAGGAAAAGCATCTTTAGGACATGACCTGTGAGATCGGGTATAATCAATGCACATCGCCATTTTCCATTTGATTTCTTAACAAGTCTGAGGTTTGAGAGCCAAGTGGTGTACTTGAGCTCATTTACAAATTGAAACTTTTCACTTGGGTAAATCTCTGCAGCCTTAGCGTCGCTTAGTTCTTCTCGATATTTTGTACCGCTGCGTTGGGACTTAGCATCGGGATATATTGACAGTGATAGCCGAGCCGACTTGGTGGTATCTTGGGCATATCTTGACCGAACCAGCGAAATAGATCGTGCTCCTCAGCTTTGCAGGTTAGTGTTTTTATTTCGTCCGGTAGTTCTGCGCGATCTTGGCCAGATTTTGTTGGGTCGTCTCGATACCACTGATGAATTCCCCACGTCAAGCCCGATGCGTTACGGCGCTTTTCTCTGAATGCGGATGTTGAGCGCTACCTTTCTCCTCGTCAGTGTCGGGATCGAGCGTCGCGTCTAAATCCATCACATTGACCTCGAGAAAATTTCTTTTCTTTTCTTTACGTAGATGCATTTTTGATGTGTGACCTTCTCTGTGCGATTTAGAATTTGAGAAGGAGGTAATAGCATCTTTTAGATGATTCTAGATCGGCATTGATAGTTATTACCTTGTTACATTGAGTGAAACTTCATTTTTTCGGATATTACCGTGGATATTGCAGCTCGGAGTTTTTCCCAATGCTTCGGCGCTCCAATGATGCGATTGTAGATTGATGAACAAGGTAGTACCATGAATTTGATCAAAATTGTCAGAGATAATGGTTCTCTCTCAAAGTGACTCTCAGTCTACATAACCCATTGGTTTGGTTAGAACCATTAAAGCAGGAAGGTCCGTTCCAGAATGAGAAAAAAGTTCCTTTGGGGCAATTCCAGAGTCTTTCGATACATCAACAAACATAATGTCACGGGGCTGCCTTGGTCTACGAGAATCCTTCTTATCTCTTTTTAAGCCATTTCTGCGAGATCAATAGTGGAATGTCTTCATTTGTTTTCAGATTCGGTGGAGGTCCTCGTCCCCCAAATGACAAAAGGAGGACGAGTTACTGCACCAGGGTTGATGAGGTGGATGCTACGCATTGAATTTCTTTCCATTTTCTTTTAATACGTCCTTATTTTTGCTCCTTGACCTCCTTTTACGAGATAACCATTACCACTTTTAGTCGTCCACTGCTTCTCACGGTAGTGTCGAAGCTCTTCTTTGTATTCCACGATGTCTTTATCTTTCCGCCATCAGCGTCTTTCTCTTGTTTAATGTTTTTCTCCTATTTGGAATGGCTTTCGACATATTATGCGAGCTTTCCTTTTTATGGGAGTCTTGATATATCGTCTTTCAATGCATTGCACAATTTGTGTAAGTGGCGAAGCACTTTGATGTCTGCGACAATATTTGTTGTTTCTCGATCCGGTCTTGGGGCAATAGGATTAGGATATCTTACTTGCTTGAATTCATTGTTTTGGCATTCTTGCAGGATCTTCTCTGCCACATATGAGTTAGGCGTAGTCGATGTCTTCACTTTGCCAGAGTTTGAATTCCCACTAGATGGTAGCCGATCAGTGAAATCTTCTTGAATTTTACGTGTTCGGTTGTTTTTCGGTTCGAGTCTATTCTCTTTGGTTTGGTTGGCTCGTTCTTTACAAAGAATTTGCTAGCTTCATCACCTTCTTACGTGATCTATGTATTTTTACGAAAGTCGGAGGAACTCCCAAGGTTGAGGTTGGTTTATGCTTACATCAATTTGGAATAAAGTGCCTGCGCAAACCTTGGATAGGAAATATAGGCGAAATTCCTCATTCAAACCATGCACCTTTCCGGCACTTAGTGTTGAATCTTGCAATGTAAACGGATAGATTCATCTTAGGTTTGGTGGGTGCATGCAAAACCATCCATGACTTGACCTTACTTTTGAATGTGCAAAGCTTCATGAGAATAATTTGGATAGTTGCTCCCAAGGCGAGATTAGATTAGGCGGGATATCTACAAACCATAAACTGCAGATTTATCAAGGGTGAGAGAAAAAAGTCTACACATGATCTCACAGAGGCATTCGGTATTGCATCATGGTTTCGTAATACTCTGGGTGAGCGTCGAGTGTGAGTCGTCAGTAAATTTTTAAATGCTCGGGAGGTTTTCTAAACCTCGGGGGCCGAGGAAATATCAGATTCCAGGTAAGGTCCTCTTCTTGGTGGTTGAACTTCTTGTGCTTTATCATGCTTAGGGCTTGCAGCGAGGTTGATGCACAGATGGTATTGTTTGAGGTTACAGGGCTCTCTATATTATGGTGGTGGCGCTTTCTGCGCCTTGGAGGAGTCTCTTTGCTCCTAGATGCGTCGTTTGAGTGGTGAAGATGAGCGTAAGATGAATCTTAACTTCCCAGTCGTCTATATCCTGAAAGTGCCACAGGTTCTTCTCTTCCTCGTCTTCTCGGGAGGCGATGATAATGGCGTCGCTTTGGAGGAGAAACGATGTAAGCTTCGAGTTTAGTAGGTGCAGAGTGTTCGGGGCTCTTCCCTGGGGTTGTCAGTGGAGCATATCATTGTGGAAATTCCGTCTGCGATATCTCGAAACTTGGTATCCTGCAATCCGCTTCCATTTCAGAGATACGGAGACTCTAGCTGAGATGCCTCGTTATGTTGATTAATTTGGACTAGGCATGTTGTAAAGTGTCCTTTGAGTGCGAGGAATAGCGCGGGAGGTGAAGAAATCGAAATTTGATCGATCCTGTTATTGACATTCTGATGCAAAGCAGGTTGGATTCTGTGACTCCTCAGGGTTCCTTCCTCACGAGATCGGATGACACTTGCTATCCAGCATATAGGTTCTAAACTTCGGGGTCCATGATTTGATCAAAAAAGAAAAAAATGTGTGAAGATTTTTGGTCGGAAAACTCCCCTGTGTTACATGCATGATATTATCATCGTATCTATGGATATGTTAAGTTCGAGATAGTAGGTAGGTTATAAGGTTTTTGATCAATATTGGTAACGTCAGGCTTGATGTTCGAAGTGAGGTTGGGTGTCACCTGCCTGATCACTCACGATGCTAAAGTCGATGCTTGATGAGTTAATGCAAATATATGTGTAATTAATGCGTCACCTCTCTCCTTGGAATAAATCACGGTATTTATAGGTTTAGGAGGCACTTGGGTGTAATCATCCCGAGCCAGGTGGTTGTGGAAGCGCATGATAGTACATTGGATGAATGATCATGGAGCTTTGGGTGTTGAAGGCGATTAGTTGGCCTTTTGAGAAGAAGGGGTGCGAATATCGTATGCGAGAATTCTCATAACAAAACCCATAACATTTAAAATGTTACGTAATCTAATAAAGAACTCATATACTTTCTCCTCATCCTCCATCTGCATCATCATCTCAATTTGACCTTCTTGACCACTACTTCTCCATTGTAACTAACACTTATCAATAATTTCCCAAGCCTAGCCTCCTTAGAGGTTTTTAGACTTGTGATTTTATCAGAGTTAGCCTCATCACAACCTTGTCGTGAGTGAGAAGTGACAAAAGATCTCCTTTGTGAGCACAATATCATGGGCCTCTCAGGTGGCCCAGTGGGTGTTGGCCTAGTTCGAAACAAGAACACAAAAATAATCCGATCAACTTTAATTTAATTAACTTAAATCAATGCGTGCATTTTACTTGTTGACATTAGTACACTTTTTTGGTGCTATACATTAGGACTTTTCAAGTCTAAAAGAATTTTGGTCAAAAAACAAGTCTAAAAAAATACTCACTCCGTCTGTAGTTTTAATCGTCGGCTTTAGAGGTTACACATATTAAGAAATTATTATCCTTGACATTTTCTTCAAAGGTCATTCTTTAATGAAATTATTTTCCTTGACTTTTTTTCAAAGGACATTCTTTTTGAATAAGGTTGGCCATTCAAAAATTTTAATGACACTGACAAGCTTTTGTAGTCCATAATAACATCTTAAAGGTTTGGCAAAAAAAAATAAAAAAAATGGTTACTGGAAAAAAAAATAGAACAAGAAAATGGGAACCACTCGCTTAGAATATATTCTTTCTTCCTTGTTTACATGTCATTGTATTTATATTTACTTATTTAGGATTTAAATAAAATTGCATCGTTATTATTGCCACAAAAAAAATTGCATTGAAATACAAGAAAATAAAAAAAGTAAAACGACGCCTGAGAGATTCGAACTCTCATGAAACCCCATGTACTTAGCAGGCACACGCCTTAACCACTCGGCCAAAGCGTCGTTGTTGAAAACACCTTCATTACATTTTGTAATATAATAAAATAAAGTAGTAGTAATAGTAAAGACATAGTAGTTGCAGTTGAAGGGTTGCTGCACAGAAGCTACCAAATGAACGGAAACAAAAAAAGCGACAACCAGTTATACGAAGAGGTTGGATGACGCGGACCCCATTTTATCTCTCTCTCTCTCTCTCTCTCTCTCTTAATTAATCTCCACTTACCGTTCTTCCCACTCATCACCACTTACCTCACCGACGCCAAACAAATGCTATAGAACGAGAGAGAAGAGAATCACCCGCCACCACAACTAACCACCATGGCGACGGCGACGGCGACAGCGACGGCGGCGTCATCATCGAAACAAATTAAAAACATACTGGTGTCACAGATGCGACATGAGCGTATCCCTAACTCCCTCCTCACCATCACCACTTCTATGTCCTCATTTGCAACACTCACTTCCTCGAACTCATGGACTCACCATTCCTCAAAACGACGCCGAACCACCGCTTCCATCTGCTCTATTCGACGTCGTTTTCCAGGACTACACTCGCACTACTCAATCCTCCGCCTCCTAAAACACGCGCTATAATAATCCCTGTTATATCCGTAACCTCCACTCTCTCTCTCGTTTAGAACCGAACGGCGTCGTTTTATGCGCTGTTTGTAAAGACCTAATTTTTGTTGATTCGAAAGCGAAGCAACTTCCTTATGAACATCTTTATCATTCTGATTGTATTACTCCTTGGCTTGATATTCGTGCTTCTTGTCCTCTCTGTCGATTGAATCTTGCAGAGGAAGAAGAAGATGGAGAAGATGCTGATGAAGTTAATGCTTCTGCTATGAGGAGACAGCTTGTGATGCGATTATCAGGTTGTCGGAGGATGATTTCTATGGTTTGAGGATTACTCTTAACCACATTGCTTCTCGTCACGCTTTGCTTCACTCTAATGCTTCTTCTGCTACTCAGAATCCTCCGTCTGCTGGTGATGGTGGAAATGGAGAATCTGGAACTTGAAGTTCTTCATGGTATGTTTATTGTTGTTTTACATGAATCAAGACTTTCATAATTTAATTTTGTATGCAACATTATGATTTACATGCTATGAATTATAGTTATAGATCTCTGAATCTGGAATTTGGATTATTGAAGAGTGCTAGCCATAGCCAATCATGTATGTCTTAATCTTAATAGAAGGAAGTGATGTTTTGTGTGTTCGTTGGGAAATTGCTGATTAATTGAACAACTGTTTGTTAGATGAATGGATTAACCGAAAAAGTAGCGATTGGTTGTTCATTCGAGAGTCAAAAAGTAACGATTGGTTGTTCATTCGAGAGTCAATGAGTATTTTCAATAGATGTTATAGATTGCAGTATGCATAGGCAGGATAGATTCAGTGATTCACGAATGGCGCCTTACGTGGAATGGATCTCGACTGGGTGCATTTCTTTGAAACTCATGGAAGGGTGGGGAGGGAAGATTTAGAAGGATTTTCATAGCAAACAGACATGACATGAGGAGAATATTGAAGCATGGATGGAACTAGTTTTCATTATCACAACTTTCATATTTATGCATATCAAAACCCTTATCATCACCTTGTATTGGATCATATGCATTTTTGTTCATGTTTGCTAAAAATGAACTCTTGTGATGTTGTATTTTTGACTGAAAAATTATTATAAAACTCGTTTGCTTAAAACATTGAGGCTGTTTACTTTCTGTCAAACTGCAAATTGGGTTGGAGAAGCAGCGGAGGAGGACACCTTAACCAAACTGGATTTGGATCCTCTGCATGACTGCATCATCTTTATTTCTCTCTTAATTCTCATCTTACACTTGTTTTCTTGATGGAGAAGATGTAGGGAAGGAGAGGATCTAATTTGGAACCCGATTATAGTGGATTTAATATGTATGCATTAGTCTGTCTTTGTTATATAATAAATAAAAGTTATTTGGTTTAGCAATTGTTTTCTATTTGCTGAAGCATAGTCAACACCACTATTGCCTTGTGGTATATTAAGCATTTACTCCACTACAATGACTTAAACTATTCTATTTTGAAAAAGTCCCTTTTTTGCTATTTAATATTATCTGTGCTGATATTCGTTTGCAGGTATATAGTGTATCAACAGAATATTGGAGTTGTATCACCATACATCGTCTTATCAAGTGTAAATCTGCACCGACGATGGTGCTTCTTCTGTTCTTTTTCCCTTCTTTTTTGGGTTACTTCAACTAGTTAGTTGTAGTGCTATAGCCTGAAATACAAATAAACAGATGAGTGCACTAGTAATGTGCATTTCTCTAAAGTTGGTCCTTGGAGCTGAACTCTCTTAGTCTTAGCTCAAACTCCCCTCCATCTTAGGCAATAAAATCATTGTAGAATTCAGCTCTCATTTGTGTTGTGTCTGTATTGCTGAAGTGGATTCTTTCCACCGAAACATTGTTATTTCCTGTCGTCTGGCTGTAGTTGGGTATGAGATTGTTGAGGGATTGAATGAATATTTTCAATGTAGCTGTGTACCATGGAAGAGCCTTATAAAATGCATATTTTGTGGAGTCTCTGTTGTGTTGTGATAATCTGATCTATATTTGAGGAATGAAAGCAGCTAGTTGGTTACTATATCATGTTACTTCTTACTAACTCAACCTCAACTTCTTCCAAATAATTATGATCTATGTAAGCCACTTGGCTTTCGGTTGAAGGCGTTATGCAGTCTCCAAACACGTATTGTGTTGAACAAGCAGCACAAAACAACGATTCTTGTATTTTTAAAGCGATATGCGTATTATGCGTAGTGCGTGTCGGGTGTCGATTATGCGTGACGATGCTTCATAGATTATGATTGACTTTGATGCTTCAACCATTTGGTGGCTGATGTTTTCTGGGAATACCTAAAATGCATTTGATTTTCTGATTTCATTCACCTGAAGCTCTAAGGTACATTTAGATAGGCAAGACTTTTTGGAGGTCTGCAGGATTATTAGATTTTCCCTTTTATTTGTACTAATAACTAAATTCTTAGATTCAATGAATCATTCTACACCTGATCTGACTTTTGGCCATGATGTCCCCTATATGTCATATTCAGCTATTTCCAAACAAACACATTCGCAATCAGCCAAGATGGTAGTTCCTTTAGAATCTTTCCAAAGGAGCTGCCAACTTCATTATTATAAGACACGTATGGTATGGCTGCTATGGTTGTTATTGTTTGAAACGCAATCTGATTACTCTCTCGTGTAGTACAAGTCAAGTTATTTCTTTTCAATCAACTCTTCATGGCAAACATTGCACCCGATGTTTCTTTGTCACCAATCTATCTATTCACAATTTTCTATAATGTAAAAATTTAGTTTTTTCTTCTATTAAACTTTAGACTTAATTATCTCATAAAAGACTTTAGGCATACTTACACTTTTCATTTTCTGGATACTTCAATTGTTCGATTTTCAGTCTCAAATTATTGGGTTCTATTGGTATCAGTATCACCACTTTACAATTGTAGTCCCCTAAGTTTTAAGTGCACAAGTTGAGTCCTCTAGGCATTGCGATTCTGCAATTTTGGTCTCTTCCACTAATTTTCATTTAAATTCTAAACCAAAATGTTAATGTTAATTGGGTAACGTAACATTTTCTCAAAAAAAAAACTTGGATAATATAATACTAGTATGTGTCACCGTGCGTGCGCGCAGATAAGCATATCATTTAACAAAAAATGTAATTTTTTATCTTGGATTAAAGAGTTGCAATTGTATACTTATGTGTATTATGTGAGATATATAATACCTTGTAGACCATTGAAATTTAAACTATTAGAAATAAAAATTAAAAAGACTACTTAAAGGGTATATTTGAAAAAGGAAAAAAATCGTATTATATTTTTCATTAAAAATAATCATAAAAGAATTTATAGATATAATTTATAGTAGAGACACTTAATATAAGAATTTATAGATATAATTTATGATTTTTAATTTAGTATAACAATAATATAATTTATAGTAGAGACACTTAATATAAAAAAATATACTAAAATGTTATTTGTTTATATTAAACTATCAAATAGTATTTAAGAAAACTAATTTAAGAAAAAAACAATTTATATTAGGTTATAAAATGTACCTATAGTAATTTTTATTTTAGTATAATATTATAGGTAAATTTAACTTGAACTTTTAAGTTCAAAGTTAACTAATACAATAGAAGTATTTTAAAAGATATAAATCTTGATAACCTTTCATATTATACACACACACACACACATATTAGAGAGAGAGAGAGAGAGAGAGAGAGAGAGAGAGAGAGAGAGAGAGAGAGAGAGAGAGAGGAGAGAGAGAGAGAGAGAGAGAGAGAGAGAGTAATTCAAAATACAAATTCAATGCATTTTCTTAAAAAAATATAAGATTTTTGTCATCAATTATAATTTAAAGTAATTATATTGGATAATAATATATCTTTTTGGTTTATTTTTTAAAATATACTCATATCAAATGCTATTAAGAAATAATTTTTGGATTTGTGTCTATAACTAATAACAAATATTAATAAGCGTATATCAAATATTGTATTTTTATGATATCTTACTTTGTTATATTAAATTATCTTTGATACTTTTTGATTTTAAAAAATATGTTGTATGCCTTAAAAGGTTCTGACTTGTGTTGCGATTTCGAGTATCATTAGATGAGAAACCCAAATTTATCAAGCAGCGTACATATCGACTGTTTTTTCAAAGTAAAACAACGCTCTCTAAATAAATCGCGATTGATTACCCTCCTCAAATCGTATGCTTTAGTTTGTTCTTACGCAGAATACTTAGAAACAATAGTTATTGTTCAATAGCTGGTTATATGATGAAGTATCAAAAGTTGGGGTATTGGTGCATCACGTACACATCAAAATCCATCTTACAATAATTTAGCTTTTAATTTTAACAAATATGACTTGAATTGACACACAATGTGCGTACTTGTTTATCTTTGCTTGTCCAAATTGTAGTTATTATTTATTGAATGACAATGTAGGCTATTTTGTTAACACTAAGAAGCGATATTATGATTATAGTTGAATATAAAGCCAATCAAAATGAATATTTTTTTGACATAGTTATATAGTCGACTATCTTGTATAAATTGAAGAATTACCTAATAATATAGAGTTAGTAATGGTGAATACTAATAGATAATAAAAAGAGATAATAAGAAAGGTTAAAAATATAGATAATGCATTGAATATGCTATAAGCGATCACAAAACTCAAACACAACTCTGGAAATTAAGACCAATGTACCTAAGTGATTCATACATTGATAGAAATCACTAATCAACAAAGCTTTGAGTAATGATCAAATGACAATAAACTATTATCGGAGAAAATTTATTCTCCTCACTCACTTGCTTGTCAACTAAATACAGGGCATCAGAAAGTGAAAATAGTGTCTCAATTAAAGCATAGTCTGGCCCGTCAAAAGGAGCACATACTAAAATATTTTTGTAGGTCTCAACTTTATCTTCTTTCAAAAACTCTTTTAATCCATCCCAAGTTATTTCACATATTTGTGGCGGTTCATCTATATACATGAAGTGATAAAACAATTAATAAAAAAATAAATTCAAAAAGAATCCATGCAATTTTCTTATATATTTTTCCCGGATAAAAATGTAGGGTATAATACATCTAGTTGATCTTAACCTTCAAGATGTTGCCTCTCATTTTGTCAACAACAAAACCTCTAACCATGTAATTTGGATCAAAAGACCAACTCGATGCTTGCATTAAAAACAAAGGTTCTTAGCCAAAGATTCAAGAAATCAATAATCCTACGAGTGCTAAAGTTATACGATTAAATCACGAGTGCATAATCCATGCGTTTATTAAACTTTACGCATTCGTAGAGACAACTTCAGCGATATGGCGATGACAACTTGCCGAGATTCTTTGCACTATTCGGATAAATTGAATATTAGGATGATTGATGCGGGTATATCACTATGGAGAATAAAGAAAGATAAAACAAGCTGAATATTTAAAGGACTACCTCAAATGAGAATTCGATTGCAAAAGAAGCGGAGGTTGACAAATTCATAATATAAGAGGAAATCAAGAAATATTCATCTTGCACATCTATTTTTGCGATCATTTTTACGAATTAAAATTTGCACTATTATATCTTGTGTCCAGCGTTTTTAATTATAATTCGATGGCTTCACATGCAAGATGGGTCATTGGTCAGCGATGAAATTTGGATCCATGAATTTTGGATCTAATTAATTGTGTTATAATTGACATTTAATATGATGTTTTTTTTGTATTTTGTATTGCGTTTATAGGCGAGGGTTAAAGATGCGATTTTCTTATTGTTTCAATCAAAGGGATGCATGCGTTTATTTTAGGGTTAATCTTTGATATGCTTGCGGTCCGTCCACTTGATCAGCGATTCGCGTGTGAAGTGCGGTGTTGTAGTACCACGCATTTTATGTGAAATGTGCTTGTCATTTTCTATTGGTCTATGTGGACACTTACATGGATAGCTCATGAATTAATATACTTAAGACTTAAGATAAACTTACAAATTAGAGTATGAATAGACAAAGAAACTAATTTGTAATTGGTATTTGAGTTATCTTTTTGATCAAACTAATAAAATATCGCGAGATCTGGGGCAAATGTCATACATCAAGAGTTAATCTCATATAACTTGATTTATAATTAAATTTCACGTGCACAAAAAATTCGGATCGCGGTCTGCGTAATGTCAGGTATAAATAGCATATCTAAAGCAGGTGTGTTGCTTAGTAGTTCCCAAAACACGCCACTTTCTTAGTACTCGACCATGATAGGAGAAGTGTCATGAGTGCGGGTGGAAATAACAACCAAAGGCTCAACTTTATTGGGAGGAGCTAGTGGAAGTTTGTTTGTTGTCATCTGTGATTTTACGTAGGTATTCTAAGCCTTGAACTAAGCGTATATTTTTTTGGTATTCTTAGGCAAGTGTGTACTTATTGCAACAAAAAAACCCAAAATAATTTTTCCTAATAGCGGCATTACTATTCCTAAAATTTTGATTTTGAATTTAAAATTAAAAAAAAAAACCAAAATATTTTATGAGGCCGATGATATTCGAATTGAATTTCAGAAAAGTGAGGATTCAAAATTGGCCAAAACTATATGGGTGGGTGGTTCAATTGCTACTTATGTGCACGTTTGTATTTAAAAACAATGTTGAAATTATTGGATTAATTCTGAAGGTAGCGTAATAAATTTCTTTCAAAAAATCGAACCATATTGGCTTCCTACTTATCGCGCTAATTTAGGTAATATGGTAGTCAATTATTAATTAAAAAAAACTGCTGCATTTAATTGATTAATTTCTCCAGGTTGGTGAAATGAATTCCTTACCAAGTCTGACCAACTTGGCGCATAAGTAGGATTAAATCAGAATAGTACCATTGAAAGGTTATTGGAAGTTAATGCAGTCGAAATTTAAATAAATTGTAGCTGTTCGTTTGGTTTGCGTGGCTTTAAGTTTAAATCGTGACCGTTATGATTAAATCAGAAGTTGATGTGGATGCCACCTATTTATTTTGAGATGTGCGTGACATTTTTTAATTGGTCCTACGTGGACGCCTCCGTGGACAAACTCCTGATTTAATATACTTATGATGTCACTCATTAGATGTCACTAAAGTGTCAAATCATTCCCATACGTGACACATAAGCATTTTCGGTTAGAAATCGAATGACAATTGGATAGGGGGACCAAAATTTCCCAATCTCGATACCCTGAGAATTCAATTTGCACAAACGGGACATTGAGATCAAAATCACATATCGATAAGATCTAGAAGACTTGCGATTAAAACATGTGAAGCGAGAATGATTCTTTGCGGCGGCAAGGGCCGTTGGATCAGAGAAAGTTCTCTCTAGATCCAGCGATCCTACTAATCTTGAGAATCATTACTGCGTAACGAAGAGATCTGTGTCCTACTTGAGGAGCATTGAAGTTAAGCCTAAACTTCAAATTTAGTTCCACTTCCACATAAGCCTTAGATTAAGCAATGTCCTTCCCCCACTTTGTGTTTTATCTTATTTATTAGGGAGGATTTTTTTTTAATTCTCATTGTTTTATCCCTCAGTATATGTATAAGGAAAAATGCACAAAATTTTAGAGAAAGAAAAACATCTTAAGGTGTGTTTCTTTTCTAAAATATGACGGATTAAATGATATACAACATTACTTGTTTTATATTGGATTTTAAAATAGTTATGGGATGGGGTTGTGTAGCTCAACTAATTTGAGCATCATGAGATTCACTACCATAGCAAAGGAGAAAAATACTAACAGAACTAATATATTAATGTCTTCCTATACAAAAAATATTTACGAGCCGCAATGAAACAAAAGATTATGGCTTAAATATGTTTTTATTCCCTGCAAATATGAGGTATTTTGTTTTTACCTCCTGCAATTATTTATTTTTTTTTAAAAACCTCTTGCAAAATCAACTTTTTTGGTTTTAGTCCTTTTGTTAGACGGACGTTACAAAAAACGTCTACGTGGCTAACAGAAGTGTGATTTGGCATTTTTTCTTTTTATTAGGCTTAAATATGTTTTTACACCTGCAAATATGGAGTGTTTTGCTTTTTACCCCTACACCCATATTTGCGGAGGGTAAAAACATATTTAAGCCTAATAAACTGAAAAAAATGCCAAATCTACTACTGTTAACCAATGAATTACCACTAATGACGTCAAATCTGCTGAAAGACTAAAATCAAAAAGTTGATTTTACATGAACTTACACAAAAAAAATTACGAGGGTAAAAGCAAAACACCCCATATTTGCGAGGGATCTTTATTTAAACCAAAGATAAAGACAAGTCTCCATATTTTTAATTTTTTCTCAACTAAATTATGAAACAGGTTTTTATCCACCAATGATATTACCTCTCTAGTCTATATTATAAGAAATTTTTGATATATTTTTGTGCGCTAATTATAAGAAAAATAAATTTTATTTAATAACTTTTAATTGGATACATTGTCAATTTTTAGGCTTAAATCGTTTTACCCACTGCAAATAGAGGCGTGTTTTCTTTTACCCCACAAAAATTTTTTTAAAAAAAACCCTTTGCAAAATCAACTTTTTGGTTTAGTCATACATTAGATGAGCGTTACAAAAATGTCTATGTAGCATTTTTAAATACGTTTTACCTCCTCACAAAATAGGGAGTGTTTTGCTTTTACCCCACATGAAAAATCTAAATCTCCTTCTTCTTCCTCGGCCTCACCCATGACCTCATATCAACTTTTTCATCCTCAACACAAACCAACGCTTCCATATCAAACCATAACCCATCTTCTCATCGATCTTCTTAGTCTCTCTCTCTCACACACACACACAACCGAACCGTGACCATGAGCACAACATGTAATTAACTTTTATTGCGATTATGATTTTAGGGTTTGTTTCAAGTTTTATGGATTGTTGTTTATGGATTGTTTTCATCTCAAAATCAAGGTTTTATGGGTTTAATGAATGTGTGTGGTTTAATTAAAGCGTGTGTTGGTTACGTGAGAAAGAGAAGATGGGTTCTAGTTTGAGATTTGGAATGAGAAGAAATAATGAGTGGTGAAGATGGGTTCTAGTTTGAGATGGGTTCTAGAGAGAGATGAAGTATGATGTTTGGACCATTTTGTTACATTGAATATTAGGGATTTGATTGTGGAAGTAAGAGTTGAATGGAGAAGAATATATTGATAGAGATGAGATGAGGTGGGGAGAGAGATAATGGAGGAATTTGTGGAAGAGATGAATGAAGCGTGAGGTGGGGATAGGATAATGGAAAATTTTGCGGGGGTAAAAGCAAAATACCCTATTTGCGAGGGTAAAAGCGTATTTAAAATGCCACATAGGCGTTTTTGTAGCGTCCATCTAACGGAAGAATTAAAACCAAAAGAGTTGATTTTGCAAGGGCTTTTAAAAAAAAAAAATTACGAGGGGTAAAAGCAAAACACGTATTTGCGATTAGGTAAAAACATATTTAAGCCATTTTTTAATGGGATATAATATTCGATGCATTATCAAAAAAAATTCAATGCGTCATTTACAAAAAATAAATAAATTGATGTGTTATAGTGTTAGTCTTTTACTTTTTAATATAAAGCAGGGCAAAAAACTCAAAGAGATTACACAATAATTTTTTTGATAAGTCGATTACACAACAATTAAATGAGGTAGAAACTCGAATAACATCATCAACAATATCTTATTTTTTTTAGATAAGCGAGATATATATTGAAAGGAGCACTAGGAGTGCACTAACCATTACAAAGTTCTGGAAGGGAGATCATGCATTCTAAAGCCTACTGCAAGTGCGGCAGGGAAAAATGCATGAGATAGGAAAAAGAATGCACGTCTGAAGTGCTTACAATGATGATATACACCACCATTACACCTAGTGGACAATAAACCAATCAGAATAAGACAATCAACTATTTCTCCCCCTTCTAGCTATAATCCCTCTATTAAACAACTTCTCTCTTGTGGGTATCAATAACACATAAGGATCGTCATCCCACAAACTACACTCAATGACTGCAAGACCATGAGCCACCATATTAGTTTTGTGCTAAAAGAATTGATATTGAAGGCTAAATTAATTGTTTTAAAATGTGTCTTTTGTAGCATTTGACCCAAAAAAAAAGTGTCTTTTGTCATCCGATAGCTAAGCAAAGGAGAAATAGATTAAAAAAACATTGTTAGCTAGCAGTAATATAATTTGATTATGAAATCATTAGGCAATGAGTGTTGGGAAGAGGATGAATACAATGAGTCAGCACCACCCTCTCCCTTCCCTTCCCTTGAATGCATCAAATTGACCAAATCGCACGTCATGAAACTTCCCCCTAACTTCTTCTAACGGGTCAACATATACTACAAGCAAACCTCCTCCTTCATTCATTACCTTCTTTCCATCAATTTAATTTAATATTCCACTTCAATGACCACTACACTATTTACACGTATATACTATATATCCTTTAATAATGTTTCTGGATAACAATGAACCTTCCTAACCTAATTAACATTTCCCACACGTGAAATAAATAACAGGTCAAATCAATTTGTTTACTTTTCCAAACTCTAGTCAACATATCCTTCTACCCACCCATACAACATCTATTAAAGCACGTTTGCATGCCAATTTTCTTCCAACAATAATTCATTCATCATCCAAAAACTTCATTCATCGTTCAAGTGATTAATCAGATCGTTAAAGGTTGTTAGTACAAGAGTTGATAATAAAAAAACATGGAGAGCAGCTTAGGTGACATGTTGGTTAAAGTGGTCGTGTTTTCCTAGTTCAAGCTTTGGTTTACCTTATTCTTTCCAATTCATCAAACGTATTCTCCAAGAACATCAAGAGATCTTACAGCTTCAAGCCTGCACGTTCTGTAAGTATTCGTCGGATGATGGCTTATCTCTCTGATTTCCCCTGAAGATGAATCTTCTCCTTCTTCAATGGGTTCTCAATCACCACAAGCCACTCAAAGTTAGAATCAGTTGTCATGGAAATGTTCCAGACGAAAGCTGTTTGTAAATTATTTCTCTTCTCTATCTGACTGTAGAGGCTATCATAGAGGATTCTAAGTTATTCAAATTGGTTTTTAGTCTTCGATTCATTTATTCATTTGTTCTTTCAAATATTCATGATGTAATATATTTATTATTAATGGAATGTTGAGATTCATTTACTTTTCACTTGTAATCTTTTAATTGATGAATTTTTCACCTATAGGTTGTCTTTTTTTAACGGCGAAGTGGTTAGTAATTAGCGATATTATTAAAATCATTTCGGTGATCGATTTCGGTCGAAACAACTTGTCGCGAGTGATGGGCGGACTATTGAGTCACTAATCGTGGTAGTATGACCAGTGAAACTAGTAAAAACCAAATAAAAATAGGCGTGATGTGTATAATTTGATTAAATTAATTCATGCATCACAAAGTTATGAATTTTTACCATATTTTAAAAATGTCTAAAAACTGAGAAAATATTAACATAACTAACTAACTTATTTAGTATTAAAAACATTAATTGTTAAATAGATCGATATATAAAATAGGTAGAGTGGAATTTGTTGGAAATAAAAAGAATGAATGGTTTAAATATATTTTCTAGAATTATAGTATGTTTCGTTTGTCTTTGTCATTCTTGAGGAATGACAATGGTTTAAGAAGCATTGATTTGTGCATTGATTTTTTCTTGAAAGAGCATTTTATAAATAGAGTTAGTAAGTTTAAACATGTGATAACTTACTAACTTTCTATTATATATAAGTTAATAAGTTTATAAAATGAATATAAATAGAGTTACTAACTCAATCCAAATATCTATCTTTGCAAAGAATATAAATAGAGTTATCACATGTTTAAACTTACTAACTCTATTTATATAGAGTTATTCATATGTTTAAACTTTGTAAATTGCTCTCTTTCAAGAAAAAATAAGAAGTTTATATATTATTTTATGTGATATATGATAACTTGCGTGTTTGACATGGTTTAAGTTGTTAATAGGCCATTTGGATATATTGTGATATGTTTGATGAGTTTGTCGGTCACGATCTCTGATGCTCATGCATTACATCTGCCTTTACAAATGCTCTTGCCTTTGGATTAACCTGATGCTCTGCATTGCATCTGCATTACAAGCAGTTGAGGCCATCCACTTGCACATCCACTTGCAATGATGACCTCATGCTTAGTCACTAAAGCAAGTGCAAATTGCATATTTAGCGCCCACAATTCCAACATAGCTTTGAAGACTCACTCACATAGGGACACATGCTCATCTCTCATTGGACCTCCTATCCAATTGAGTGAATGCTTCACTTGAGAGACAACTTACGAAAAGTAACCATGGTTACACCTCTAGTCTACTTGACTACAAGGAAGGAAACACCTCTCTTGAAGACTAAATAAAGACCTCATTCCTTCACTTGAAGATATATCACAATCTATAAGTTAGATCAAAATTTCAATAGTCATAGTTAGTTTCTATTTTGTAAAAGGAAAGGAAGGAATTGACAAATCCTCCTTTACTTCAATTTGTAATTTTACTAAGTCTTTGAGTAGCTAATCTGTTGCATTGCTAGGAGAATTCATCAAGAAATTTATGACTCGTGTAATCTCTATCTTGTTGTTCTCTTTTGTGATTTCAATTATATAAACATGATCTATTCGGTCTATATATGCCTTGCAATGTCTATCATGAGCTAAATCTCTCTTAGTTGGAATGTTACAACCATTTAATGAGCTTTTAAGTAAGTTTGATGCATGTATATGATGTGTGCACTTGAGTTCTTGCTTGATAATACTTTCAACACTTATTTTGAGATTGATCACTTAGAATAAGTAGATTTGTAAGCAGACATGGTTTACAATTAAGAACTCGAGAACTAATATGAGTGAGTGTTTTACTTAAAGGAGACTTTGTGAAAACCATGCTAAGTCCTAGACATAGGATAGTATAGTCCATAGGGTGACAACGTGGGTACTTTAAAAAGACAAGAGTGAACTTATTTATGAAGCCTAGACATATGAAGCTTGTAATGAAACTCTGAAGAAAGTGGTGAAAAGTACATAGCTAATGCAGTGACATTGGTTACTGTGCATCACATCTTGCATTGAACAACAAGGTGAATTACTTAGGAAGACATTCAAACTAGCTTTTCTCTATTGCATTACCACTATTTGCACATTACTTTACATTACTTGATTGTGATACACACAACCTCAAATTATATTTGTTATTTGGTTCCTTGCACTAATTACATTGTATTGAGTTTTAAAAAGAATTTCTCAATCCAGTGAGTTCGATCTTTTATACTACTTGTTTAGGGTTTGTGTATACTCGCATATGCTTTTCCAACACCGATGCACCACGCATAAAGCCATCTAAATCATTATCTTCATATTTTGAGAGGCTTTAACTTTCCAAAAACTCATTCTATTGTCCTTGAACTCTCGAATGGAGTTATCTATGATAGTTTGCATGAGAACATGTTAATTAAGCACTTAATTTCCACGATAATCATTCGAGTAAGCTCAAGTGTGCCTACGGAATATCGTTATGAATAAGGAAATTTTAGAATAGCATAAACATCACAAGCATCACACAATTCATCGATAGAGGCGATTTCAATCTCTAATGTTTTCCATTATTAAATTGCAAACTACGAGGTGTTGATAATTTACGGGAATAGTGATGTAGGGATGTCGAGGTTTTAGTAACCAATGATGAGACCAAACATAAGTGTTACTACCATCACCAATTTGACATCGTAAGCCTCTTTTAACTTGAACACTTGGGAAAATGGATGCTCGCCATATAAAATTGGGATTGTGTCCCAGAAACAGAAACAAAGTCCTCAGGGATAATATTTAGTTTTGAAGATTCTAGAAATAATAGCATCTTGGTTGGTTTGAAGCTTCCAACCTTGTTTCCCAACATGGAAATCTGAAAACCATACAAATGTCGAAACCTTCTTTCTCAATTTTTTCTTATATTGTGTTTTCCCAATTAAACTAGGTAATACCCTTCCATAGTTCCTTTTGAACCCCACCAAAATGATTTCATCATACGATTCATTTACTCTCCCAAAGGTAAGAGAAAGTACTTATACAATATGTTGGGTTAGACTTGATAACACCTCTTTACTGACTCTAGATAGATGCTTACGACCAGTAGCTGTGAATCCTCTCCATAACTTATCACGAAGATTACTTTCTTATTCCTACCAATCATAGAAAGCGTGTCAAAGTATTTTCCATCCCCAGAAGCTTTTCATATTGCGCCGAACATAGCCTCAATATCCTCTTTCACCTAAATTGTAGTATGATCGGATGATATTCTTTATTTGATTAACCCATTTGAGGTTAATACGAAAAAGAACAAAGAATCGTCGACAAATAACAAGTTTGAGAGGTGAGGAGCACCTCTACACTCTCAAATCCCTTGGATGTCTCCTCTGCCTTCTACCCTTTTTAGTTGTGTTGTTAATCCTTACAGGCATTAGATGAACAAATAAGGGGACAAAAGATCTCCTCGCTTGAGCACTCTCCACTAGAGTAATGGGACCAACCAAATCATCATTTACAACCACTTGAATAGTTAAAAAAAAACTAAACACATAAAGTCATCCAACTCATCCACTTGTCATCAAAAACCATCTTTGACATTATAGCTCTTAAATATGACAACTCAATGTTGTCATATGTTTTTACTAATGTTTATTTTGGAGAAAACTCCCCACTTTTTCATTGAGTTTAAATTTCACATGTTAGATTGCTTCATTGCATCCATAACATTATCAAGAATATATCTAGATTTAATAAACACAGATTTCTCAAGAAAAATACATTTTGGTAACACAACTTTTAGTCTATATATTAGCCAATCTGGTTGCAATAATTTATAAGGCACATTGCGAGAAAGATATCAAATGTGAATACCCGTAGTCCTCGGACTCTCAACTTTAGGGATAAGCCACGGTATTCTTTTGAGCCATTTGAGAAGGAACATATTGGGGTTTAATATAAAAACCTAATTACAAAATATAGTCGTTGGGCATACACCTAACAAACCTAACAAACTATTTTAAAATTAAAAGGTTGTTAGTGTGTGTTATACTAAAGTGGTTTATTGATTAGAAACATTGTTAGGATTCTAACTAACCTAAGCGACATGTCCACATTATGCTTAAATGTGGTGTATATAAATACTTGTAAATAGCAATACTTTTTATGCAGAATTCATACATTTTGAAATAAAGTTTCTGATCTTTCAGTTTTACTCTAAGTTCTAATACTACTTACGAAATACTCCACTTTCGTATGCTCCAATTCATTACAGTTACTATCAAAGTGCAGGTTACTGCTAGTGCATTCAAGGTGTGAATGTACCTTGCAAAACAAGAAAAATGCAGGTTAGTAATTAGGTTTTGATGTTGAAAACAAGAGAAAGAAAGGAGAGCGATGAGAGAGTATTACATGTTAGATACTCGAAAAGGTTTACAGGTAAAGATTCGGGTAGTGTTCATCTCAAGAACACGATCCACGGTACATGCAACAAAGCAGATACAAGAGGATTAGGGAAATCACAAAGGGTTTGTGATTATACGATTGAGAGCAATTGGAACCTTGAATCAAGTCTCTTACGTGCACTGCTGAAGCCTGATGAAAATTAGGGTTTCTACAACAGTGGTAAATCAAAGGTAAAGTGAAGAAGAAGCGTAAAGAAAGGGTGAATCTACCTTAGCGAAGGAGATTTACAAGTCGAGTTAAAGAAATCAACGGATCTGTGCAAACTAGGGTTTGCAAGATCACGAAGTGAAAGTCGAGAACAACGGTCTCATTTCGAGCTTGAACAAAAACCACCGTGGGTTTTGTTCATCATCGCCCTGAATCATCATTGGCGGTGAAACCGGAGAGAACCACCGCTTCAATCACGGAGAAACCTCGGTGAGAAGCGAGGCGCTCTAGGGTTTGAGAGAGAGAGAGAATTTGGAGAAGCAAGAAGAGAGAAGAGGGTTTCTTGGTGTTACGAGGAGAGAAGAGTAATAGAAAGAACATATCTGGCCGGGTCGAGAAATAACCGCGTGTATCCAACCACAAGCGGTCGGTAGCGCGAGGATCAACAAAAAGATTGTTTGGCATTTTAAGTGGCGAAAATTTGGAGCAATTGTAAAGCTTGGGCTTTACATTGCACCTCCATCGATTACTACTACAACTGCAAGGAAAACAAGAAAAATTAGCAAAAATCAATATGGTATAAGCAGGCATTGGTAAAGCGATCGGGGCAACTTTCTAACTCTACTCTGTGTTTCTTTTAAGTTCTTTAAACCTTCTTTAAATTTCTTTAAACCACACACGATGTGAAATTGTGCAGATTCTTTGTTTTCTAATCGTGTGTGTGTTTTAAGGTGTAAAAGCTGCGGGAATGGGAAAAGAAGACAACTATGTTCCTAAGCTCAATAGGAACAACTATGATACTTGGGCTATTCAAATGAAGCCTATACTAGGATCACATGGATGCCTCTGCTTGGTTAAAGAGGTCTCATGACACACAGAAGCTAATCTTACCCCTGCTTTGAAAGAAAGAATTCATTGAAGGTGAAATGAAGGATTTCAAGGTGCATCACTCATCCACGGGGCATGTGGAGAGGAAGACTTTGAAAGGGTAAGGGATTGTGAAACCTCTAAGGCGGCATGGGATGCTCTGAACATTACTCTTGTGGTGCGGCTCGATCAAGGAGGAGAAGGCGCAGCTCTAAAAGCACAATATGAAAGTCTTAAAATGAAAAAGGATGAAAAGGTAGCGGCTTCTTCAGCGAGTGAAGAAGATCAAAAATGGTATGGCCTACTGAGGAGAGAAGCTTGAGGAAAACTCTGTGTGTAGGAAAATTTTGAGTCGATGCCAAAGAAGTGGTACCACAGTGACCAATACTATATGAAACCACGAGAATGTGGGCTGAAGCTAGAGGAGCTTGGGGGTAAGCTAGAGGCTAAGGAAATCCGTATGGAAATCACGGAAGAAGATTCGGATGATGAAGACAACTGCTATGTTGGCTAAGGGTAAGTCAAAAAGAGCAACAAAGGTAAGAAAGCGAGTCCTAAGGGTAAGGCGGGTAATTCTAAACCTAAGTCTAATTCATCTAATTCTTCTAAGAGTAATAACAACACTAAGAAAAGGACAAGTCAAAAGTCGATTGCTATAGGTGTGACAAGCTAGGACACTATGCAGCGAGTGTCTACACAGGAATACTAATAAGCCTAAAGTCGAGGCTGAAGCCAATGTCATTGAGGAAGACAACGACTCTGAAGGTGCAATAGCCTTTAGTACTATTAGTGTTGATACTACTAAAACAAAATCTAGATCTAATGTGCATGTAAGCTGCTATAGATATAAAACAAGATAAAAATTTTGTAGCTTTAGTGGTAACAAGCGATGATGGCGACACCATCATTTGAACTATAGTATCTAGACTCTGCATGTTCAAATCACTAACGGGTAACAAAGGTTGGCTAGTTGATTTTGACCTAAGAGAAGGACAACTATCAAATGTGCTAACAACCTAACACTAGAAAGTGAAGGTATGGGTAATGTGATGTTTACAAAGAAGATGGTCGGGTAATATTGATTCATGATGTCTATTATGTTCTGGTATTAGTCATAACTTGATTAGTCTAGGACAATTGGTTGAGAGAGGATTCTCAATCATTATGAAAGATCTAAAGAAAATTTTTTGATACTAAGGATAAAGCGGTTCTAACAAGTTCCTTAGCCAAAAGCAGAACCTTGAAGACTAGTATAAGCCTTTGTAAAAGTAGAATGCTTTAGTCTTTCTTACTAGTATTGAAAGTGAGCTTTGGCATAGGAGACTTGGCCATTAAACTTTGGCGACCTAACTAAACTAAGTTCCAAAGGTTTGGTTGGGGACTACGAAAGATTGAGTCCCACTGATGGGGTATGTACCACTTGTATTTTGGGAAAACAACCTAGAAAGAAGTTTAGAAGCGAGAAATTGTTAGTAGGGCTAATGACTTCTTGCATGTTGTTTACTCGGATATATGTGGTCCATTTGATGTTTTGTCATTTAGTAACAAAAGGTATTTTACATCCTTTGTAGATGAGTTCTCTAGGAGGCTTTGTGGGTGTACTTGATCAAGACCAAAGGAGAAGCCTTGGGCGTGTTCAAGAAATTCCTAAAGCGAGCGAGAGAGACAAAGTGATGAAAACTAAAAATCCTAAGGGCGGATAGTGCGGTGAGTATACCTCACATGAGTTCGAGGATTCTTGCCTGTGAGGCATCATTCATGAGATTACCTCACCCTACACTCCTCAACACAATGGAGTTGTAGAAAGGAGAAAGCAGAACCTTGCTTGACATGTCGGATCCATGATCAAGCATAAAGGGCTTCCTAACACTTTTTGGGGTGAAGGCATGTCTCAGCTGCGACTTATATCCTAAATAGGTGTCCTACCAAGAGACTTGAAGGAAAGGTTCGAGAAGAAGTTTGGTGTGGAGACAAGCCAGTGTGGCTCATCTAAGGATCTTTGGTTCTCTATGTTACTCACACATCCCGGACCGAGAAAAGAAAGAAACTAGAAGACAAGAGTAAACCACATATCTTTGGTTGGCTATCATCCTACGAGAGCCTACTGGTTGTTTAATCCTAAAAACAACAAGGTAGAGATTTCTAGAGATGTGGCAGTTCTAGAGGATGAGGTATGGAATTGGAATGATTACGAGCAGCGAGAACTTCAGAACATCGATGACCACTGAAGAGGCTACTACTACCTGAAAGTACTTCACCAAGATGATGAAGATACCTCGCGGTGACCAAGACAACATGCAGCGACAAGCGGATCAACCTCCTCAAGATGAGGAGCACGAAACTCTAATCCTACTCCTATTCAACAAGTTGCTAGGGGCCAAAGGGTTAGAAATCTACCTAGAAAATTGTGGCCATTATGAGTTAGTTCTTGACCTAGAAGTGAATGAAGAGGTGATCTTCTACCTTATGCAATGCTAGGCGATCTTTGAGCCTATGGATTACTTAGAGGCACTTAAGGATGTGCGGTGGAAGAAAGCTATGCGGGAAGAGCTCAAGTCCATAGAGAAGAATGGTACATGGACTCTTGCTCATCTAGCTAAAGGTAAAGGGCCATCGGTGTAAAGTGGGTGTACAAACTTAAGCTAGATCCTAAAGGGACAATTGTGAAACATAAAGCCAGATTAGTGGCTAGAGGTTTCAACGAAAGAAGGAATAGACTTCACGACACTACAAGAAAAAGCGTGCATTTTAGTGGATTTTCCGCTTAAAAACAACAAATTCCGCCCATAGCGTGCATTTTAGTGATTTTCCTTGCCGATAAAGCGTTGGTGGCAGCGTGTTTTGTGGAAATTCATACGATAATTTCGTGGATTTTTGTCATTTAGTGAAATTTGTGGCGTAATTTGCGTGGATTTTCCCCGGTACTAGGGAGGAATTTTGTCATTCGGGGAAAAATCCGCGCATGAAATGACATTTTTTTAATCAAATCCATGAAAATGGCGAATTCCGCGAAAATAAATTTTCTTTTTAAAAAAATTAGAAACATTAAATATTCGTGCTTCTCTTTGGACAAGTCTTATTGGCAAGTGGGTTCATGCATACATAGATAAGAACTTGAAGAACACTAGCAATGCTTCTCTTTGGACAAGTCTTATTGACATGTATGCAAAATGTGGTTGCATTGAGGTGGTGAACAAGTTTTTAGAGGCATGCGATTTAGAAGTATGGCTTCTTGGAATGCGATGTTATCGAGTTTGGCCATGCATGGACATGTAGAGAAACTCTTGCGCTTTTCTCGAAATGGCCAAAGAAGGAATTCACGGATGATATCACATTTGTTGGAGTGTACACAAAAATGGTTTCGTAGATATTGGAGTCCACTATTTGGTCAATGATCCAAGATTACGGAATTTCTCTGAAATTGCAACACTATGGTTGCATGATTGATCTCTTAGATAGAGGCCGGGAAATTCGAAGAAGCCAGAGATTCTTATAAAAAATATGGAAATGGTGCGAGTTGAGCTATTTGGGATTATACGCTTAGTGCTTTCATGGGCGTGTTGAGTTGGGTGAATGTGTTGCGATAATATGGATGAAGAGTGAAGAGTGATAATCGGAAGAATGAGTGAAGAGTGATAATCGAGAATAAGTAATGGATGGGGACATTTCCGGCGGATTAATTACCTTTTAGTAGTTTTGCTCGCGTCAAGCGAGGTTGCGTTCCGTGGTTTGGATGGCGTTTTAGTGGATTTTGATTTTAAAAATCCGCCTATTTCAATGTTGCGTTTCCGTGGATTTAGATGGCGTTTTTAGCGGATTGTATTTATTTTTGGCGAATTTTACTTACTCTTTTCTGATCCGCGAAATGCTATAATTCGCCAAAAATGTCACAAATTCCAGCGGAAGTTTACGAGAGATTAAATCATGCAAAATATGCAAAAATCATAGGAAAGTTTACGGGGATTAAAATCCGCCGGAAAGTTCGCCTTCTAATTACACTTATTCTTGTAGTGTGAAGTTTTTTCCCAGTGGCAAGACACGAGACAATAAGATTAATTCTGACCCTACAGCTTGTAACAGGGTTGGGAACTATATCACATGGATGTGAAATCTGCATTTACGAATGGGCCACTTGAAAAAGCAGTGTTCATCAAGCGACCACGGGTTTTTTGAAATTAAAGGCAAAGAGGAAATGGTGTTCATACGCACGAGGCTCTATATGGGTTGAATCGAGCTCCTAGAGCTTGGAACAAGCGATATAGACACATTTTCACTACAAATGGGTTTACTAAGTGTTCTAATGAATATGGCTTGTATATCAAAGGCAATCTACACTCCTATCTTCTATTAGTATGCCTATATGTAGATGATCTATTGAATTCTTGGTAGGCTGTGCTAAGGAGATTGAGGTGTTCAAAGACTACATGAAGAGGGAATTTGAAATGACCAGTCTGGGCAAGCTATCCTACTTCCTAGGAATGAAGTTCCTAAGAATACAGAAAGGTATCATCTACATCAACTCAAATATGCTAAAGAGGTATTGGCGGTTGACTTGGCGAGAATGTAGTCTGCGATCAACCAATGAGAAGGAATTTTGGGTAAAGAGGCGTGAGGTTGGTACTAAGGTAGATGCTACACTATCTGAGACAAATGATAGGCTCTCTAAGATATATGTGTCACAATGGACCGGATATTACATTTTGCTCACGGTATGGTGTCAAGGTTTATGAATGAACCTAGGCAAATTCATCTTAATGCTACCAAAAGAATTCTAAGGTATATCAAAGGTACACTTAACTTTGGTATTTTCTTTCCTACTAAATCAGGCCCGATAAGATTATCTGAGAGGCTTCAGATTACGATTGGTGTGGAGATCACATTGATAGAAGAAGTACCTCGGGGTAACTCTTTAAGTTTTGTTAGGTGGGCTCGAGGCCCAATCTTTGTCAACAAGGCCCAATAACTATTCCTATAAAGGTGACACGAATCTCGAAAGTAGGTGCGTCATTTATTACTATTCACTTTATTCACCATTGATTCTTGACTTGGCGTCGGTGTACTCGCGGTACCACCCAGTGCGACCAGGACTTTGACACCAAGGCGTTCGGCAAGCGAGCTACAAGAAAGCATCGGCATCATACTTAGAAGTCGAGAGCGATCATTGGCGACCACGGTGGGACAGCGAACACTTCCACCATGCGACCAGGAGGCACGCCACGCGAGCCTCGTCGAGCCGACCGCTTCGGGCGGAATGCAATCCTCGTGCAAACTCGGGGCGTCCACTAACCATTCACGAATCGCGGAGACAACCCCGTCGAGAACCTTCCGTGCAAAGGCGGCGGGGCGATCTGGGCAAATCTTGCGGCCCGGCCAGCGGCTACTTCGGCCAGAAATTTGGTTGATGCGAGGATTGATGCTTCTTTACGAAACACGTAACCGCGGGCTTTCCTACAAATCTGCGAGAACGAGAATCGAGTTATTCTTGGCCGCGGCGCGCCTTTCTCACTACGAAGGGGATCCATCACTTCGCTCGCGTGCGAGGCGGCGAAGGACCTGCAGAACAAGTGCGCCGCTTCTCACAAGCGGGTAACCCCTCACGGAAGAAACGGCCAAACCTTTTAGGGCAAGAAAGGTCCCAGTAGCGAGAATCGGGGACAAGAAGGTCCCCACACGAAGAAGCGTGCGCGATCGCGCTCCCGATCCACGAGCAAGATTACGGCGACTCGATTTACAACCCAGTCGGGCCAGCTCGCCAAACAAGGTATTCTTACGCGAGTCATCAGACTCTCGTAAATCAAGCGTTCTTGGGATTAGTATGGCGATCTGGACAACTCACACGAGAGATGAGGTTAGAGATGCTACCGTCGGCCGAAGAAACACCTGGCCGGACGGAATAGAGCGATCTTCCCGAGTCCCCGAGTCTTTGGTCACGTGATGGGTGGCTATGGAATACCCACAAATGAAGTACACGCCTTTACAACCTTATGGGGCGGGAGAGGCGGCGGCCAGGGCATGGGCGTTCTCAAGAGAGATCGGGCGTTACGCATTCGAGAGACTTGAAAGCCGCCCGACATGAATAAGTTCGGCGGTCGCGGCGACCGGATAAACTGCGTCCGTTATTTCAACAATTCTGCGGTATAGAGAGCTAAGCCCGATGATGAAGTGCGGACTTTTCCTCGATCGCTCGATGGGAGAGCGCTCGAATGGTGGGAATCATTGCGGCCCACACCATCTCCTCTTGGGAAGGTTTGGTACGCGACCTTCTTAAACAAATTACGGCTAATCGCTGCCCGATATAAGTATGAAGAACATCTGGACCGCGGTCACTCGGGGAGAATGAATCATTGAGGCATTATATTGGCCGCTTCACACACGAGCGGAGGCCATCCAGCGACTTTGGTGACAAGGATAAGCGAAGTATCTCAGCGTGGAATCTGGCCAGGATCATAGATTTGCGAGAAGAGTTCATCCTCAGCCGTTACATGGATCTTGGGGTATTTTTAAGAAGGGCCAGCGACCACATGGGCTATGAAGAGGCGTTTGCGGCGGACGGGCGCGTGTGCGACGAGGAAGAGCATGGTAGGTCGGCTAAAGAGCGAGAAGGGCCTTGAGGGAAGGTCGTTGATTTTACGTCAAAAGAAATTCGAGCACACTTTTGCGGTGAATACACCCATCGCGCAAATCTATATGGTGCGCCGAATAACGAATTTCTTGATGTCAAGCGTCTGACCGCTCGTTCTCAAAAAGCGGCGGTTCACGAAAAAGTATTGCGGTACCACAAGAGCAAGGGCCCACGACACTAATGAATGCATGGCCTAAAGGATGACATAGAAAACCTCATTGAAGGAAAGTTGACAAAGTATGTCGGGGAGGAAGAAGCGACCGATCGGAAGAAAAAAAGCGAGACCGAGATGGTCGCTCAAAAGAAAAAGTAACCACTCAAGCTATTGAGAGGTCATTTGTGAAAAAAACCGGAGGAGGAAGGCGGGCGATCCGAGTCGCGGTCGTAATGGTCATCCACGGAGGAACCGCTTTAGATCGCTTGGATTCAAAGAAAGCGACCAGAGAAAGTGGAGCGAAATTCTCATGGTCGGGTCTTCTTGACACCACGACCAATCTCTAACAGACCATGCGATTTACGTTTGGTGGCGAGTTGCTCGATGGGCGAGTCAGCGATTATGTTCCTACGGTCATATCTGCGGTCATGGGAAACTCGAAAGTCGGAGAATATTGATCGTCGGGGAAGCTCGGCGGATATCATGTTCGAAGAATTGGTGGACAAATTGAGCATCGGCCGTAGTGAAATCATCCTCGAGAAACGACCCGACCCCTTTAAGCGGTTTTAGCGGGCAATCAACTTACCATTGGGCACCTTGGAATTGTTGGTCACTTTGGCGATGCCAATGGGAGTCGTCTTCTGGGGCCCGGTCGAGCGGCGTTCTTAGTATTGCCCATCAAGTCATGCTATCAACGCATTATCGGTAGGCGGCGTTGGGAAAACTTAGGCGATCGTGTCAGCGATCCAGCAAAGATGAAGTTTCACGATAAAAATGGCGGTCGCTACCTTAGCGGCGGATATGGAAGCGGCCAGAAGAGTCACTACATTTATCGGGGACATATGTGGCCTTTCGGGGCGTTGGACCCCACTCTCACAGTGCGGGAAGGACACCAAGTAAACCTAGGCGATCACGGATGCGCTATAACTTTCGAACGACGACCGGAAGAGGGGATGATGATTTAGCAGTGAGCTAAAGAAGAAACTCAAGCGACGAGAACCCGTGGGCGGTTTCTTGGCGTTCGGTTGGGCGATGACCAGCCAAAACCGTAAAGATTAGGCGACCTTCGAGCAGTCAGCGAGGACTAATCACTTGTCTCGAGAAAATATGCGATTTGTTAAGCTTGGCGGGCATCGAGATATGCACAGGTTCCTATGGAAGTCGCTTGTCACCAACTATCGATCGATCTGGCAGCAAGGCCGGTCGCTCGAAGAAGAAGAGTTGAGAATGAAGAAAGGCGAACAGCGGCGGCGGCGAAACGACTTGATCAGCGAATTTAGTTGAAGAGATTAAGTATCTGGCGTGGCTTTGAGCGTCGTCTTTGGTAAAAAAGAAGAGCGGGAAATGGCGAATGTGTGTTGATTACACTTGGCACGAATAGGGCGTGCCACTAAGGATGCTTTCCACTGTACCCGGTATTGACAAGTTGGTCGGCGGCGCCGGGTTACAAGTTGCTTTCCTTCTTGGGCCAGCGTACTCGGGCTACAACCAAATCGCTATGCACCGCGGATCGTCACAAAGCGCTTTCATGGCCAGCCGGGTAATTTTGCTACAAAGTAATGCCTTTTGGATTAAAAGCGGCTGGGGCGACTTACGGCGCATGATGAGCAAGATATTTGAAAAGCGGTCGGTAGGGTGGCGAGAGGTGTATCTCGATGACATGATCATAAAACCGTCGGATGATGAGCACGTTAGCGACCTTAACGAAATTTTTGAGGAAGCGGAAAGAATTCTCTTAAATTGAACCACGAGAAGTGCGTTTGGAAGTGCAGTGGGAAATTCTTGGGTTTCCACCTAGCGGAGAGAGGAATCGAAGCAAACCACGACAAATGTAGAGGCGATCATTTGAAATGAGGCCACCACCACAAAGAAAGAAATCCAACAATTGAGCGGCATGGTCGCGCCCTCTCGATTCATACGATGCATGCAAGTCGCTCCCTTTGTTCAAGCTTACGAAAAAGGGCGTTGATTTTGAATGGGCGATCGATGCCCGGCGGCGTTGGGCGATCTAAAGCGGCCTTGACCAATCCGCCGTCATGACCAAGCGCTCCCGGAGATACAACGTATCTGTACTTAGCAATTACGGAGGAAGTTTTAAGTGCCGTCTGGTCAAAGCGAGCGACAAAAGCAAAGTCCTATATACTTCATTAGCAAAGTCCTACGAGGCCGGAAGCGATATCGGAGGATCGAGAAGTTGGCCTTCGCCTTCTTGGTAGCGCTTGCGCGAGTTAAGGCGTATTTTGTTGCACATCAAATAGTGGTGAGAGCCGATCAACCAATAAGGCAATTCTCCTGAGGCCAGGACTTGGCGGGCGCATGATCAAATGGGCAATAGAACTAAGTGAGTTCGAATAAAGTTTGAGCCAAGGTCGGCGGCTAAAGCGCGATTTTGGCGATTTCATCGTGAGATGACCCGGTCGGGCGACGCCCAATCACCACTGGGCGTTACCGTCGATGGCTCGTCAAACTCGAAAGGAAGTGGGCGGGGATTAATATTAGAAAATTACTGCGGCTTGGTGGTAGAAGTGTAAACACTTTCGCTTTCCACACTTCAAATAATCGAGGCGAGAATATGAGGCTTGCATAGCGGGGTTATTGCTCGCCAAGGAGTTCAACGTCGAGCAGTGGAATTGCACTCGACTCTCTCTTGGTCGTTTCCCGGATCGAGGAGTTATATGATACCAAAGATGAAATATTGAAGCACTTTACGGCTAAGGTAAGGGAGTTACTCGATAAATTCGGCCAGAAATTTGAGGTGAGGCACGTCCCAGGTCGACGTCAGAAGCGGACATTCTCTCGGTGGCTAGCACCAAAGTGCGGGAACCACGAAAGCTTGATACAAAAACCTCACTCGGCCGATGCGTGGCGACCAAGATCGATAAGCTGCTTCATGTCTATGCATTGACTCTGCAAAAATTGGATCGCTCCCATATTACAATATATCTTGAGCGGTGCGGGCGGACGACCAAAGGAGGCAAAACTTTTAAAGCGGCGGGCAACAAAGTATTCCGTCGTCGAGAAAACTTTATAGAAGAGGTTTCTCATCCCCCTTTGTTGAGGTGCTTGGCGTCGCGGCGGACCATGTTTTAAAGACATCCATGAAGGTTTATGTGCGATTACGGGGAGGTCGCTCCATAGCAAAAGCGGGCTTTGGCGCGAGTTTCTATTGGCCAACCATGGAGGAGGGCGCTAAAAACTTGGTTCAAAAAGTGCAACAAGTGTCAAATTCACGCGTGACGTCCACATCGCCCCTACCTCAGAACTCTGAGCCTCGCGTCCCTTTGGCGTTTGCACGGTGGGGATGGATCTCCTCGGGCCATTCCCACTGCCCGAGCCAATTTAAATTCGATCGTAGCGATTGATTATTTCACCAAATGGATCGGTAGGAGCCTCTTTGCAGCGATCCGCGGCAACCAAAGTGAGCAAATTTTTAGCATAGCGTGTTGCTTGGTTTGGCGTCCCCCAACAATTGATAACGGACAATGGGGCGCAATTTGCGGGCGAGGAAATTTGGTGATATGTTAGCCAGGCACAGGGTGAAAGCGGCGCTTCACTTGGTGGAACATCCACAAACCAACGGCGGCGGCGGCGGCAGCGGGGTCATCTTGCGAGGTTGAAGAAAGGTTAGGCGAGGCCAAAGGTAATTGGGTAGAAGAGTTATGATCGGTCCTTTGGGCGTACTAACGACCCCTCATTCGGCGGCCAGGCGAGTCGCCTTTCGGGTTAGTCTATGGTATGGGCGCGTAATTCCAATCGAGATGGGCGAATTGAGTTGGAGGCGACCAACCCACCGTGCATGAAGAAAATGGCGAGTCACGAGAGAAGAGCTCGATCTAGTAGGCGAGCTACGAACCAAAGCTTCTCTCAAAGAACAACTAGTCAAGCGGAAGGTCGGCGCAAGATATAATTCTCGCGTGCGAGAAAAGAGAATTCTCAATTGGTCAAGCTCGTCCTCGGTGGCGGGCGGGCGTGGGAAACAAGAGCGCTCGGCAAGGAAGCTCGCGCCAAATTGGGAAGGACCTTACGCATAATCAACAAAGCAGGCAAAGGAGCTTATGAATTAGAGACCATGAATGGGCGACCATCCACAGGACATGGAGCAGCGAGAAAAAGCGAGGAAATACTATGTATAAATGCCAAGCATGTATCAAGCGATCGAGAAATTAATGAAAGCGGTAGGCGCTCTTTTTCCCCACGGGGTTTTTTACGAGGCTCGACCTTTTAAAAACTTGTTGTTTATCTCATGCGATTGTATGGCCGTCGCTCATCATGCAAGTAGCAATAGAAGCGGCAGAGATGTCACCGAGTTGACTAATGCCATCGAATGGTACAATGCGAGCCGCTCAGAGTAGCGGCCCATGAATTATAAAGTGCCATCGAATGGCAATATGTGAGCCGCTCGAGTAGCGGCCCATGAATATATAAAGTGCCATCGAATGGCAATATGTGAGCCGCTCGGGTAGCGGCCCATGAATTATAAAGTGCCATCGAATGGCAATATGCGAGCGCTCAGGTAGCGGCGAAAATTATAAAGTACCATCGAATGGTATCTGAGCGCGCCCGATGGCGACCCGTATACTTACAAAGGTGCCATCGCGTGGCCTAGAAACGAGCATGCGAATAGCGGCTGCAAACTCGCAAACTTTGAAAGGCGAGTAACAACTTGCGAATATGGAAGGTCGTAGAATGGTAAACAATTGAGCGAAGGCAACGTGGACATTCATTAAAGCGGGGTTTCCAATCGAAGTTACAAGTTAAAATCAACAGCTCGTCGGCGGGCAAAGTGTTTCAAAATGGTTCATAATATTTAAAAAGCAGCTCATGGTAGGGCTAAACAAAGGAAGTAAAACTACATACTAAACACACGCTCATGATAGGCTAAACAAAGTAAAAAACTACATACTAAACACAGCTCGCGGTAGGCTAAACAAAAGGAAGTAAAGCTAAGGGTGATCGTGGGAAAAACAACGACCGTTCGCGGACGACTTTCCCTTTTCGATTTTACGAGGAAGGGCGATCTCTTGGCCAACCACACAATGCTCATAGTTGACCACGGCCTCATCGACAAACAAAGATGGATTCTGAGCTTTATCGGTCAACGCATTGGTAAATTGGTATTTGGCGCTCCCAAAGCTCTAAATGCGGGCCTCCTTGAAGAGATCCTATACTTGTCTCTATCCTTCTCCCACGTAGTGTCGGTGGTCTTCAAAAAGTGACTGATCGAACAACTCTTTTTCTTCTCACTCGGTAGCCCGAGCCTCTGTTCGACCTCGGTCTTTTCGACCGCCTTATCCACAGCGGCGATCGCGTCGTCCACGGGCTTTCGGCTCGGTTTTTGTAAGTGTTAAGGCGCCATTTGGGTTTACGCCTCTTGAAGCTTTTTCTCGTAGGTGGCGACTGTTGGGCTTCGACTCGAGCTCTTGATCTTCTTGGCGACTCAACCGCTCTTGGCGAACTATCAATTTAGATAAAGCGAGAGGATAGTTTAAAATTTTTTTCGGCGGTCGTCTTGAAGATAAGAAATTTTATAAATAGCTCGCCTACACACGACGTTGGACTCTCCTCTTGGTACTTTGCAAAGAGAGTGGTCGGCGCGCCTTCATTCGTCGACCATCACTTTGAAGGGCTCTTCTTTAAAGCGAGCGCGATCATCATCACCAAGGCAAAGCGGTCGATATTAGACGGCAAACTCGAATGACCTTTACTCTTGTGTTTGTGCTTTTTCTTCTCATGCGGGCCACCGTCCTCTTGGCGTCCGTTTGTTCGTTTTCTCGTGAAACGAGTGAGGTTGAGGATCGTCTGTCGGCCTTTGGGAGTTTGGGCCGCTGGATTTTCCAAATCGATAAGCAACGCCTCGTTAACGACCTCCTGTTGTGGGCGTCTCCTCGGCGATTCTTTGCGCGCCCCCCCCAGGGGAGAGTCTTCGCCGTCTTCACCCGTCCATTTGTTAAAGAAATCAAAATCTTGAACGCCCGCCATGTCAACTGCAAAAAGAAAAAAGCGACTTAGAAATAATGCAAAATATCTTGTGCAAAAGCAAGATCTTAGCAAACATCTACCAATAGCGGCTTTGGCGGCCTCCATGCCTCGGCGTCAGCGATCTTGTTGATTTTGATCGACCCCAGGGGCCGCGAGAGCAAACGCTTGAGTGCGTGGATCGTCTCAATATCCCCAATATTGAGCTCAATTTCCTTATAAATCGCCCGGTTTCTTTAAAAAGTGGTCGTCTGCGACCAAGCGGTCGGCCTGGCGGCGTCGGGCATTCTTCTCGGGTATCAAGTTGGCTATCCCTTTTATTGCCTCCTTCCGTATAAGAGCGGTCGGAAGAAATCGTTTTCCACCGCGGCAGCGAGAGACTCCATATGCGGCTTGAAAAAGTTGTATTGCGACTTGTTCTTCAAAGCGGCCTCTTTGCGAGCCCCCTTGTACCGGGCTCATAAAGGTAACTCATCTCCATCGGCGTAAAAAATAGCCTCAAGAGGCCAGCGCCGCGTGGCTGTCAAAACATCTTGAACCACTTGCGAGGAGCATGACATTGGTTTAGGCGAGAGGCGACGCTTAAGGTATCGAAGGACTTGCCTTTGAAACCGTAAAAGGAGGGGCGATCCCCATTCGCTCAAAGGCGACCCGATACATCGTGAATTTCACCTCGTCATGCCAGTCGCAATATTTTCGTCTTTCTCCATGCCTTGACTACGCCCGACCATCGACATAAAGCGGGCGGTCAAGTCTTGTTCATCAGAAGAATGGCGGCGGACGCCTCTATGGTTCCTTAGAATCTCGGAAACCCAAGACATGTCTGCTCGGCGGCTGCGTCGATATCGGCAATCCGGCCTAAAGCGGCACCACAGGCCGCCGGGCACGATTTGTAAGGGGCCAGGGTCTTGATGGATTGATTACTAGCGGCTGAACCTCGGAGGCGGCGGTGGTGAATCCTCGGCACCTCCCATAGAATGTCGATCCGTCCCGGTCGGTCGGATCGGCGAGAGGAATCGAGAAAAACGGCAGCGGTCGAACTTCGAAATTTCGAGCGGCCGGTTTGATCGTTGGAAGAAGCGGCTAGGGAGCTAGAAATCACGGGCGACTCGTTATTAGGCGTCGGTACATCTGCTGAGGCTGAACTTGGTTGAGCCATCGCTTTGGCTATAAAGCAGTAGACCCGCCGGGAGATCTGGCGAGTTTGTTTAAATCGGGCGAGGGTAAACTGCGAGAGGGGAGGCGGTCAAAATCAAGCGTGGGCGCGAGAGCGACTTGAGTGACCCGGGCTCTTACCCCCTCCACCGGTTGGAATGTTAAAGGAAATAATCAAAGTTAAAGAAGAACGATCATGTTACGAAAGGCGATAGATGAATGCGCACGGGGGCGCGAGGCGAGTTGTTCTGGAAGCGGCGGCGAGCGGTATCACGGCGAGCGGCGAGTCGTTCTCCTCTTTGAGCCGGAGAAGAAATGAAGAGCGAAGGATGATTTCTGCAATACCCGCCACCACCTTATATAGTGGGCCAATGGACGCTTCGGGCCCAAAAGCGAAAAGACACACCTTGAGAAGGCCAAGCGTCACCTCGGAGATGTGAAATCCGCAACAGAACCAGCTGTCGCCTCGGCGTTAATGTCACTGCGGAAGCGATCGAAGCGGCCGCGACAAGCGGCAACCATCGGACATTGGGTCCCAGCGACCCGTCGGTCAAAATCGCATCAAGGTCACTTATCATATTGGGGCGACAAATCAAGCCTTAGCCCGCTACCGACCCGGGCTTGGGGGCAAGCGATGCAGGTGGGCTCGAGGCCCGATCTTTGTCAACCAGGCCCGATAACTATTCTATAAAGGTGACCACGAATCTCGAAGTAGATCGTCATTTATTACTATTCACTATTCACCATTGATTCTTGACTTGGCGTCGGGTGTACTCGCGGTACCACCAGTGCGACCAGGACTTTGACACCAAGGCGTTCGACAAGTGAGCTACTGAAAGCATCGACATCGTACTTAGAGTCGAGGAGCGATCAAGTTTCAAAGAGCACCAATCTCTTGGAGCTCGAAAGAAGCAAAGTGTGGTAGCTCTGTCTCTTGTGAGGCGAGTATATTGTTGGATGTGCTGTTTGCTACCCAGCGACATGGCTAGATTCTCTAATTTACGAGTTGCGAGGTCACTCTAAGTCAACCTCTATCCTGGGATTGATAACAAATCTGCTCTAAGTCTAGCAAAGAATCTAGCTCACATGGAAGGACCAAACACATTCAAGCTAAGTTTCACTACATACGGGAGCAAGTTACAAATGGCAAGCTAAGTGTGGAGTATTGTTCTACCAAAGAACAATTGGCTGATTTGTCCACTAAGGCTCTCAAAGGAGAAGCCTTTGTGAAACTAAGAAGAGAAATAGGCTTGGTTGCCTTCTAAACTAGGAGGCAATCACTAAAAGCTATTGCTTGGGGGCTTGTCTTAAGCTGATTTCTATCTAAAGACTAGTACCAGGGGTCTGTCCTGATGATCTAAGTTCTATTTCTCTAGCTTAGTAGTTTAGATTAAGTCTTTCTACTTGTAATTCTTAGCCTAAGTGTTTTGGTTTTGTATCCTGTAATGTAGGGCTTCTATATTATGGGGGTATTGGGGTTTAATATAAAAACCTAATTACAAAATATAATTTGTTGGGCATACACCTAACAAACCTAACAAACTATTTTAAAATTAAAAGGTTGTTAGTGTGTGTACCTAAAGTGGTTTATTGATTAGAAATTTGTTAGGATTCTAACTAACCACTAGCGACATGTCCACATTGTGCTTAAATGTGGTGTATATAAATACTTGTAAATAGCAATACTTTACTGCATGCAAATTCATACATTTTGAAATAAAGTTTCTGATCTTTCGGTTTTACTCTAAGTTTTAATACTACTTACGAAATACTCCGCTTTACGTATGCTCCAATTCATTACAGTTACTATCGAAAATGCAGGTTACGCTAGTGCATTCAAGGTGTGAATGTACCTTGCAAAACAAGAGAAAATGCAGGTTAGTAATTAGGTTTCGATGTTTGAAAACAAGAGAAAGAAAGGAGAAGCGATGAGGAGAGTATTACACGTTAGATACTCTGAAAAGGTTTCTGGGTAAAGATTCAGGTAGTGTTCATCTCAAGAACACGGTCACAGGTACATGCAACAAAACAGATACAAGAAAATTAGGGTTTCAGAATAACAACCAAGAGGATTAGGGGAAATCACAAAGGGTTTGTGATTATACCTGATTGAGGCGATTGGAACCTTGAATCAAGTCTCTTCGTACCTGCAAGCACAGTAGAAAATTAGGGTTTCTACAACAAGTGGTAAATCAAAGGTAAAGTGAAGAAGAACGGTAAAGAAAGGGTGAATCTACCTTAGCGAAGGAGATTTACAAGCCAGGTTAAAGAAATCAACCAGATCTGTGCAAACTAGGGTTTGCAAGATCGCGAGTGAAAGTCGAGAACAACGGTCTCGGCTCGAGCTTGAACAAAAACCACCGTGGGTTTTGTTCATCATCAAACCTGAATCATCATTGGCGGTGAAACCGAGAGAGAACCACCGCTTGATCACGGAGAAACCTCAGGTGAGAGCGGGCGCTCTAGGGTTTGAGAGAGAGAGAAGCGGGAGAAACAAGAAGAGAGAAGAGGTTTCTTGGTGTTACGAGGAGAGAAGAGTAATAGAAAGAACATATCGTCGGGTCGAAATAACCGCGTGTATCCAACCACCTGGCTTGAATCGGGCGCGCGAGGATCAACAAAAAGATTGTTTGGCGGTTTAAGTGGCGCGGGGTGGAGCAATTGTAAAGTTTGGGCTTTACACATTGCACCCTCCATCAGTTATTACTACAACCTGCAAGGAAAACAAGAAAAATTAGCAAAAATCCAATACATACCTCTTTCAAGCCAGTGGATTGCTGCATGAAAGATTTCCAATCCACAGATATTCCAAAACCGTATAATGAATGCAAGATTCATTAAATCCAAACCCAGTGCCTTATCGATTGCACTTGAAAAAGAGCATTTTGAAACTTTGTGATGGTGAAAGGCTTCAGCAACTCGTTGTTGTCATCATCAGTAATTTTTGGCGATACAAATCGAATAATGGCTTGGGTATCCGTATTGCATTGATCAAACAGTTCATGAAAAAAATGATTACAATCACGCATTTTTTTGCTTGATCAACTAATGGAGTATCATCAATTGTCTCCGGCGCGAAGATAAAATTACTCTTTTTACTCTGGCTAGGCATAGCATGGAATTTTTTTGAGTTTGTATCCCCATCTTTGAGCCAATCGATTTAGCTATTTGTCTCCAAAATTCCTCTTCTTGCAATAATAGATGAGTTCCCATGCTGCACTTCTTTATAATGCGAGGACTTTTTCATAGGTAGCCTCACACAATGACTCAATATCACTTCTGCATTTTGCGTCTCCCTTTGATATTTTCCTTTTAACTCATGCTCCCATCTACTCATTTCCTTGGTGTAATTTCCTAGCTTTTGTAATAGGCCCCATTCACAACCTCACCCCACAACTTTCCATTGATGTTTTTATTATATTTTTAGCTTGTTGATTTCTTCAATCTGTTGGGTCGATCAATGTTTGTTGCTAATTTTTGTTGATGGAAACCTAAACTGTGTGCCCTTGACGCCTTGTTCGTGAGTCCTTCGAGCCTTGCCCTTGTACCCTAGGAAAATTATTTCTTTTATTTGTGATTTGTTCTTATTTATTATTTATATATTATGCATTAATTATTTCCCTTGAGTTCCTTGTTGGTGATTAGCATTGTTTTGATTATGGATTTATAAAATTAATTGGGAAGATGAGTTTCTTAAATCTTAACTGATCTAATAAATATAGAGTTAAGGAATTGAATCGAAGAAATGTGTATGTTGAATTGAAAAAGAGAAGCACTCAATAGTGGAAGAAGAACTAAATGTGTAGGTGAAGTGAGAAAGGGGGTATGTATGTATGTTGGTAAGTTTTGGAAAATTGAAATGGGTTTGGAGGTACTTAAACTTTAATCAATTGAATATTTTAAAAACGTGAGAGGAGGTGTAAGTAAGTATATGGTGGGGGTGCAACTAGTGGCAGCCTTGTCATGGAGTGAGTTAAAAATTTGTCTGCAAACAGTCTCTGTAGACAGTAACCGTGACTCACCTTGAATTAATCAGGACTCACGTGCAAGGCAGAAGGGACCACAATTCCCCCACGTGCTGGCATCCTTATCAGATTTACAAACTAGGACACACCACACTCTCGCTCGTGTGCTTAACTGATCTTCACAACACAACAGATCTATTTAGGTTAATTTTTGCATACACCTTTTCCATTCATCTCACACTTCCTACCCATTTCTGGGTATATATATATATATATATATATATATATATATATATATATATATATATATATATATATATATATATATATATATATGCATGCCATTTTTATTAGCTTTACTATTATTGAGTGATCAGTGAAGGGTGTGCAACTGCAAGACTCTGGTTCCTAGGTAGGTATATATTAGTATATGTATATCTTGAATATTTTTACTTTTTAGAAAACAAATTAAGTATCTAACAATAAACTAGGGGTATGTTTGGGAGTTTGGAGGGAGGGGAGAGTAAGACTTGAAAATGAGTGAGGTAGAGTGAAAGATATAGAAATGTTTCACCATAATTAAGAGAGTACTTTTGTAGACAATGATAAGAAAATGTTTATGCTTAATATATTTTAAATTTTAAGATTAATATAAAATGATGTAAATGTCTTGAAGAATTTACCCAAACCCTCCTAAACCCTTCAAAACCCTCCTCTAGTACATTTTTGAGTTCCTCTAAATTGGGAAGGTTTGGTTTTATAAAGAAACGTAAATTCCCTAATGAAGTTAACGACAGATCCATCATTTTATTTGTTTTTCATTTCATCATTCCTATTTTTTCAAGCCCTCCCATTCCCTTCAAAGTCCCAAACAGACCCTTAGGTGAGGTCTAGCACAACTGGTGAATCATAAACTTAAACATTTTTCATCTTAACTTTACATTTCATAAGACTTAGCACAACTTCGTTGTTAAGTTGAATATTTCCGTGGTTATCTTATCACTAGGTTCCAATCCAGAATTTCTACTTTTAGATTAAGCCACCGGGTCAATCCACATGTCTCAGAGTAGATTAAGCCACTGCGCCAATGGTGTTGATTAAACTTATGTTTCATATAGAATATCCATTAAAGTTAAATTAATAGAAATAGAAAGACATTTTTTACATGGGAGAAATAAAAACATTACACATTAAGAACAATGGATATAAATGATTACCAAGTTAACAAACTGAATTCAGTTGATAAAGTGACAAACAAAGAATTTTGGTCTAATCATTGGTTTGACATGTGGCATAATAATATCAAATCAAACTGAATGTAACAGATTGGGAGTTGGGACAAATGAAGAGTACTGTGTGATTGGGGATTTGAGCCATGTGATCGTGTCGTATAAATTACTCCAAGATTCCCACCTCGGATGTGATATGGCCTAAAAAAGAGTTTATAAGTAGGAGACATCTCTCAACTTACAAGTCGGTTTGGTGGGATTGAGTTAGGCTCAAACCACATTTTAAGATGGTATCAGAGCCAATCCAAGATTCGTTGGGCCACCCGCTATCAGGCCACTCGGGTCACGCTCGATTGTCGATCATGGCGTGAGGGTGTGTTAAGAGTCTGCATCGAATATCTCGATTGTCGATCCTGGCGTGAGGGTGTGTTAAGAGTCCCACATCGGATGTGATATGACCTGTAAAGGAACTGAATCTCTGATATGAAGAATCAACTTGTTTCATTGAATTGGAGAATTGGTACAAAGTGTATTTACATGTGAGCATCGGCTCAATCAAATTGTAACTAACTAGATGAAATCCTAAATGTAAAAACTATCTAACTCACATCAGTTGTAACTAACTAAGGTGTGAGGTTAGTAAAATAATACAATGTATTCAATGTAGAGACTAGAGTTAAAGTAATAATTCTAATATAAACTCCAATACCCCCTCAGTTTGGAGGTATATGTTCGACACTCCAAGCTTGGACAGGAGGTTGGAGAACAATTGAGGTTCAAGTGCCTTTGTTAAAATGTCAGCTAGTTGAGATGAACTAGGAACAGGCAAGAGATGGAACAGCTGAGCTTGAAGTTTCTCTCTTACCACATGACAATCTATGTCTATGTGTTTGGTCCGTTCGTGAAAACTTGAATTAGCAGCAATGTGCATAGCAGACTTGCTATCCGCAATCTGACAAAGGCTGGTGTAGTGAAGTCTGAGAGATAAATCCTCAGAGAAGATAAGTCGACCATTGCAACTCCTGGCCGTAGTAGCAAGGGCACGATATTCGACCTCGGTTGAAGAAGCGTGAGGCCGTGGTTTGTTTCTTTGATTTCCATGAGATTAGTGAATCTCCAATGAAGACGCAGAACCATGTCACAGATCTTCTAGTAGCAGTGCAAGTGGCCCAATCGGAGTCACTAAAAGCTTTTAATTGTAATGTAGAGGATGCGGGAAAGAAAATACCTGTCTGGAGCATTCTTGATGTACCGAAGAACTCTGTGAGCAGCCTGTAAATGTTTAACAGTAGGAGCAGCCATATATTGGCTTAGTTGTTGCACTGCGAAGCTAAGATCAGGTCTAGTTGTGTTGAGATATAATAATTTCCCAATCAGTCTCCTATAACTGCTGGCATCAGTGGGAGGAGAGCCTCGATGAAGTCAGTGAGGATTTGATCATTAGATAGCGGTGGTTTACACCCAAGCATCCTGTTTACATCGATAAATCAAAAACATATTTTCTTTGACATATGGTGATTCCATCAGAATTCCTAGCCACTTCAATTCCCAGAAAATACCTAAGATTACCTAAGTCCTTAATTTTGAAGGCTTGGTCTAATTGTTTCTTGACATGATTGATCTCATTGATGTCAGGGCCAGCTAAGATTAGATCATCTACGTAGATCAACAGAACAATGATTTTTCCATTAACATTCTTAGTAAAAAGGGAGTGATCAGATTGGGATTGTTTATATCCCAAACATGTCAAGAAACCAGAAAGTTTGGCATACCATTGTCGGTTTGCTTGCTTAAGACCATAGATAGATTTAAGTAGCTTGCAAACCTGACCAGAATGAGGTTTTTCATAGCCTTGAGGGACCTCCATGTAGACTTCTTCATCAAGTTCTCCATGTAGGAAAGCATTGTTTACGTCCAGTTGTTGTAGGCACCATGACTTGCTAGCTGCAATTGCAAGCAACATTCGTATAGTTGTCATCTTGGCAACTGGTGAAAAGGTGTCCAAATAATATATTCCCTCAGTTTGTGTGTATCCCTTAGCAACTAGTCTTGCCTTGTATCTTTCTAATGTCCCATCAGCTTTGTATTTTACCTTATAGACCCATTTGCATCCTATAGTTCTCTTGCCAGGAGGGAGAGGAGTTAATTCCCATGTGTTGTTCTGCTCTAGAGCGGTTAATTCAGATCTCATATATAGCTTGAATCCAATCTTCAGATTTCGCAGCTTGCTTATATGTGGAGGGTTCACTAAGTGAGTCAATGGAGAGTGCAAAACGTTTGTAAGCAGGCAAAAGTTTAGTGTAGCTAAGAACAGAAGTAATAGGATAGAGGCAGTTGGGTTTTGTCATGTTTGCATTGCAGACATAATCATTTAGCCGGATAGGAGGACGAATGGTTCTAGTTGGTCTAGCTGTAGTTGTGACTGCAGGAGTATTAGAGGGGTCAAGTTGATTTTCTTCTGCAGTGGTTTCTATGTCTGAATCAGTGTTAGTGACTGTATTGGGACTTTCTGGTGTGTCTATGTGAAATTGTGATAACTTGGTCATTGTTGGGGTTATCAGGATCAAATGTTATCAAGTCATAGGTGTCAAGAGTGGGAGTGTGAGAATGATCTGTCTGTTTGTGAAATTTGATGTAGGGAAATACATCCTCATAAAACACTACATTTCTGGAAATAAGAATCTCTCTGCTCCTTAAATCCATTTGAATAAATCCTTTTGTGCCAGGCTTGTATCCAAGAAACACACACCTTCTAGCTCTTGGATCAAGTTTTCCTCTTCCTTGGACAATAGTAGAAGTAAAACTCAAGCAACCAAAGACACGAAGATGCTGGAGATCAGCCACATGATTGTAAAGCATTTCATAGGGTGACTTATTTTGTAGAACTGCAGTGGGCAACCTGTTGATTAAATGAACAATGTGCATCACTGCATATGACCAGAACACTTTAGGAAGATGAGATAGAAACATTAAAGCTCTAGTCATGTTGAGTATATGTCTATGCTTCCTCTCGGCAACAACATTTTGCTGGGGAGTTTCCACATAAGTAGTTTGATGGATGATCCCTTCCTTTTGGTAGAACTCTGTCATCAAGAATTCCTTTCCATTATGCATCTGATCCACTTTTACAACAGACTCCAAAGCTGAACTTGAACTAATTTGATGAAGTTTTAAATCAAATCTCTTGTCTCGGACTTGTTCTTCATTAAAAACAACCATGTATGTCTTGTATAGTCATCTACAACAAGATGAAAATCTGAGATGACCATGGATGGATGGGGTTGAAAAAGGGCCCCAAATGTCCATGTGAATTAGATCAAAAGCACTTTTAGATACAGTAGTACTAAGGGGAAAAGGGAGTTTATGCTGTTTTGCCAAGTGACAAGATTCACAAACTTTATTATTAACAATTTGTACATATGGAGAATGATTACAAACAAGTTTAAATGCGTTAGGAGAGGATGACCTAACCTATAGTGCGAAGGGCAAATTTTTGAAACTACATTATTACATCCATGATTACTAAGTAATTCTAAACTGCTAGCAGAAGCAAAATTATCATTTTCAATAAAGGAAGATAAGCATTTGGACTCTTGGTCAAGCACATAGAGAGAGTGAAAGGCTCTAGCGTGCCCAATCATCCTCAAGGTAGGTTTTTCCTGTATTGTGCAATCATCATCATCAATTATTATTTTGCATTTCAGAAAATGAGACAATTTGTATCCAGATATTAAATTGAAACCAAATTCAGGCACATAAAGTACATTATGCAGAATTAAATCTGAGTTAAACACTATAGTGCCAACATACTTAGTATGCGTTCTTGTTCCATTAGGCATCCTAATACTAATAGGTTTAATTTCATGATATGAATAAAACAGAGATAGGTTATTGCATATGTGATCTGTTGCCCCTGTATCTACTATCCATATAGTGTAAGTGATATTACCTGATGCATCCTTTGTCATGCTGGATGCAATAATGTGATGGGTTTGGCTACCTGCAGCTTCACAAGTCTTGTTTAAAAGATCCACCAGCTTCTTGTACATCTCGGGCGTGATACTAACCGATGACTCATTGGTCTGTGCAGTGGCTCCCTCTTCTTGATTGTTGCTGGTCTCACCAGTGACATTGTTTGCAGTGCTTTCTTTATCACGAAATTTGAATCCAGGAGGAAAACCATGTTTGAAATAACAGATATCTACTGTATGTCCTTGTTTACCACAGTGGCTGCATTGCTTGTTTGAGTTGTTGTTGTGAGTTCTTCCTGGAAATCTTCCACACCCCCTTCCTCTTGCGCTTCCATTTCCTCTCCATTGATTCACTTGATTTGCAGTAGTATTGGCAACCAATGTTGTCTTAGAATTGTCATTGATTGTACTGCCATTTATTTGACGTTCTTGCTGCAAGGTTAAGGAGAACACTTTGTTGATTTCAGGAAGAGGCTCCATCATCATTATCTGCGTTTTCACCGTACTGTATTGCTCATTCAATCCCTTCAAATAGCATATCACGTACTCTGCCTCGCGTTGTTTCTTGATCCTTTCGTCAGCGCGCGCCACTTGCGAGGATTGATTGGGCGAAGAGTTTGAGATCCTCCCATATGACCTTGAGGTCGGTATAGTAAGCACTTATGCTTCGCTCTCCTTGTTTAATCGAATGGATTTCTTGAAGCAAATCTGACATGCGAAAGGCATCTCCCTTCGAGAAGCGAGTCTTCAATTCGTTCCACAGATCGTGCGCATTCTCCACGTTCTCGACGCTTTGCGCTATCTCGGTGCCAACGACCCGGTGATCGAGGCAACCACCGTTCCGTTACAACGCGTTCCCAAGCCGTACAACTCATCATCCTCTGCCGGTCTGGTGATTTTCCATTGATGAACTTTATCTTGTTCTTTGTGAGTAGAGCTCTCCTCATCTTCTTACTCCAGTGTCGTAATTGTTGCGTTCATCGCCGGCGTAACAAGAATGGCTCTCGGATTTTCAGCGGGATGGAGGTAGTAGGGGCTCGTGAGAGATGATCTTTGGATTCTTGTTTTGCTCATCATCTTTCTTGGTTTGTGGCGATCCATTCGGTTCTTAGTTGATGTGGCGAGATCCACCATTGTTGATGATGATTCTTGATCAGAAGATTGATTGTACGCTTGAGCGAGCGGTTAAATCTGCTCACGATACCATAAAGGCCCCGAATCTACGATATGAAGAATCAACTTGTTTCATTGAATTGAGAATAGGTACAAAGTGTATTTATATGTGAGCATCGACTCAATCAAATTGTAACTAACTAGATGAAATCCTAAATGTAAAAACTATCTAACTCACATCAGTTGTAACTAACTAAGGTGTGAGGTTAGTAAAATAATACAATGTATTCAATGTAGAGACTAGAGTTAAAGTAATAATTCTAATATAAACTCCAATAACCTGAAAAAGAGTTTATAAGTGAGAGACATCCATCACCTTACAAGCCGATTTTTTGGGATTGGGTTAGGCCCAAACCACATTTTAAGACTTATCTAGATACGATTTCCTCCCAGAAGCTTCAAAAATAGTAAGTCGTATTTACCTTCATAAAACATAAATTCGATTTTCCTTAAAAAATCGCATCGTATTTACCATATTCTGAGATAAATAGGATTTTTTTTTTAAATTTATTTGGTTTTCGTCAGTGAAATCGTATATAGGTAAATACGACCTGAAAAAATATAAATTGTATTTACCTATTACAAACATAAATCAGATTGGTTCAATTTTTGTCAGGAGTATGTCGGTCCAAAAATATTAAGTGGGGTTATATTGGTAAACAGTGGGGTACAAAAAAACCCAAAATAATATGTGCTTAACAATGAGGGGTACATTTTGATAATAAAAAAAGGCTTAAATACGTTTTTGCCCCTGCAAATAGGGGGTGTTTTGATTTTACCCCCTGCAAAAATTTTTTTGTAAAATCCCTTGCAAATTCCACGTTTTTGACTTTGGTCATACATTTACTTCTCAGTTACAAAAGCAGGTGGCGTGTTTAGCGGAGTGCGATTTGGTTTCTTCTTCCCCATTTCAGTTCATTTTCTCTTCCTCTTTACCTCCTTTTGAGAAATTATTCTATTCTCTTCATCTTCACCATAATCCATCTCTTCTTCATCTTCACCAAACACAAAGCCACAAAGCCACAAACTCATCTCAACAAACGTCTTTCTTCTTCCATGGAAGTCTCAACAGTTTTAGTTCTAAACTCTATTCTCCTTCTTCTCTTTCAATTCATTCTCCTACTTCATCTCTTTCAATTCATTTTTCTCCAATCACAGAACAAACTAAGCCAAGAACCTAATTGTAAAATTAACACTATAAAACTCCATAATACCCAGAGAACAAGTCGTATTGAGCATCAACGTGCAACTCCATAATTTATGAAATCTGATTGCTTCTGGTTGTTTCATCTTTCATTTTTTTTATTTATCAATTGTTTTTTAGAAAGTTTCCAAAGTAAAAAACCATTACATTCATCTTTCTTCCTAACCTAAATCCCCGAATCAAAAATCCAACATTGAGTGGACCTTCCTATTTTTGCTTCATATCTGTTCAAGAAGAGATGGTGGTGTTTGTTCAAGCGATCTGGGTATTGATTTGGAAGAGAATGATTTGAAATGTTTTGATTTAGAAGATAATGATTTGGGTATTGATTTGGAAGAGAACGATTTGAAACTTTTGTTTCCAGAGTTCGATTGGGGTATTGATCTGGATCTCACCAACAATATGTTCTTTATGTGCTTGAAGAGAAGGGGGTGTTGATTGAAGGGGAAGCCGTTGGTGATGGTGGGTGGCAGAAGAGTGGGTGAGGAAGAAGAAGATTAGGGATTAGGTTTTAATTAAACAAATAATGACTTGGCATATTAAATAAGTATTTAAAATTAATAAAAATGAATATTAAATGACATGTCAGATTTCTGTTTGCCAATTCAGCGTTTTTGTGACACGTATGTCTTTTTTTAACGTCTGAGTAACAGAAGGAGTAACGCCAAAATTTTGGTATTTTGCAAGGGGTTTTTTACAAAAAAATTTTTGCGGGTAAAGTAAAACCAAAACACTTTTTATTTGCGAGAGAGTAAGCGTATTTAAGCGCAAAAAAAGTGTGTTGAACAAAAATAATAATGAGTGGGGCCTTAATTTTTGCTAGATTAATAATGGACATAAAATTTGCATTATTTACAACTATGCTATCAAAAAAATTTCCCAGCAAAAATAGCTTATAAAGTAGATATGGTTATTATAAAGAGAGATGGATATAAATGATTACCAAGTTAACAAACTGAATTCAGTTGATAAAGTGAAAAACAAAGAATTTTGGTCTAATCATTGGTTTGACATGTGGCATAATAATATCAAATCAAATTGAATGTAACAGGTTGGGAGTTGGGACAAATGAACTTTGTACATGCCTCCCACATTTTCTTTTGTTTTAAATTCTTAAAATGCACACTAACATTAAATAATATTATTAATAATATTAATTAAAAAATAGTAAGCTGGACCTTCATGTCATTCTCATTTTATTATTATTTCATTGACTATATATTTGGTGAAATGTTTATCCAATCTTTTATTGTAGACTTCACATTTCCACCTCATTTTCTTGCATATTAAATAATAACCAAACACTTTCATGTCAAAGATACCTTTGAAGAGATGAGAAAGCTACACACATGTTATTCAAGTTCAGAATCTTCAAAGCTAGGAATTAAAAGAGATTCACATGTGATCTCAAAAGACAAGCCAAAGATCAAGATAATTCACATATATGCTCCAGAAATCATAAAAACTGATGCTGAAAATTTCAGAGAACTTGTTCAAAGACTCACAGGAAAGCCAGAAGAAGATGAAAGAAGCAAATCCAAGAAGGCCATAGTTATGCAAGAAGATGAAAAAGAGTTTCAAAATGAAATAAGGGTAAAGAATGAAGATGAAGATGACATATGGAGAAGATCAAAGTCAAATGAGAAGTTCAGTGGTTTCTTAGATGGGTTTTCAGAGTTAGATTGTTTTATGGAAGAGTTAAGTACTATTCCTCTAGTTAATCCAAACTAATTGGAATTTCTTTTGATGTTTTGTTATTTGTCTTGCTAATTTATATGCATGTGTGCATGTTAGTCACAAAAATTTCTAGCTATTCATGGAAATGGTGTATTGATTTCAAGTGCATCACCATATATTGTAGATTCACTATTACCTTAGTTTTGATACTATGCATATGTTATATGTGTATTGATTTCAAGTGGATCTTTTGGTTCTGAAGGCTTATAGTGAGCATTTATGAACATTATTTGCTTTGATACCTTTGTTGTCTATAGTAATAGCTAGTTTTCTTTTTGGTTCGAAAATTTGGTGACTACTTACAGAGTGTCTCAATACTTTTAATAGGAGGACTAATCTCAACTAGTGCTTAGGAGCGGATTTCACGCTGGCCAAGTCTATAGTAGTAGTTGTCTTGTTGCATCTATTTGTCTTGTTATTGTTAATAATTGTCCTCTTTGTTTTCACATGCTTGCAAGGTAATAACTGCAAAATTTGTACAATCATGATTGTCTAGCTCTTGTTTTTTAACTCTCATTGTTTCCATGAGGAGAAGAAGGGCTATTTAATTTGCAGAAATATGGAAAGAACATTTCTCTTTGTTTGTAAACAAAATTCTTTTCAAGTGTTTTGATATTATTTGAACAATTACTACGCAATAAGTGAAGAGTAGCGGCACTCATCTAGCAGCGGTTACCCCCAACCGCCGTCGCACATTAGAAAGTATTCCAATTTCCTTTTAGTGGAGTAGAAGAATCTTAGCTCATGTCGGTAAATTTGATGCGGACACAAGCAGCAGTAAATTAATCTAAGTTTTGAAACATGGAAATTAAGATGTCAATTTACTCTTTAGTCTACTATTATGTTAGTTTCCCTATGTTTTGTGAATGTTATGAATAAGGAACGTGTGGTGAAGGACGCGCGTGAGAGTGAGCTGAGGCGTAGTAACAAAAAGAATGTAACACCCCTTCTACTTAATACTAATTTAATCAATTAAAAATCGAGTTTTTCAAAAACTTTTCCACGCACGCCGAAGAGAGTGTTACATTTAATAAAAACATCATCAAGTATAATTAAAATTCACACGCATCTAGTGCGTGATATAACATCATAACCAAGCGGACAAACCTAAAAAAACACATTTAGTGTTTACAATAATCCGAAAACAATTCACAAGCCAATGGAAATAACAAGCCCGAGTTCAACATACTCAATACATAGTCTAAATCGGTTTAATACATAACATAAAATAATGGTACTAAACCCCACCCCGGTGTCACTAATCGTAGTGACTCGAAAGACTCGAAAGGCGACACCTTCACTCGAGAATCACTGTTTTTGTCATGCGAGCGAGGCAACACAAAAATGCTAGGGTGAGACTCTTTACATAAATAATAACAAATAAGATAAGCATTATATTAGGAAAACATCTAGTAACAACAATCCAAAATAATCCAATCATTTACCATTCCATTGAAATATCAACAACAACACTATTGGGTTAATTATACATCAACAAGGATTCTAAGAATGTATGAGTTGATGCATGTATGCAATATACATGTGGATCCATTCTCGTCATTTTGGCCGAAGCCCTCGTCATTTGGCCGAAGCCCTCGTCATTTGGCCGAAGCCAACCCACCTTGTTTATATGTATATGATTCATGTGACTCCATGACAAATGCATCACAATACAACAAATGCATCACACCAATCATCAACACCTCTTAGGCCGAAGCCCTCGTCATTTATTAACCACCTCTTTGGCCGAAGCCCTCGTCATTTATTAACCACCTCTTTATCACTTTCTCACCACCACGCACCATTTATTAAATTAAATCCCACCTAAGGACCCAACCACCTCATAAGGACCTTCTCCACACAGACCATTTTGACCCACCAAAGATTAATTTGGTACCCAAGGAATTATTTTGACATACTATGATTAATTTGGCACTTAGGGACTATTTTGACATTTTAGGCTTAATTGGATACTAGGGGACTATTTTATCACTCCAAGGATTAATTTAATTCTTAGGGACTATTTTGTCACGCCAAGGATTAAATTAATTCTTAGGGACTAAAAACATCACTTAGGTTCCATTCAAGCCCCTAGCGCGCGAGGGCGACCACTTTGGCGCCCACTTAGCGCAACACACGCACACACACGGCATGCCACACACTGCTGGCGCCAAGTTCCCGATGGCCCGCGCCTTCCCTGCACACACGCACGCCTGACGAGCCACCACGGCGCCCAGCGGCGCCAATTCTCCCAGCAACCGCGCCCGCACACAACTCACCCGGCCCGGTTCGGCCACACACCACTGGCGCCATTTTGCCTAGCAAATGGCGCCCCTTCTGCCGCCTAGCCAAAACAAAACCCACAAAAACGATGGCTGGCGCCACTTTGCCTAGCAAATGGCGCCCTTCTAACTGAAAACCACACCGGCTAGAATTCGGCTCCTAGCGCCATTTGTCTAGGCATTTGGCGCCCTCCTCCAACACCCTCACCAAGACACTTGAAACTTAATTTTCTACCCAACAACTTAATTCTCACATGAACAATACACACATAGGCATTAAATCCACTTCATTAAATCATCACGTTCACATACTTCTCTTCATGGAAACATTTCCTCAAACATATAACATGCATAATTCACAACACATATTTTTCCAACAACAAGCAACATGACATCAACAAATTAGGCATCTCACACAACAATCAACATATAAACAACATCAATTTCACTCAATCAAGTCATTCCTAGAGCTATTCCACACATAATACATATCCTACAAATTATTATAAATGTAGTAGAGAATCCCTAACCTTACGAGCTCTCAGGGCGTTCCGAAACTCACGACCGAACTTCACGAACTCGCTCCTAACTCATCCAACCGCTTCAAAACCGAAAACCAAGCTACTCAAATACTCCAAAACCGAATTCTAGCAGCTCCTAATTCCTCCCCTCTTCACTTGAAATCAGAAGATATTCTAAATAATTCCTAAGCTAAGTCACCAAGTTGACATGCAAGCTTAAATGAGAGAGGGTGAGAATGGAATGAAATATTTTCTGGTTGGTGTTTTATTTCTTGGTTAGGATAACCAGTCGTGCTTGGTGTGGGTTTGTGGTGGTTCACGAAGGAGTTTTTATTTGGTTGAAAATGGCGGAACTTGGTTCAAATGGGGCGGTGTGCGACATGGAGCAGAGGTAATGGCCCCTCAAACGGCGAAACTAAGGCGGAAAGCGAAATCGGTGGTAAAATCAGAGTGGAAAGGTGAAGTTTGGAGTTCGGTCATGGAGGAGGAAGGAGAACGCAAAGAAAGAAAGAGGAACAGCGCGAGGGTTCTTTGTTTGCGTTGCGTGGTCGCGGGGAAGAAGAAGGAAGGAATGGGTCGGGTTTGCTTCCATGGGCCACACGCTGGAAATGTTGTTTACCACAGGGGGTGCAAGAATCAGGGGTGGGCTGTATACGAGTAAAAGGGCCCAAACATCCTATTTAAATTATTTTCAATGCCCAATTTAACTACAACTATTATTTTAATACCTCAATAGCTTAAAATAATATTCTAAGGAATTAATATCTCAAACACTAATATTTTATAAAAACAAAATAAATAAGTATAAACATGAATAACAATCATACATCACAAATAGCTTATAAAAATACATTTAAATATAAAAATATATTTATTCAACTAATTTAATGGCTCAACCACACAATAAATCAAAATAATGTAATCTTATCAAATCAACTCTAAATAATTTCTAATAAAATTTGGGGCGTTACAAAGAAGGCCACTCACTCTAGGTGGTACCAATTCGTTAGCCAATGAGAGTGTATATGTGAGTGTAGAGTCATTCACGTGTGGTGTGTGAATTGTGTGTGACCTCATTCTCCTTTCCTCTTTCTCTCTTTGTTATTTTCTGCAGAATTATGGCAGTACTGTTTCATTGCCATTTCCATGCTATTAAGTACTTGAATTGAAGTGAATTGCATACGTAATATAAATTCCTTCATTGCATCTTTTATATATTGAGTGTTCAGTAGTACTATCGTTACATTTGGTGCTTTCATTAGCTCCATGGCTGATAATACTCGCCTGAAAGAATTGGCAACGGAGCTCCGGCGTCAAGCGGAAGCAATAGAGAAAGCTGAAGTAGCTAATAGAGTTAGATTCGAGAAGATGGAGGCAATGCAAAGGCTTGAAACTTCGTTTGATCGGCTAGCGAAGCTTTGGAGAAGATGATGCGAACACAACTTCTGCAGTGCGTCCATGGAAGCACGAACTCAGGATCGGTTTCTCACTCTGGTTCTACAACAATGTCTAGTCCACATTCTACTTTTGTTGGTCATACTCAGGCTGCAAATGTAGGACACACAATTCCAACGATGACGTCTACACCATTTCAGGTTAGGAACATCAAACTTGAATTTCCCCGTTTCAATGGTAAAAACGTTCCGGATTGGATCTTTAAGGCGGAGCAATTTTTTGGATATTATCATACACCTGATGCTGAGCGTTTGATTATCGCTTCTGTCCACTTAGATCTGGAAGTAGTGCCTTGGTTTCAAATGGTGAATCGTTCACGACCCTTTCAAACTTGGGCTGACTTCACTAGAGCTCTTGAGCTCGACTTTGGACCATCCATTTATGATTGCCCCAAACTGCAACAATCTAAATCTGTGAATGAATATTACTTGGAATTCACTGCATTATCGAATAGAGTTTATGGTCTTAGCAACGATGCTTTGATTGATTGCTTTGTTAGTGGACTGAAGGATGAATTAAAAAGAGATGTTATGTTGCATACACCAATTTCTATCACTAAAGCTGTTTCACTTGCTAAGTTGTTTGAAGAAAAACTAGCTGTGACAAAAACAGACAATTCACACCAGAAACAGAACACAGCATCGCCAATATTCCACCAACGAGCTCCATTTAATCCACAAGCCAGAAATAGCCAAACACAAACCACTGAAAAAACCCCCAACCCACCTATACTTCCCACACCTCCAACTAGACCTATGAGCCAACTCCAAAAGAATCCAGCTATTAAAAGAATCTCTCCGGCAGAAATGCAACTTTGTAGGGAGAAAGGTCTATGTTACTTCTGTGATGACAAGTTTTCATTTTCACACAAGTGTCCTAATAAGCATCTTATGCTACTTGAACTTAATGATGAACCTGATGAACCGAATCCAACTACACAGCAAGTATCTGTTACAGAAAATGAGTCTCAAGATATTGCAGATCATCATTTATCCTTGAATGCTTTAAATGGAGCAACGGGAATGGGTGTGATTCGTTTCAAAGGCTGTATTGGACCTATCACAGTGTCTATCCTTCTGGATGGAGGGAGTTCAGACAGTTTTATTCAACCAAGGATTGCTCATTGCCTTGATCTACCTGTTGAACCAGTAAAGAGATGCAATGTATTGGTTGGGAACGGTCAAAATATGAAGGCTGAAGGGGTTGTCCAACAACTGACAGTTCGAGTACAGGGCATAGATATTACGGTTCCTGCGTATTTGTTGCCGGTGGCAGGGTCTGATGTGATTTTAGGGGCTCCTTGGTTAGCTTCCCTAGGTCCCCATGTAGCTGATTATGCTACTTCCAAGTTGAAATTCTTTCTAGGGGGAAAATTTGTCACGTTGCAGGGGGATACTGAGTCTACCACTGCAATGGCTCAGCTTCATCAATTCAAGAGAATGCAGCAGATGGACGCCATAGCAGAATTATTCACATTGCAGAAATTTGAATCACCAGTGCCTGAAGATAATTGGATAGGGATGCCTGTTGACATTGAGCCGGAGATGGCAACTTTGCTTCACACATATAAAGATATATTTCAAGTTCCTAAAGGCTTGCCACCTTGTAGAGAATTGAATCATGAAATCTTGTTGAAGGAGGGATCTCAGCCAGTGAAGGTCAAGCCGTATAGATATCCCCACAGTCAAAAAGAGCAAATTGAGAAAATGGTCCAAGAAATGTTAGATGAAGGCATTATTCAGCCTAGTTTGAGTCCTTTCTCTTCACCTATCATCTTAGTCAAGAAGAAGGATGGTACTTGGAGATGTTGCACTGATTATAGGGCATTGAACTCTATAACTATCAAAGATAGCTTTCCAATGCCAACAGTGGATGAATTACTTGATGAATTACATGGAGCAAAGTACTTCTCCAAGCTCGATTTGCGTTCTGGTTATCATCAAATTCTGCTGAAGCCTGAGGATAGACAGAAAACAGCATTTAGAACACACCAAGGGCATTATGAGTGGCTTGTTATGCCATTTGGATTGACTAATGCTCCGGCCACATTTCAAAGATTGATGAACGGTATATTTCAACCATTGTTAAGAAAATATGTTCTGGTTTTTTTTTGATGATATTCTAATATACAGTCCTTGTTGGCATTCACATCTACAACATGTGGAAGTGGTTTTTCAAATTTTAAGTCAGCATGTTTTGTTTGCCAAGCTATCCAAGTGTTCCTTTGGTCTGACTGAAGTGAAATATCTGGGTCACATTGTCTCTGGCTCTGGAGTTTCAATGGATAGAAACAAAGTGTAAGCTGTCTTAGATTGGCCTGTCCCTAGTAATTTGAAGCAACTGAGGGGATTTTTAGGACTTACAGGCTATTATAGAAGATTCATTCGGGGGTATGCTTCTATAGCAGGTCCTTTAACTAATTTGTTAAAGAAGGATTCTTTCAATTGGAGTGAGAATACTGCTGCTGCTTTTGAGCAATTGAAGAAAGCAGTAACTTCTGCACCAGTACTTGTTCTACCAGATTTCACTCAACCTTTTGTTCTGGAAACAGATGCATCTGGCACAGGGGTAGGAGCTGTCTTGAGTCAGGGAGGACATCCTATAGCATTCTTCTCTAAGAAAATGGCACCTAGAATGCTGTTGCAATCTGCTTACACCCGAGAATTTTATGCTATTACCTCGGCTCTAGCTAAATTCAGGCATTACTTGTTGGGACACAAATTTATACTGAGAACAGACCAGAAAAGTTTGAAGAGTGCATTAGGCGATCCTTCTGATACACGAGAACAACAAGCTTGGCTTCACAAATTTATTGGTTATGACTTTCAAATTGAGTATAAACCTGGGAAAGATAATCAAGCAGCTGATGCTTTATCTAGATTGATGACTTTATCGTGGTCAGGACCTGAGAACTTGTTCTTAGAGCAGTTAAAAGAAGAGTTAACACATGATACTCATTTGCAATTGATTGTCAAACAGTGCAGTGACAATACTGTGGAGGACAAGAATTATGCAGTGAAAGAAGGACTGCTATATTGGAAAAACAAACTGGTAGTTCCTGTGGAGAGTAAATTGATCCAACAAATTCTTAAGGAATACCATGATTCTCCTATGGGTGGTCATGCAGGGGTAACAAGGACTGTGGCACGAATTGGTGCTCAATTCTACTGGCCTAAAATGAGACAATGTGTGAAAGATTATGTTCTTTGCTTGTTTGAGTGCATCAGCAGTAATCTGCCACCACAGCATATGCTGGTTTATTGCAACCTCTGCCTGTACCTAATCAAGTTTGGGAGGATGTAACAATGGATTTTATCACCGGATTGCCTTTATCTCATGGGAATACGGTTATCATGGTAGTAGTGGATAGATTGAGCAAGTTTGCTCATTTTATTCCCCTGAAAACAGATTATACAAGTAAAGTAGTGGCTGAGGCATTTATGAACACTGTGGTGAGACTTCATGGAATGCCTAAGTCTGTTATTTCTGATAGAGACAAGGTGTTTACAAGCAAGTTTTGGCAAACTTTGTTTCAATTGCAAGGAACAACTCTAGCCATGAGTTCAGCATATCACCCCCAAACTGATGGGCAATCAGAGGCTGTCAATAAGTGTCTCGAGATGTATTTAAGGTGCTTCACATTCAACAATCCGAAGGCTTGGTTTAAAGCCTTATTGTGGGCTGAGTTCTGGTATAATACAGCTCACCATAGTAGCACTGGTATGACTCCATTCAGGGCCCTTTATGGGAGAGATCCTCCTATGCTTACTAGATACACTGTAAGCAATCATGATCCTATGGATTTGCAGCAACAATTGATTGAAAGGGATCGAATCATAACAGAATTGAAGAGTAATTTGGCTGAAACCTGACAAGTCATGAAAACCAATGCTGATAAGAAAAGGAAAGATGTGTCATATGAGTTGGGGGATCAGGTGTTAGTGAAATTACAGCCTTATAGACAATCTTCTGTAGCTCTGAGAACGAATCAGAAGTTAGGGATGAGATATTTCGGACCATTTCCTATTATTGCTAAGATTGGTCAGGTAGCTTATAAATTACAATTGCTTAGAGATCTGCTAGAATACACCACTGTCTTTCATGTGTCTCGGTTGAAATTGTTCAAAGGTCTTTATGCAGAGACCCTATATACCTTTGCCATTGACAACAGTGGAAGAAGGACCTGTTATTGAACCTGAGACAGTGCTGGAGGCTAGAACAATTATCGAGAATTCTCGTGAGATAGAAGCGAATCTTTTGGTTAAATGGCGAGAATATGGTATTTTCTTGATGCAACTTGGGAAGACAAGCAAGAGATGGCGTTTTGAGTATCCTCACTTCAATCTTGAGGACAAGATTGCTTTTGAAGAGAGGGTAATGTTATGAATAAGGAACGTGTGGTGAAGGACGCGCGTGAGAGTGAGCTGAGACGTAGTAACAGAAAGAAGGCCACTCACTCTAGGTGGTCCCAATTCGTTAGCCAATGAGAGTGTATATGTGAGTGGAGAGTCATTCACGTGTGGTGTGTGAATTGTGTGTGACCTCATTCTCCTTTCCTCTTTCTCTCTGTTATTTTCTGCAGAATTATGGCAGTACTGTTTCATTGCCATTTCCATGCTATTAAGTACTTGAATTGAAGTGAATTGCATACTGTTATGGAGAAATCACACGCATACTATTTGCACCCCTCTCTGCTCAAAAGGCCAACTAATTGGGCCTTCAACAGCCAAAGCCCATAAACGTTCATCCAACAGCCTACCATGCACCTCCACAATCAATGGTTCGGATGATAACACCCAGTGCTTCCCATCCTATAAATCTGCATTTATTCCAAGGAGAGAGGTACGCATTAAATACGACTCAACTGCATTAATTCCACTGCTACTGACTTTAGCATCGGAGTGTCTGTGCAGGTACAACCCACCTCAGCTCGGAACATCAGCTCGGACGTAACTCGGACATAACTCTATATTGATCAAACCTTATCACCTACCAACTATCTCGGATATACTTATCCATAGATACGATCTGAGAACATTGGCGACCACGATGGAAGCTTTTCCCGAACTCATTAAAAACTTTATCTATTTATCTTTGATCGATCATGGATCCCGAATTACAAACCGGTTATGCGGATAGCAAGTATAATCCGATCACAAGAAGAAGGAACCGGAGAATAGCGATAACCAATCTGTTCTTGGCCAAAATGTCAATAACGAGAGAGTCAACCTCAAATCGAGTTCCTTCACCTCCAATGATCATTCCGTTCCGGTAAACACTTTACAACAGCTTGTTCAAATTCTAAATCAACATAATGAAGCATCTCAAGCTAGGAGCCTCAGTATATCCGAATTAGAAGCGAGGTTGCGGGTTATCGGGCGAGATATTGCGGATCGGGGTTCTCCGCATGGCGATATGATCCCGGATGAACCCAATAGAAGAGCCCGAGCAACCCGTGCAGAACAAGCGAAATCAAGAAGGCGACATCGTTCTCCCCGAGGCGAGCGTCATTATCATCGCTCTCCCCAGAAGGCGAGGAAGAGAAGAGCCGAGGGCAACTCTTAGAGATATAGAGGACTCTGGCGAAGAAGATTCCTCTAATGCATCATCCTCACCACGCAGACAACGATCTAGGAGCAAAGGAAGTCCTCCAAGGCGAGGACATCGCTACTATAAAGAGAGAACCGGAGCGAAAACAACATCATTCCAATTACCAACCTCGCAAAGTTCGAAACCAGGAGAAGAAACTGGAGGTGCAACCACCGAGAAGAGGGCCGTTCACTCCGGAAATAGATTATTTCCCTGTTCCCAGAGGTTTGGAGAAACCTCCTGAACACTTGAAAATTTATGACGGACTCGGAGACCCAGATGTTCATTTAGAGTACTATGAAACCATGATGCAATACCGGAATGCTCCAGGTGAGATCATGTGTAGACTTTTTTCCCTCACCCTTGAAAAATCTGCAGGTTTATGGTTCAGAGACATCCCGGCAAATTCAATCTCTTCCTGGGAACAACTTTCCAAGTTATTCTCGGCGAGCTTCGCGCATTCTAAAGTAAGACCGAAATCATGGATGGTGTTGCATGCAATCCACCAAGCCGATGATGAATCTATCCGATCTTACATTGCAAGATTCAACAGAGTAGGAAAAGGTGCATGGGTTGAATGAGGATTTCGTCTGTATTTCCTATCCCGGGGTTTCTGTGAGGCACTTTATTCCAAATTGATGTAAGCATCAACCAGCCCCTCAACTTTTAGGGGAGTTCCTCCGTCTTTCAGAAGTACATAGACCACGAGGAAGGCGATGAAGCTAACAAGTTCTTTGTGAAAAGCGTAGCAAACCAAACCAAAGAGAGCCGGCCTCGAGTCGAAAAGTCAAATCCAAATATTGAAATTCCTCGGAGATTCCGGGCCGGCGGGCCATCTAGAAAATTCAAACCTCGACAAGGGCGACATCGAGACTACACCGAACTCATATGTGGAAAGGAGAAGATCTTGCAAGAATGTCAGAACAATGAATTTAAACACGTAAGATATCCTGATCCTATTCCCCAACGGCCGGGAATGAGGAACAACAAGTACTGTCGTTATCACCAAAGCGCCGGTCATGACACAAATCGGTGCAACGCCTTAAAAGACGACATTGAAGACCTTATCAAGAAAGGTAAGCTCGGGCAGTATGTCAAGAAGCCATTCCAACAAGAAAAAGTATCAAGCAGAGAGAAAGAGGTTGTGAAGTAAGAGGGAAAGAAATTGTAGATTATAAGGAAGAGCCAGACACTCGGAGGAGTAGAGGCCGACCTGTGGTAATGGTAATCTCAGGTGGTGAAGTCCAAGGAGCTACAGCAAGAACAATCAAAAGAAAGTGGAAGGAAATTCAATGTGTAGCATCTACATCATCGGCTCAACCAGTAGCAACTCGCCCCCCGCTGTCATTTGGTGATGACGATCTTCTAAACGGGAAGGTAAACGAAGACATTCCACTTTGTTAATCTCGTGATAATGGCCGAGAAAGAGATAAGAAGAATTTTAATTGACCAAGGCGACTCTTGTGACATCATGTTCTTGATGTCTTGGAAAAAATTGGAATTACACCAAGGAACTTTTTCCCTATCACGACGGACCTCTCCGATTCAATGGTTCCCGAACTAGGCCGATGGGTTACATAGACTTAAGGGTCACTTTTGGAGAGGAACCTTTATCTCGGACAATTTTGGTTAAATTCATGGTACTACCTTGCTCATCAATCTATAATTGCATCATTGGAAGAGACCGACTTTGGGTAAACTCGGGCGGTGACTTCTCTGTACATCCGAAAATGAAGTTTCATTCTCAAAGTAACGAGGTAGTAACTATCAATGCCGATCTAGAATCCTCCGAAAGATGCTATTACCTCCTTCTCAAAGTTGAAATTTACGCAGAGACAAAGCCGAACTTGCATCAAAAAAAAGTACGTCTGCGAAGAAGAAAGTGAAGTTTTCGAGGTAAATGTAATGGATTTAGGCGCGCGCCGATCCGAGAGCTCGGGCGAAGAAAAGGTAGCACTTCGGCATCCTCATTCGAGAAAAAGGCGAAACGGCCAGAAAACGGGCGGGAATTCATCGAGTGATGTTGGGAGATGATCCAACAAAGACGGTCAAGATCGGCGCGAGACCTGCGGACGAAATAAAAGAGAATTAACCCGGTGCTTAGGGAACACGCCGATCTCTTTGCTTGGTCGGGTGAAGACATGCACAGTATACCACACAAGTCGCTTGCCATCATTTGTCAATATATCCCGATGCAAAGTGGGTTGCCCAACGCAAAAGGGTTGAGAATATCGAGAAGACGGAAGCAACGACCAAGGCGGTAGATGATTTAGTTAAAGTTAATTTTATGGCGAGCTCGGATATACTACTTGGCTCTCAAACCACAATACTTGTTAAAAATCAAATGGAAAATGGCGCATGTGCATTGATTATACCGATCTTAATAGGTCATGTCCTAAAGATGCTTTTCGGTTCCAAATATTGATCGACTAGTCGATCATGCATCGAGATTTGGTTTATTATCATTCATGGATGCATATTCGGATATAACCAAATCCCAATGTTTCCGATCAAGAAAAAGCGCCTTTATGGTGAGGCGGAAATTTTTGTTCTGCGAGAGTTATGCCTTTCGGTCTCAAAAATGCAGAGAGCAACATATCGAGAGAATGATGAAGCGAGTTTTTAAAAACGGATCGGTCGAAATGTAGAAGTATACTTAGATGACATGATTGCAAAGAGTGAGCAAGCAAATCGTCATGTGGCCGATCTCAAAGAACTTTTTTCGAGAGATAAGAAAAAGCGAGGATGAGATTAAATCCAGAGAAATGCACTTTCGGGGTCAAAGCCGGAAAGTTCTTGGGATTCTATCTCACCGAAAGAGGGATTGAGGCAAACCCAGACAAATGCAAATCGGTGACTGAAATGAAAACCCCAAACACCAAGAAAGAAGTTCAGAAACTTAACGGCATGATTGCGGCTATATCTCGGTTCATCTCAATTGCCGCTTTTAAATCACTACCCCTTTTTAAACTCTTAAAAAAGGAATCTGAATTTATCTGGACCACAGAACGGGATGAGGCGCTCACCCAGCTAAAAAAGATATTATCAGAACCTCCGATATTAACCCGACCTAAACCAGAGGAAGTATTATATTTATATCTCTCAATATCTGAGGAAGCATTAGGGGCGGCACTAGTCCGAGAAACAAAAGAGGGACAAAGCCCGGTTTATTTTGTGAGCAAAGCTTTACAAGGGCCAGAACTTCGATATCAAAAAATAGAGAAAATAGCTTTGGCCTTAGTAATAGCTACTCGGCGACTCCGACATTATTTTGTTTCTCATCAAGTAGTCGTTCGGACAAACCATCCGATCAGACAAATCCTACATCGTCCAGACCTTTCGGGAAGAATAATAAAGTGGGCGATGAAATTTCCCAAATTCGATATCAAATATGAATCAAGATCGGCAATGAAAGCTCAAGTGTTAGCCGACTTTGTGTAGCGAGAAATGACTTGGCGAGGCCGAGAATGAAGTATGGACAATCCATGTCGATGGCTCTTCCAATCCCAAAGGAAGTGGGGCGGAATTATTCTTGAAAGTCATTCCGGGTGGTTATAGAATTGTCACTCACTTTCAAATTTACAACTTCAAATAATCAAAGTGAATCTGAAGCATGCATTCTTGGCCTACGATTGGCTTCGGATCTCCGTATCACTCGGCTAAATCTCCATCTTGATTCACTCCTCGTGGTCTCCCGGATCGGGGCGATCTGACGAAGCAAAAGAGCCAATCCTCCAAAAATATCTGAACCATGTCAAGAAACTCCTGACCGAATTTGATTTCGCGAGGTTAAACATGTCCCAAGAACAAACAACGTTCGAGCCGATGTTCTTTCCAAATTAGCAAGCACCAAAACTCTTTCGAAATCACCGGTCGGTTATATAAGAGATCCTCGGCAAACCTAGTTTTGGGGATGATTTACACTCGATGTCATCGATTATGCGTAATAAATGAAGATCAAACATGGATTGCTCCTATCTTGAATTACATCATGTCGAGCCGCAGAACCTTCCGATCCTACAGAAGCCAAGATCGTCCGAAGAAAAGCGGCATCTTTTGCAGTTTTCAATGAACAGCTTTACAAGAAGGCACTCTCTTCACCGTTATTGAAATGTCTAGAACAGACGGAGGCTGACTATGTGTTAATGGAAATTCATGAAGGAATATGTGGCCAACATTTAGGTGGTAGATCCTTAGCCAGGAAGGTGTTAAGGGCGGGATACTTTTGGCCAACCATTGAAGCTGATGCAAGGAACTACGTGAAGAAATGTCCGAATTGCCAGATTCACGCAAACGTTCACATTGCACCTCCTACCGGTCTCACAACTCTCTCCTCCCCATGGCCTTTTGCATGGTGGGGGATAGACCTTCTAGGACCTTTTCCAAAAGCCCCCGGGAGGAATAAATTCTTAATTGTGGCAGTTGATTATTTTACTAAATGGATTGAGGCCAAACCACTATCTATTATTAAGGCAAAGAAGCGCATCTCTTTTTCCGAAAAGAGATAATTACGGTCGGGGTGCGAGGTGGTAATCACGGACAATGGAACTTCGATTCGCGGATAAAGGATTCGGGGAAGTTGATGTCCGATCTTAAAATCAAACATCGATTCACGTCGGTGGAACATCCCCAAACAAACGGTCAAGCAGAAGCAGCGAACAAAGTACTTCTCAACGGATTGAAGAAAAGGTTAGACAATGCCAAAGGAAATTGGGTTGAAGAGCTCCCTTATGTCTTGTGGGCATATAGAACAACTCCCCAAAGCTCCACGGGAGAAACACCTTTCCGATTATCATATGGGAGCGAAGCTGTCATCCCAGTCGAAATCGGAGAATTATCTTGGAGAACCACAAATCCGAAATCACCAGAAGACAACGAACAAGCTTTACGAGAAGAGCTAGATCTTGTAGATGAAATCCGGGATCACGCATCCTCTCCGGAAGCCATCAACAAACAAAGGATAGCTACCCGTTATAATCGAGAAAGTCGTCCCAAGGAGTTTGGCGTCGGCGACCTCGCGTCTTGAGAAGAGCCGATGTAGGGTTGAAAAATGCATCACAAGGCAAGTTAGCACCGAGGCGGGAAGGTCCATATCGAGTCACGACAAAAAAGCGGGAAATGGCGCTTTCGAGCTAGAAACCTTAGAAGGCAAGGCGATCCCAAGAACATGGAGCATACCAAACTCAAGAAATATTATAGTTAGACTTGCTTTGCTAAGGCATTCTATTTCGAGATCTTGTTTTAATATAGACTTGTTTTGCTAAGGCATTCTATTTCAGATCTTGTTTTAATATAGACTTGCTTTGCTAAGGCATTCTATTTCAGATCTTGTTTTAATATAGACTTGCTTTGCTAAGGCATTCTATTTCCGATCTTATTTTAATATAGACTTACTTTGCTAAGGCATTCTATTTCCGATCTTATTTTAATATAGACTTGCTTTGCTAAGGCATTCTATTTCCGATCTTATTTTAATATAGACTTGCTTTGCTAAGGCATTCTATTTCAGATCTTGTTTTAATATAGACTTGCTTTGCTAGAGCATTCTAGTTCCGATCTTATTCGAACATAGACATACTTTGCTAAAGCATTTAATCGATACCGCTATTTTCAGAGGTTAAACTTGTTTAAAAGCGGAAGGGAAGAGATATCCGAGATAAAAACGCAGTCACAAAGGAAGCCAAAAATATGACAAGTTAAATATGGAGATATCATTACAAAAATACCGATTCTGGCGGACCTCGATCTCAAAAAAAGCAGATGAAAATAAGCAAATTACACATCTTTCGGATAAACGATCCTTGACACTTCGTCGGATTCCGGGTCAAACTCAACAATATGACCATCATGAACCCCGTACTCCGGGTTGAGAATATCACGATCGGCAACAAAGTCAGGATTAACCACGGCGACTTGGTCAAGGGCGTTATTGAAAGCCTCGACAATGCCCTCTTGACCCATCCGAATAGCCTTCTTCCGATCTTCCGAGCTTTAACATTTAGAAGCGATAAGTTTCTCAATTTGTTCTGAAGCTCGGAAAATTATTGGCCGAGGTCGAAGTCGGTATCGACTCAGCGATCTTAGCATCTTTTTCTTGAAGCTCGGCGGCGACCTTTTCAAATTTTTCATTTGACTGCTTCAGTTCGGCCTCAAGCTGCTTCTTTTCAGCCTCAAGTAGTAGGCGCTTAGCTTCCAAGTCTTGACCATCCGCTTGTAAAGATCCACATCTTTTGAGATTTTTCGAGATCAGCCCGAAGTGGACTTACGACTTTTCCGAGTGATTCATACTTGGCTTCAAGATCTGTACAAATAGATAAATACATAAGTAAAGAAGAAGTTGGAAGACCGGGTGGACGAGCTTAGAAAACCAGAAACGGTACCTTTAATTTGTAGAGCTGCTGTCATTTTATCCTCCCTCACTAAGTCGACCATCCTTGAAAACACCGAGCGGTGAAACTCAGAAGAAGTCGACTTGGAATTCCTCGGTCTTAAGGGTCATATATGCCCGTGGATCAAAAGGAAGCAGCAGACTTATGTTTTTGTGCTTCTTTGAATGATCGCTCGGATCAATCACATTTTCTCCGATCTTGGGGTTTGGACCTAGGAGGAAGTTGACCGGATGGTTGCTTCCTTTTTCTTGTGAATGGCCGAGCTTCTCTCTTCGTCTTCCCCTGGGATTGACCACGATGATAGGCCTTTGCACGAGTAACAATGTCCGGAGAGTTTCCTCGGCTTGAACTCCGCTACTACTCCCGACGTGAGGCATCACCGGGGTAATTTCCTCAAGTGCTAAAGCTTTCAAAGCCGCCATATTCCGTCTCGGGGCCATGCTATCTGCAGAATCAATACAAAATTACATTAGAAAGATTATGCAAGTAAAGATCGTGGATATATAAAAACAGCGGACATAGTAAAAATAAACTAAGAGAAGCGTTTTAAACCGACCCTAAAGCTTTCTCGACATGTTCAAATTTAACGGATGCCACCAACAACTTAGTATCGAAACCCCACTGATTCGCCCTATTTTCGTTGTTGGTGACGATCCGATCTGCAATAAACTGGAGTACTTTCAAGGTATTCTGATCCTCCTCGTTTAAATGATTCTTTTCAACAGAATGCCTTTTCGATTCATCTCGTCGGGTCCAACCAAGAGGAAACTTGGTGGTGAAACGATGTCATTCTCGGCATTAAAAGTCCCAACTCGGTCTACCACACCGGTAACAACAGGTTCGACCCGGAAGAACTTATTTTTCCATTCATACTTCAAACTTTACGAATATGGCGAAAAACCTTGATTCTGCTCTGGATCGGAGGGCATAATGCTCTAAGCGCGCAGGTTTTCCGCTGTTCTTCTCGGTCCTTTTGTTTACTTGAAACATATGTAAGAAAAGTTGAAGGGAAAGGGGCCGACCTAAATGAATGCATACCAGCTCAAAAGCTCGTACGAATGCCCAAGCATTGGGGTGAAGTTGAGATGGGGCTATTTCTAACACGCCAAAACCGATCATTGGAAGGTCGTAAATGGAGGACGGATGCGCATGTGAGCTAAAGTCGTCCAGTAAACAATAAACTTAAGAGAATCTGGGTAAGTGGCCACATGCTCGCCCTGTCCCATTCCAAAGACACGCCAGCGCTCAGGATCTTTCGCGTAAAGCCTCTTTGAATAATTGCTGATATCGATCTCGAGTCAATAGCGAGTCGATGATACGAAGTTTTGAGATACCGGGAGTAATCACGGGGCGAACCCGAGGGGAACCACGGGGAGGTCGGCGTTGTTAACCGGAATCTTCATACCCGTATAACAACTCAAAACTTCCGGTATCTTCCCTCTTTACCTCTTCTATCTTCACCAACATTTTCCTCTTACGGGTCAACGGAAGGTCGTCAACATTTCGTCCATCCGATTGATGTCGGATTACGAACTCGAATCAAGATCGGAGTCGTCTCAAAGAGCTCGGATCTAAATCCACATCCACTTGAGCCTCGAGTTCGGATTGTTGGGGCGGAAGGGTGGGCGATTCTTCGTCTAAGCTCTTCTATCTTGTCACTTCCTCTAGGCCCTAAGAAGACATTTCTTCACATATTTGAGTGAAGCCATGCTCTCCTATCTAATGGATTAGAATCGATTCTAGATGCCATTAACTTTCCGATATCGGGGCCTCTAGACTTGCGAGCTTGCTCGGCTTGGTCTATAAGTCGGAGTGTTTAGCGCGAGTTATGCATTTTGTTTTACGCGGTTTACCTACGAGGAATGGGGGCAAGCTATCGAGATAAAACCATAAAAGATGTTGGGTTCACGAACAAGATCGAACCCGACACAAAAACCCCATCTGGCAAATAAGATGGCGGTGAGGCTAGATCTCGGCCGGTGCAATTGAAAAACGGCGCAGCGCGAAGAAACAAATTATACAAAAAAACACAACAAAAAGTAAATTTAAATAGAAGCACTAACCTCGGAAGAAAGTCTTGAGAAAGAATGAAGAGATTTGATGTCGAAATCGAAGGAAGCGAGCTCGGAGAGCTTAAAACCACAAAGTCGGTAGCTACGAGTGAAGCGAGAAACTAAAAAGATGAATGAATTACCCTCGCTTGTATTTATAGGGTTACGAGATATGGCCGATTTACTATTCATTCGAGCGACGCACTCAATCGAAATCGAAGCGACACAAGAATCGAGGAAGTCATCATTAAAAAGACGCCTCGAGTCGCGTGAATCGGTCACATCGATCAACACGAGCATTTAATGCTCTGTCGAAAAAAAAAAGAAATAATATTAAAATGAAGCGTCACCAACACTCAACCATCTTCAAAGATCGGTGAAATGCGATTCGGTTTCAACCATCATTAAAGATCAGAAATGCAAATCGGTTTAAATTATCTACAAGATCGGTAAGAAAGTCCGAACATAGCTATTTTCTCCAATCTCACTTAAAACGATTTATTTTTTATACATATTTCAAGTCTAGTTTGACCTAACATGCCAAACCGACTTGGGGGGCAAATCTGTTATGGAGAAATCACACGCATACTATTTGCACCCTCTCTCGCTCAAAAGGCCAACTAATTGGGCCTTCAACAGCCAAGGCCCATAAACGTTCATCCAACAGCCTACCATGCACCTCCACAATCAATGGTTCAGATGATAACACCCAAGTGCTTCCCAATCCTATAAATACTGCATTTATTCCAAGGAGAGAGGTACGCATTAAATACGACTCAACCGCATTAATTCCATCACTCATCGACTTTAGCATCGAATTGTGCGTGCGAGTACAACCCACCTCATTTCGGAACATCACTTTCGGACGTAACTCGGACATAACTCTATATTGATCAAACCTTATCACCTACCAACTATCTCTGATATACTTATCCATAGATACGGTACAGAACACATACGTAATATAAATTCCTTCATTGCATCTTTTATATATTGAGTGTTCAGTAGTACTATCGTTACAGTGAAGTAGAGACTTGTATTTTTTAATGATCTCCCCCTTTTGACAATTTGCTCATGAAGTTTCCAGCCACATTAATTTAACAAAAGCGCCATTAGCACTAACTACTTCATGATAATTGAAGCTATTATGCAGTTCATAGAGTACTAGTATAAAGGAAAATCTGACAAATTAAGAACTCTGCTCCTTTGTTGAATATATATATATATATATACATAGTCATCTTCATTAATAGCATCATAACTATGGCCTCCAGCATATACTTACGGCCTCGGATTTCAACCGCTGCCGGTCTCCTTTTTTGGCGTAGTGAATTAACAACAGTGTCTTGTAACACTTTTAATATAGACCTAGCCTGACACAGTTTTTTAAAGTTTGTAAAATGAAGTCATTTCAAGAGTGATCAGTTTTGGAAATCAATAGCATTGTGGTTTGAAAACAAAAGTTTGATTTGTATATACAAAGAAGTTTGAGGTATCGAATAAGGCATAGGAAGTGTCGAAGAAGGTTTATGCTTAGTTTGTTAGATACTCTTCCGATCTCAAATAAGTGTATGTAACCGGCGGGATCCCTCACCTCAGGATCCTGACCTCCATATTGATTCCGCTTGACGCGGCCCCTTTACTTAGAAGAAGATTGACAACTACACTGGGACTACTTTGAGCTTATGATGCAGTATTGACAGGCAAGAGACGCTTTCCAATGCAAGATAGATATTCCCTCTCATCCTGGCTGAAGTCGAACTCGGTCGGTCGGTCACTTCTTGGGCTCGACTGACTGACGAGATTGTTCTCGGCTCGCTTCACCACATCTAGGTTGAACCCAAGACAGAGGAGGTTCTCAAGGACGTTAGGTACGGGAAAACAAAACTCTCAGGGAGTACGTGGAAAGTTTTAACAAGGAAGCTGCCACTGCCACGTAAGACATCTTGGAAGATAGAATAAGACTGTTTTTCATGTAGTAAATTATTAAATTAATGAATAAAAATAATACTTTTGAAATGAAAAGTGGATAAGCTACAACAGGAGGCAGCTGAAGACGGTAAGAAATGGTGCCGATCCTTTCAACTACCTCAAATAGCGCATCGTAGATTAGTCACCGACAAATCCAGTATACACAAATAATAACATGGTGAAAAAAAACTGAAGATAGGAGGTGTGACTAAGCATATACTAGTGTGGCAGGCTTGTGTGTTAAAATCTGAACTGAAGAGTGAAGAAGAGTGAAAACAAGAACTGTAGACAGTAACCGTGACTGACAGAATCTTTAATAAGTACTCACGTGGAAACCAGGAGGGACCACAATTCCCCCACGTGGTATCCTTATCAGACAGACTGCAAGAATATTTACAACACAACACTCTCGTGTGTGTGTGTCGTGTGTGCGCTTAACTGATCTTCACAACACAACAGATGATCATATATTCATATATATATGCATGCTAGTATCTTCTATTTAGGTTAATTTTTGCATACACCTTTTCCATTCATCTTACACTTCCTACCCATTTCTGTTCTGCCATTCCTCACCTTTATCATAACAAATCAGGGAGGGTATATATATATATATATATATAGGCCCTTTTTATTAATTATTAGCTTTATTATTCTTAACGACTGATTAGTGAATGATATGGCAAGTATATTTAAAACTCTAATTCCTATGTATATTATTAGTAGTATATTTATGAAAATAATGGCTCATAAACTTGAAGATTTTTACTTCTTAGACTACAATTTAAGACTCTAACTAATTATGATAACCACAAAACACTAAAATTATCTATTAATAAGCTTCCTAAAGGGTATTGTTAAGTTCAGGACCAGCTTAAGGATAAGGCTACATAGACCCTTAATTCACCCTACTCAACTTTTGGTTTAAGCTAGTGCGAAATTTGCGCTTAAACACGAGTCAAAATTAATCTTCGTTGAAAATATTGAGACACTCCGTATGTGTGGAAAAAAAAAGACATTTTTTTTTGTTGACAGCGGAGAAGTAGAAATATTAAACTTTAAGAATAATGGATATAAATGATTACCAAGTTAAGTTGATAAAATGACAAACAAAGAATTTTGATCTAATCATTGGTTTGACATGTGGCATAATAATATCAAATCAAGCTGAATGTAACAGGTTTGGGACAAATAAACTTTGGACATTTCTTTGTACACTAACATTAAATAATAATAATAATAATAATATTAAAAAAACTGAGTAAGTTGGACTTTCATGTCATTCTCATTTTAATAATATTTCATTGACTATATATTTGGTGAAATGTTTATCCAATCTTTATTGTAGACTTCACATTGCATATCATATAGTTAGTTCCATTCAGAATCAAATAATCAACTTTTGAAGAGAGAGAGATGACAAAGCTACACACATGTTATTCAAGCTCAGAATCTTCAAAGCTAGGAATTAAGAAAGATTCACATATGATCTCAAAAGTGAAGCCAAAGATCAAGATAATTCACATATATGCTCCAGAAATCATAAAAACTGATGCTGAAAATTTCAGAGAACTTGTTCAAAGACTCACAGGAAAACCAGAAGAAGATGAAAGAAGCAAATCCAAGAAGGCTATGGTTATGCAAGAAGAAGAAAAAGAGTTTCAAAATGGGAAAATGGTAAACAATAATGAAAATGAAAAAGAAGAAGATGAAGATGAAATATGGAGAAGATCAAAGTCAAATGAGAAGTTCAATGGTTTCTTAGATGGGTTTTCAGAGTTAGATCATTGTTTTATGGAAGAGTTAAGTACTATTCCTCTAGTTAATCAAAACTAAGATTTTTTATTTTGATGTGTTGTTATTTGTCTTGCTAGCTAATTTATGCATGTGTGCATATTTATCACAAAAATTTCTAATTAGCCATGGAAAAACCTGGTGCATCATTGTATATTCTAGATTTCTTGTTCTCATTGCTGGATGCATCGACAATTTCAATGATATGGACACCAACCCTTGATTTCGATCGTGTGATAGTGCATGTGTTGTTTTTATTTTGTTTAAGCTGACAAAATATATTGTAGATTCACAATTTAAGTGGAACTTTTGATTTTAATGGATTATATATAGTGAGCATTTATGAACATCATATAGTAATAGTTGTCTTGTTGCATCTATTTGTCTTGTTATTGTTAATGATTGCTGCTAGAAAGGAAACAACTGCAAAATTTTGTAAAATCATGATTGCCTAGCTCAGTTATTTATTATTTTTATCTCAGCTATTGTTTTTTAGCTTTCAATGTTTCCATGAGGAGCAGAAGGGCTATTTAATTTGCAGATAAATATTTAAAGATCATTTCTCTTCATTTGTAAACAAAATGATAGTATATATTCAAGTTTTTACAATATATTTGAGCAATTAACAACAGTGTCCTTGTCACACTTTAATGGAGACCTGACACACAGTTTTTAAAGTCTGTAATATTGAAGATTTTTCAAGAGTGATGATGAGTTTTGGAAATCAATACAAGTTAGATTTTTATAGACAAAAAAGTTTGAGGTATCAAATAAAGCATAGGAACTGTTGAAGAAGATTAATTATGCTTATTTGTTAGATACTTCAACTGATCTCAAATATATACAAAAAAAGTTTATGTATTTAACTAAGAAGCCACCATTCAAAATTTATCTTCATCTAAAAATTTGAAGATTGTAATATTTCCAGTACATACTACATAGGATTCTCTCTCTCGATGTTGATATTCTGACATAGGATTCATCTTACCAAACCATGTGATCTGTTTTAGTCTATCAGTCTCATGCAATTATAAATTCTTGCATGTACTGTTCACGAGTAGTGCCTTTGAATTTATGCATCATAAGGTCACTTTACCCCATATATGTTTCCCAACCAAATTTTTATATATTTATGCTTGATGAAAAGGTAACTTTTATCTGAATATTATTCAAAGAGTACAAATCACTTTAGTTTAGATTCCATTGTGTTGTAACCAACGATTGTTGGTCTATTAGCATAAGCTCACCCCAAACACGGAGAGAGTCGATCTGGTGTTCTCGGTGTGATTCCTACAAATGGAGAAACTCAATGTTAAGCAATGTGAAATTTGCTCTTAATTAAAAAATAGTAGAGATTAATTAGTCTTTCGTTTAAAGTATTTTTGATAATCTTTAAGTAGTCATCAAATGGTCTGAACAAAAAATCGTGGACAAATACAACTTAGATACTTCAATAAAAATGTTTTTGTAACAATTGCGGTTGCAAAGTGTATTTCATATATATATATATATATATATATATATATATATATATATAGTCGGGTTTAATTTACTTCAAGAATAATTTTAAAGAGCTTCTTTCTAATATCTTAATCGTTGATTTCAATCTAATCCAATGGTAACAATACACCACTACTCTTGGTGGTGTATTGTTACCATTGGATTATATACAAATCAACAGATTAGGATGTGGAGTAACTCTTTAAAATTACTCTTGAAAGTAAAATGATCTCTACTCATATATATATATATATATATATATATATATATATATATATATATATATATATATATGGGGATGTATATTATGAGAGGAGTGTTTATTATGAGAGATGAGAGGAGTAAATCTGGACCCTATAACACAAATGGCATGGGTGGTTGTGATTAGAAAGTGGGTAGTTATCACGTTGACTTTTTTGTTTTAATCTCAACCATTCTTGATTTGATCTATGTAATTAAGTGATTGGTTCCTCTCACCCTCTCATCATAAAAGTCTCTCATAATATACGTTCCCATATATATATATATATATATATATATATATATATATATTCTTTTAAATTAAAAAGTATAGGTGAGTTGAGTGCTGTTTGAGAACTCACAAGACTAGAGAAGACCTCACACCAAGAAGAGTACTTGCGTGCGTGCGTACTACCTACAAGCGAGTGGGGTTCTCACATGGGCAGTGGAATCCCAACCTATGTCCTTATCAAATCCTTACCAACTGCACCAAAATTTGGGAATTCAAATCCAAACTCACTTCTAACTAAAATCAAAATAATTTAAACTTAATTAGTATCAAGATGGAAAATCTAATTTGGATGTTTATCTGGTGGCTAGAACAGCATCCCTTGGAATAGTAATACTAATGATTTCTCAAGGTATACATATCACTCGTATAATTCTATTATTTAATTATTATCTTGATAGAAGCAGCTATAGACTATAGTTTATATTTATATTATTAGTATCACTAATAACAACTACTATTCAATCACGAATGGGATATATACCATTTACACATTGGCTTTTGGAGCTTTCTTTTTATTTAAGGTAATGTCAAATTTGATATTAATTTGTAAGCAAAAACTGGCATTGTCTTGTATACATAGGTTTCTTTTCTTTTACTCAAGATGATGATGACAACATTTGACTTTGGATAGAAAAGTCAGCGCCTACACCAGCTTAATTGTATACAAATTAAGGGGCCAAAAACCTCATTGGACAATGGACAGAAGATAACACCGACTCTTAATCTAAATGTCAAAGATAGACGGCTATAAAAAATGTGTTATTATTTTAATGTTTTATACATTAAATATATAACAACAATAAAAGTCTTTTCTCAGAAAAAATCATCAGCATTGTGATCTATCCAAGATTAACTTTTCAAAGAGACTAATTTCATACACTCCTTGATGATTTTATTTACTCTTTTTAAATTCACCTCTATCTCTAATTAACTGTAATGACTAGAGTGGTCCAACGCTTCAAATGGTTTACGATAGTTAAAAGCTTGAAAATCGTTAATTGATAGACAAATTTTCCAGTCAAGAAAAATTATGGACAAATTTCCACAAAATCAATTCTTGCATTTCAACATGTCCAAAAGTTATGAAAACTAGCTAGATACTCTTTGAAGTTTATCTCGTCCATCAACTTGGTCTTTAAGCAACAAATTTTAAGGACTAAATTGATGAGACAAAGATAAAACTTTAAAGATCATAAATAGGTTTTTATAGTTTAGTAAATAAATAAATAAATAAATAAGAGAGAGAGAGTGTAACACTTTAAAGACTAAATTGAGAAAGACTAAATTGAGAATTCACCTATAAAGCACCGATACGGACACCAGATAAGACACAGACACGTAGACATTGATAATGGAATGAAAAGTGGAAATAATTGAAGTGTCAGTGTTGGTGTCGATGTCCGTCACGACATGTCAGATACCAAACATGTCTTCAACCTAAAGTGTATGGGTGCTTCACTCTATATTGTATACTTTTAAAGGATATTGCTTTTCTCACTCCCCCTCCTACTCAAACACACCCCCTAACTTTTAAAATCCTCAAACTACCCCCAAATCAAAAAACACAAAACACTTTCACTCCCCCAATCCCTCCACACCCCTTCACTCCCCTCATTCCCCTCACTTCTCCCCTCATCCAAACCCTAAATCCTCTCTCTCCTCTCACTCAACTCTCTTCCAATCTCTCATTCATCCTCCATTAACACATTAAGGATTCCTCCATTAACACTTTAAGGATTGTGGGTTTTGTTTGTGCCATCAACAACCCTCCAATCGTTCCATTTAACTAAAGGTAGCCTCCCCGTGATCTGCGTTTTGGGTTTTTTTTCATGCAGCTCACGTGTTCGAGCATACGCCGAACATGTGAAGAAGAAGGTGTTCGAACGATAGCATGTGAACCAATTCGCATGGGGTTGTTCGAACCGTTGTTTGACAACACAGTTTCTGTGTTTTGTTGGGAGTTTAATTGGTTGATTTTATTAAATTGGTTTAATCTAATTGGTTTAATACTGGTACTTGTTGTTTCAATTATGCCTCGGACTCGTGGTAGGGGTAGGGGGGGGTAGGGGTAGGAAGGTTTGAGGTGAGGCAGACCCAGCCAGGTTGAGCATCGCCAAAGGAGGATGCTCCTCGGGAGGAGGAGGAGGAGGAGGAGGATGCTCCTCGTGTCGAGGAGGAGGCTGCTCCTCAAGAGGAGGAGGAGGATGAGGCTGCTCCTGAAGACGACGCTAGTTCTAGTTCTTATTCTACTGATTCTGATTATCGAGCATATCTTGACGGTTATTCTAAGAGTGATGCTGATGGGAGTGATGTTGATGGGAGTGTTGTGACCATCTCTTTAAATTATATTGTTATATTTTAGTTTCAATAATTTTGCAAAGCGGTGTATGGATATTTATGACTTATTTAATACTTACTAATCTATGATACAGTGGTGTTTAAATTAGACAAATAGTTTATTATTAGAAAGCATAACCGTACATCAACTACGAAAGACAACAAATACGAAAGACATCAAATACGAAAGACACACATACAAAAGACATCAAATATGAAAGACAACAAATACAAAAGACATCAAATACGAAAGACATAAAACCAACATAAGCAAACAACTAACTAAGAAACTAGCGTTTCGGTAGTCCCTGTTCCAAAAGATAAATGATCTCTTCTGGAGTGCATCTTGTGTCCACGTACAGCTCCAATATACTACGTCCCATTGGAACGTTAGTTAGATGTTCCATCATTGCGCGGACGTCGTCATCGCTTTGGATCTCCATGACAGAATAACTGACAGTCCCATCATCTCTACAATTCTACTTTTTGAAACGTATACGCTCCACGTCTTTACGCCACTCTCCCTCTGGACGAATCTTCCTCTCAGCCTTTTCCTTTAGTTGGGCGAAGGTGATGTCCTTTTTCATCTTGCAGAAGATATGGTTAGAACAACGAAACACAACACCATGTTCGTCGGTGGTGACAGTCCCACGGTGATAAAGGGTCGTTAGGAATTTGTCGCTTAATACTGGGTTGGGCACAACTGCCATTCCATTTCAGATTGGTTGTATCTGGGAAGAAGGAGAGTAGGGTTTGGTGAAGAAGCAGATTCAGGTTTAGTGAAGAAGGTGTGAGGATGTTGTGGAGAAACTAAAACCCCTTTTATAATAGGCATGGTAAAATGTGAGCCGTTGATTTCATTTTTAGATCAAAAATCTGAGCCGTTTAAATTCTATCCGTTCAAGCACATTTTCCCAAGGGAATGACATCCACTCCTTTTATCTGACACATTTGACTGATTCTAAAACTGTCGGTGGAATCTGAGACGTCTAAAATGTGGGATCCTATAACACTGGTTCGAACATCACCATGTGAACCGGTTCGCATGACCCCATTCGAACATGTGAAATTACGCACAAGAGGGTGTGATTCCATTTTTAACACACTCGAACGGCCTTGTTCGAACATGGTCGAAGGGCCGTGTTCGAACACGTGAAATTTATTGGAAAAAAAGAGCCTTTGGCTGACCTTTTGGTCTTTTCGCACCCTTAGGGGGTGTGTTTTGAGTAAGAGGGGAAGTGGGAAAAGCAAAATCCACTTTTGAATACGAAGTGAGCCCAACCTTACAACTTCATAAACGATTTCTGTATTATTTATTTTGGCACATGCTTTATACAACCCCCACGCTACTCACTAGAACCCCCTTTTTGGTGTAAAAAGATCAAAAGCCCTTACTGAAATTTGGTTTTTATTTTTTTTAAAGATTATGCACGGTTCGGCGCACGGTTGATCGAACTTGATCGAATCTCGCCACTGCAACTACGATCAAAATTTACTCAGACACCCCAAATTATGTTTTGACTAGATTCGACCAAGCGTGTGCCGATCCAAATCGATCGCAAAACCCTCTCCACCGTCCAGTCAACGGCTAAATTTTTGAATTCTCCCCAACGATTATAAGTTTAACGGTTTCGATTGTTTTAAATCAACGGCTCACGCTCGATCACACCTATTATAGATAAGTGCAACAAGTCATACAAACCGAAAAAGTCTAAAAAAATAAATCGTGCAATAAATAAATCGAATCGTTAAAAATCAGTTAAAATTAAACAACTAGTGTTAGTCATACTAGTGTCAGTAAAGAATAAATCGAATCGTTAAAAAACAGTTAAAATTAAACAACCAGTGTTAGCCATACTAGTGTTAGCAAAGAATAAATCGAATCGTTAAAAATTAGTTAAAATTAAACAACTCAGCATCCAACAACAATTAGGGAGGTTCGACCCTGCCAAGTGCGAACCGGTTCGATGCACGCATGGTCGAACCACACTTAACAGGTTCGACGCACGCATGGCTGAACCGTAGTTAATGTTTAAAAAAAATGTTTTAAATTCAGGGGTATTTTGGGAATAAAGGGTGGTATGAGTAGCTAGGGGGTTCTAAGAAGCGTGGCCTTTATTTTTTGGGGGGCAATAGTATAAATCAGGGAAACAAAATGAGGAATGTTTTTCTGTGAGACCTGATTCATATATAACCTCACTGCATACATAGTACAAAATCCAACATGTGTTACACTGCAGAACAAAAAAACTAAACACCCAAAACATAAAAGTTGATCCTTTCTTCCTCGTGACATTACCAACCTTCTCAAAATTCCAGTTTGCCATGTCAGTCATCAAAGATATAAATACAACAAGCCATTCTAAAATTTTAGTCTCAGTTTGTAATCAAACTACCAGTGGAGAAAGTTTGACACATGATCTGAAATCCATTATTCACTAATTATATGCTCATCAGTGACATTTATTCATAAAGACTTTGATATTTGCTAAGCCTAAAACATTCAACAGAATATATGCTAAAGGTACAATAGACAAAATTGTATCGCGGGTAAAGTGTGAGATTGATCATCAGTAAAGCTCTTAGCCATATAAGCAACTTTGACAGTATATGATACCTGAAAGAAATCAGAGACAAAGCATTTTGTGCTTCAGTGATTGTGAAACAAGTCTTCTAAGAGAGTGAATGCGAAAAAATTATAGAGTAATATTAAGAAGAGAAAATATGACAGACCTTATCCACCAATATGTATCATAGGCCTGTTTGCTGTTTTTGCTATGTCAAACATACCAGCGTGTGAAGGTTTCTTCCTCTTCACCTGAACCAAATAAAAGGAACCACCAAGGTAGTCAAAATCAAGATTATTTGTATAATCGGAAAGGGGATGTAAAATCGTAAGTCGTAGAATTGTAACTATAATCGTAAGATTATACAGAATTCATCAGACACATATTTTCATAAACGGGTCATCTTCTTAACTCGTATTATCCTAAACGGGCTGTATTGGAAGAAACTCAAGTCCCAATTGACTAGAGATATGGTCTCGTAAGAGTATATATAATGAAAGGGCAACCCTCACCTTACAAGTTGGTTTTGTAGGGTTGAGTTAGGCCCAACCCACATTCTAAGATGGTATCAAAACTAATCCTAGATCCTTCAGGCTACCCACCATTATTATCCACGCACCAAGCCTAATAGTGTTGGGCGTAAGGGTGTATTGGAAGAAACCCAAGTCTCACATTGACTAGAGATATGTTCTTCATAAGAGTATATAATGAAAGGGCAACCCTCACCTAACAAGCCGATTTTGTAGAGTTGAGTTGGGCCCAACCCACATTCTAAGAGGCTGTGAATCCCAATTGCAGAAAGACGCGAAAATGGCCACCGGGAGTGAGCCCGTCGTGAAAACGCCCTCGACTCTACAAGTTTACGATTTTCGCCACGATTCTACGCTGCTTTCTACCAATTTACGATTCTGTTCATCATCTGAATCCCTCAGGGGTTGTGTAATCATGAAATCGTACATTTCTATGATTATAAACGGGATTCTGACTACCATGGGAAACTCTAAACACATAATAATACAAAACCCCCCTTAGAATAGCTGTATACAATTTCGAGTAGTTACTTATGACCCACCGTTGAATATTTCACTACATAAGTAAACAGCCATATAGAAAGCAATCACATTTTTTAGGACAGAATTTGACAAATTATATTAAAATAGCACATGAATGTAATTCTACCACTATACCATCCTTCTTTTAAAGAGGATAGTAAATGCTGGCAGAGACACTAAAAGAATTCTTAGATCATCATAATGAAATGCTGAACCTTAGCAATAATAATCAGAAATGCATACCGCTGCCCCTATTATCTCCCTAAGTTCGTGATCCTCTGCACCTTGTCGCAAGGGATCTCTTAAACTAACCTGCAAGACAATGAGCCCATGTAAGAACACCACAGATATCTGTTTGTGAAGGTACACATGAAAGATGTATATGTATTTAATGATACTTTCAAGGGTAATAAGGGTAAAGATAACATCAATAAGGGTAAAAGGAGAATAAGTTCAAGTACAAATAGTGGAATAATTTTATAAAGTGCACTTTACTTTCAACATTGTTCCAAAAAAATAAAAATGAGGTGGATTGGATCTCAAGTATAAGCACAGATTAAAAAACATCGACAAGCAGAAATTCACAAGAGTATGCATCCGATAGATAGACGATAAATCTAAGTAATTTAAGGCATCAACTAAATGGAATGTCAAATGACATAGCCCATGCACTAGAAGGAGGGATGAAAGAAGAATAGTAAGGGCATTCAATCCCATAATGGTAAACACTGGTGGTATATGTTACACCAAATGGTAAACTAGAACATAATACGAAGTAAAGCAAGTATCGCTTTATTTTATGAATATGCACATAGAGTTAAAGATAGCAAAGTAATAATGAAACATCCCTAAGCAGCAGTAAAAGTGAAGGTGAGTTCATCTTCATGCAGCACTGAGGAAAGGAGAATAAGCTCTCAATTTTATTGAATTGAATTTAAACAATGACAACCTCATTTAATTTCTAATTGTCGAGTCAAAATCCTGCATCTGGTAAAGCGTTTTTTTGTTGTTTATAAAGACCATGTCCTAATGATTACCTAATGTGTATCAAATGTACTATTTACTAAAACTTCAAGATGGACTCGGGACAGATAACGGGAATCGCAGGTTCAAAGTACTGATCAGATGCTGCCCATTCTGTCTTTGTTCTGTAAAGCCACTGATGATAGCTAGTAGGAACTTCCAAAATCATACCCAACAATGGCATGGCAAACTATAAGGAATCATTTACACACTTTAAAATCTTATGATGCTAAAGGTTTGCAATATTAGTCCAAATTTTACACAGAAATCATTACAGGACTTATATACCAAATACATTCCTTACACCCTCCTTTGCCCACTTAATCGAATTATCGAATTCATTTACCCATTTGGATTTAGAAATCCTGCAATTTTTAATCATAAACTGTAAACTCGCAGATTCACCAAAAACATTGAGCAGGTTCTAGCAAATTTTCCATCACAAAATTTAGGCACATGACAGGCATAATAAACTGAACTTTGATGGTTAGAATATAACATACCTCTGAAGGACCAAATAAACATACTTTTAAGTTTCCATCAGCTAGTAGCCGCAATCTATTACAACCAGCACAAAAATGCTCAGTCATTGATGTGATAAATGAAACTTGTCCTTTATGCCCATCTATTGTGAAATTCTTGGCTGTTTCTGTTGGGTGATCCTGAACTCTTTTTAAGCTAGTAAACCGTTTCACCTGTTTGGCAATGACGGTTATAACGACTCTAAATCTCAACTATAAGAGAACATAAAAATTAAAAACTCTATGTATGTGAAGTCTCCAGTCTGAATTCTACCTTACCACTGTATCCAACATTTCTGAGTAGGGTACAAGTTTCTTGACATTCCAAACATTTCCATCAAAAGGCATGAACTCAATAAACCGAATATTAATTGGCTTTTCACGTGTCAGCTCAACAAAGTCACAGATTTCGTCGTCATTGAATCCACGCATTACTACACAATTGACCTGAAATGCAACAGAAACATACAAGAAACTTTCAAATGCATCCATCAGTTACATGTGAAATTCACATAGAGGTTATGGGCCTGTTTGGATCGGCCTATCTGTTATCTATTGGCATAAGCACTTACGAGACTGTTTGGGAGAGCTTTTGAAAACAGCTTATGACATTGTTCATAAGCTGTTTTCAGCTAATTTCTACAAGCTCTCCAATATAACTTATGAAAACAACTGATAGCTTATAGAAAAACAGTTTCACATTATTTTATCCTTTATTATAGAAACAACTTATGCATAAGCTCGTATATTGGCATAAGCACACTTACGAGGCTGTTTGGGAGAGCTTTTGAAAACAGCTTATCACATTGTTCATAAGCTGTTTTCAGCTAATTTCTACAAGCTCTCCCAAATAACTTATGAAAACAACTGATAGCTTATAGAAAAACAGTTTAACATTATTTTATCCTTTATTATAGAAACAACTTATGCATAAGCTCGTATATGATAAGCGCTTATGCTATAAATGCTTATCCAAACAGGCCTATATCAACATGTAGACAAGAAAGACTCCCATGCCATACTATTCTTTTGAATAAAAATACTAGTTAGGCAAAGGTAAGTTACTGATGGGAATATGACTAATGTTTGCATAGGACAAAATATATACCTTAACTGGATTATATCCAAGGTCTACAGCAGCATTAATTGAATCCATTACTTTTTCATGCCCTCTACGTCTCGTCATAAGCTCAAACTTCGCCGGTACCAAAGTATCTAAACTAATGTTCAAAGAAGTAAGACCACATTCTTTAAGCTTTGGAAGTTTTCTAGCAACGACAATACCATTAGTAGTGATAGACAATGTCCTTAACCCCTCCAACCTTGAAAGTTCCAAACATATATCTTCAATATCCTTTCTCACAGTTGGTTCCCCACCAGTCAATCGTATTTTATTCACACCAGAACTTACAAACAAATTAGCCAACCTCAAAATCTCAGGCTTTGTCAAAAGCTGAGGACTAGGAGTGAGTTCTACACCCTCTGCTGGCATACAATACTGACACCTTAAATTGCACCTCTCTGTTAGAGATATTCTCAAGTAAGTGTGATGCCTTCCAAATGAATCTACTAACATATCAGAAACAGAATTGTCTTTTCCTTGTTTTCAAATAATGATTCACAAGATGTTGTAGATGTTCCAGTTGAATAATAACTATAGTTTCCTTTGAATACAGCTTGACAGTTAGTAATTCTAGTAGCATTGTAGGACCCATAATTTACCTGCTTTAAAAAAAAAAATTGTTTCACTAGCTAACAAAGTTTTCATAAAAATAAAAATTGAAGATATATCAGCAGCACCATACCCCAAATTAATACACACATCATGAGATCTAGGTAATGATTAACATTAACTACTGTTCTTGGACACAATCCGGGACAAAAATATAGTAACAATTCTGAACACTCATTTTCCAGCATACACTCTTATCAATTGAAATTCAAATGGATCCCGAAAAATCATGATAATAATTTCAATCAACAAAAGAAAGTGTGTTGGAAATAAAGTGATAGTGTGTTGTTAATCTATTATCCAAGTGAATCTATCATAAAAAAAATCTATTAATGTTATTGTAATTGAACAACAAAAAGAGTAATTTTTACTAACTTGGACAAATCAGCTAACAATGTTGAATCTGATAAGAAAAAGAATAAGCTAAAACAAAGTTACACAGAAAGAGTAACCTGAAGGGGTTACTCTAGTGGAGTATGGCAGTATTTGTATCCGTAAGGTCCGGAATTCAAATCATCTCCACTTCGTAATTGCTCAAAGAGCACGAAGGTTAATCTAGAGTGTCATCCACTTATCCTAAAATTTCTAGTACCAAAAAAATACAAAGTCACAGAGAGAGAGAGAGAGAGAGAGAGAGAGAGAGAGAGTTCTGACCGGAGAGGAAATTAGTGGATTGAAACGGATAGGCGAGTGAATGAATTTGGATAAGTAGCGCCTCATCGTTGACGCGCTGAAACAAAATCAATAGAGAAGTAGCGAAGTGATGAATTTCATGAAGCAGCACTTAAAATATTTACAGGTAGCGTATTGACGTGTTGGGTTTGAAATCAATCTGAAAATGAGAGTGAGAGAATGAAGTAGGAGGAAGTGGTGAGTCAGTGTACGTTGTATCTTATGCACGTGTAAAATAACACTGAATTGGTTATCTTCTTCATTTAGAAAAATAACATACTAACTACAGCGATTAGATACATCCATCCATCGCTGTTCTATGTAGATACTTAAATAACATTTTGTTTGGAAACGGTACGAAACACTCCGCCGCCATCTATTAGTTTAGAGGACCACCGCATCTACTCACTTTTTTATCTTTTTCTCTTCTTGGTTTTTTTTTCCCTCTTGGCTTAACTATTTTTTTCAAGTAAATATAGTGTTTTTTCAAATAAATTTCTGTAATTTTTTTAAATAAGTCATTGTAAAGAATATTATTTTTTAATTATGTCCTACTGTTAGTCATCTACTGATGTGGCTAACAGAGTTACATGTTAGTTGTGACATGTATTTAAATTATTTGTCTAATTATTTGATATGTAAAAACACGTAGGATCTAAGATAGAGAAGGCAATTAGGGGTTCAATTCATTTCCCATATCGTTCAAACTTAGTAGCATTTCGAAGTGAGGGTTTCTGCGTCCCTGTGCGAAGCTTGACGAAGGAAGACGAAAAAGGAACGCAAGTGTGAAGGCGACAATGAATGATCGAAGTGTGAAAGCCGCGATGAAGGAAGAGGGAAGGCGAAAAAGAAGGCACTCGCAGAGGCGATGGTAAACCTAAACCCTTTCACTTTTGCGATTGGTTTACTTTCGTTTATGATTCTTCATAAATCCTCTCATTTTTTTGTGTTTCGTTTTGGGGTTGTTTCTCTATTTAGGGTTTTTATTGTTTAGGGTTTTGGATTCGGTTTTTTTTCATGCTGTATGGTAACTTATATTGCTTTCTTATAAAATATTGGGGACCATCTTCTTGGTCCTTGGGTTGAGGAGACCATATTGCTGGTCAGTGGGTAATGGGGACCATTTGCATGTACTTTTGTATTTAAAATACATAGGATATTAAACTTTGTCACATAAGGGGGCTATTTTGAATTAAAAATGGCCGTTTTGGAGACCCACACAAACTTTACTCTGTTGTTCATTTTACGAGGATGAGTTTCAAACTTTTTATACATCATGGGGGTCATTTTGAAAGTGGGGAGAATATTGGGTATAATGCAGGGTATATACATCTCTACAAAGTAAATGATGCTGACAAGTAGAGTTATTTTGAGGTCGTAGGATTAGTCAAAGACCTAGGGTACAAAAAATAATTTCTTTTGTGGTGGATGACTGATGGGGCCACATATATGGGTGGTTATAAGGGCTTTAGGGAAGATAAGGGTGTTATTAATGCAACAGAGTTTGCCTTGAAGTACAACTCTGAGATACACATATAGAGAGTTTGGATGATGAACATGTTGAGGCTGAAGACCATGTAGAAGTGGAAGAGGAAGAGGGTGAGACATTGGTGAGTTCTGGTTCCAAAGATGATGCCAAAGGGGTACACTTTAGTGACAGTGAGGATGAGAGGGTATAGATGATGAATTAGGTGATGATGTGAGTGAGGAAGATGGAGCTAGGGCAAAACCTTCCCATGCAGCAGCTGGCAATGATGGGAAAGGGAGAAGGAAAGTGTAGTCTACACACAATAATGTATCTTCTGCAAAAAGGGCGTCTGAATATGCAAGACTTGTTTAGACAAGTGATGATGACTCATTAGACGAGGATTTTGAACCATCATAGGGTGTTTTAGAAGATGACTACCTAAGTGAAGAGTTGTTTAGTAGTGATAGTGAGGAGGAATATGTTGGTCAAAAGAAGGTCAAATACTCTGTTTTTAAAAAGGTTGAGTTGGACAAGAATTATAAATTCCAAGTCGGTATAGAATTTAACTCAATAGCTGAGTTTAAGGAGGTTATTTTGGAACATTCAATTTAAATGGGAAACATATAAAGTTTGTGAAAAATGACAATGTTAGGGGATATGGCAGTGTGTAAAGGTGATGTGAAGTGTGCTTTTATTGCCTTTGTCAATAGAGCGGGTGGCACTATACATATATAGGATGAAGACTTACAGTGGGAAACACATGTGTGGAAGAGTTTTTAATAACAAAAATGCAAATTTCAAGTGGGTGAGCAAACTAGTTGCTCAAATGTTGGTTTCTAGTGAGAAGGTGAAGGTGACAAAAATTATGAGTGGGGTGAGGAGGAAATATGCAATTGGGATCACTATTTCAATGGCATAGAGGGGAATTAAGATTGCAAGGGATGTTGTTGAAGGTGATGCTGCAAGACAATACACCCTTCTTTGGAATTATTCTACCTTAGAAGGGCTTCCATAGGAAATACATGTAAGATAAATGTGGATATATAGGATTCCACCCACATTGCAACCTAGGTTTGGTTCATTCTATTTTTGTCTTGAGGGTTGAAATAGGGCATTTCGTCTTGGATGCAGACCCTTTATTGGGGTGGATGGTTGTCAACTCAAAACTTAGTATGGTGGTTGTCTCTTAGTGGCTATTGGAAGGGACCAAATGATCAATACTATCCATTGCCATTTGGGGTTGTTGAATCTACTATCTAATCTAATCTAATATCTATTATCTATTTATACAAACAAATCTCCTATGAAATTACCAATTTGGATCTCTTATTAACATGACACATATATAATTTAATGGTAAAAGTGACATTACTCACTTGTTCTCTCATTTTCTTCTTACACTCTTTTTCTTACTTTTTTCTCTTTCTTCTTACACTCTTTTTCTTCCTTTTCACTTTTCTCTTACACTCTCTTTCTTCTTTTTTTCTCTTTCTTCTTACATTCTCTTTCATCCTTTCACTTTTCTCCTACACTCTCTTTCATCCTTTTTTCATTTTACTTTTCCCATAAACAACTATTTTCTTTCTCTTATCACTTCACACTAAAAAAAAATTATCACCTTAAAATTTTGATTTTCCTCTCCAAAATCGGTTTACACTCTTATTGAAAATCTACTATCACCTCTTATTGATAATCTACTATCTATTTTTTACTATATGTTATAATCTACTAATCAACTAAAATAATCAATTGAAACTAAGATATAGCTGCAATAATATATAAAAAAAACACGGGATAACTGCACTAATATATAAAAAAAACACGAGATCTAATATCTATTTATACAAACAAATCTCCTATGAAATTACCAATTTGGATCTCTTATTAACATGACACATATATAATTTAATGGTAAAAGTGACATTATTCACTTTTTCTCTCCTTTTCTTCTTACACTATCTTTCTTACTTTTTTCTCTTTCTTCTTACACTCTCTTTCTTCCTTTTCACTTTTCTCTTACACTCTCTTCCTTTTTTCTCTTTCTTCTTACATTCTCTTTCATCCTTTTCACTTTTCTCCTACACTCTCTTTCATCCTTTTTTCATTTTACTTTTCCCATAAACAATTATTTTCATTCTCTTATCACTTCACACTAAAAAAAAGGCTTTTAATTTTCATACCCCCCTCCTTGCCTTTCATACCCCCATAATACGATTTAAGACCAAAATACCCCTGTCATTTTCACAAACTTCCTAAATCATCATGAATCCGTAGTCATTTTTTAAAACTTTGAGTTGTTTCCGGATTTATCTATTGATGATAAATCCGTAGTCACTTTTTTGACTACGGATTTATCCTCAAGAGATAAATCCGTAGTCACTTTTTTGGAACAATTTTTTTTCTTTCCGGAAACATCTCTATGAGATAAATCCGTAGTCAAAAAAGTGACTACGGATTTATCTCTTGAGGATAAATCCGTAGTCAATTTTTTGACTCCGGATTTATCTCATAGAGATGTTTCCGTAGTCAATTTACCTTATGGAAACATCTCTATGAGATAAATCCCGAGTCAAAAAAATTGACTACGGATTTATCTCTTGAGGATAAATCCGTAGTCAATTTTTTGACTCCGGATTTATCTCATAGAGATGTTTCCGGAAAGAATTTACCTTATGGAAACATCTCTATGAGATAAATCCCGAGTCAAAAAAATTGACTACGGATTTATCTCTTGAGGATAAATCCGTAGTCAATTTTTTTACCTCGGATTTATCTCATAGAGATGTTTCCGGAAAGAAAAAAATTGTTTTTTTTTTGTTTTTTAGCAGGGGCAAAATTGGAAGTTTGGGATGAGATGGGGGTATAGGGTCCAAGGGAGGGGGTACAAAGATCAAAACCCTAAAAAAAATTATCACCTTAAAAGTTTGATTTTCCTCTCCAAAATCGGTTTACACTCTTATTGAAAATCTACTATCACCTCTTATTGATAATCTACTATCTATTTTTTACTATATGTTATAATCTACTAATCAACTAAAATAATCAATTGAAACTACGATATAGCTGCAATAATATATAAAAAAACACGGGATAACTGCACTAATATATAAAAAAAAACACGAGATTAATATTTGTCATTGATAATTAAATCTTTTGAAGACTACTACTACAAACCTACTATCTAAAAAATAAGAAGACTTCATGACTATTTAAAATACTAATTAATATTTAAAATAAATATTTCTTATTAATAATCTACTATCTAAATTTTACTATCTACTATAATCTACTAATCAACTAAAATAATCAAATGAAACTATGAGATAACTGCACTGATATATTTAAAAAACGGATAACTGTAATGATATATAAAAAACACGAGATTAATATTTGTCGTTCATAATTATAATTTTTGAAGACTACTATAAACCCACTATCTAAAAAAACAAGAAGACTTAATGTCTATTTAAACTGGTTAATATTTAAAACACACGTGACAAATATTTCTTATTGATAATCTACTATTCATCGTTTACTATCTATTATAATCTACTAATCCACTAAAATAATCAATTGAAACTACGAGATAACTACAATGATATATAAAAAACACAGGATAACTGCACTAATATATAAAAACACAGGATTAATATTTGTCATTAATAATTAAAATTTGTGAAGACTACTATAAACCTAGCTACTATCTAAAAAACAAGAAGATTTAATGACTATTCAAACTACTGATTAATATTTTTTTAAAAAAATATTTCTTATTGATAGTCTACTATCTCCCTTTTACTATCTACTATAATTTACTAATCAACTAAAATAACAATTGAAACTACGGGATAACTGCACTGATATATAAAAAATACGAGATTAATATTTGTCATTAATAATTAAAAATGACAAATAATTGTTATTAATACCTAAGAAATGATTGCACTGATAATTTAAACACATGATAACTGGACTGATAATTTAAAAGACACGTGACAAATATTTGTCACTAATACCTAAAAAATGACAAATAATTGTCAGTGATATAAAAAAGACACAGGATAAATATTTCTTATTGATAATCTAATATCTATCTTTCACTATCTACTATAATCTACTAATAAACTCAAATAATCAATTGAGACTATGAGATAATTGCACTAATACATAAAAAACACGGGATAACTTTACTGATATATAAAAAAATACGGGGATAACTGCAATATATATATATATATATATATATATATATATACATATATATATATACACTAGTATAATTCACCCGTGCCAGCACGGGTCGACATTCACTTGTAACATAAAAATTGACAATTTTGTTACGAATTAAAAAACAAAAGTTGTATATTTAAGCCCATTGTATGAGATATTAAATACCTTGGGCACTATCTAACATTAAGCTATTTTGTTCTAAAGGAGGGCGAGAAAATTATTATAAGTGAACGCAAAAAAACTTTAGACCTACGTGCCCCTATTTTTTTCCTCGACTCATATGAAGCAAACTATTTTTTTTGTCATGGAAATGGTAGTCGTTATTTTGATAGGAAAAAAAAATTGAGTTTAGTTTGTAATTGTAGGATGGTACTTATCAAAAACTATACTGTGCAAATATTTTTGTATTATGCTTCAAATAATATAAGTTAGTTGTGGTCATTCAATCAAAAAATAAATACTATAAGGTGAAATGGTTACAAAACACACATAGAACAATGAGAATAAACAAACATAAATTTTTGGAAGTGATTCGAGATGACCATAAAGTGAATAATTTAAGAATTAAAAATTAAAAATCTAATAAATTGGATAAAATATAATAATTTGACTAAAAGAATCATTTTTGAGAGTACTTACAATGTAGGTGTAGGAGTCTCTGTAACGAAATCATTGAAAGAGGAATAAAAAATGTAAAAGTACTTACGTTAATATTCTGTAAGGTATGATAATTGTAATTTCTAATAGGGATAACTTCCAAAAGGGATAGTATATATATATATATATATATATATGGGCCACACAAAAAAAAGAAGGATAGTTTTAATATAGTTGTAAGGATAGCTTGAAGCACACAATAGAAGACACTACGCCAGAATTGTAAAAAGAGATCGCCACCTTTAGTAGCGTTTATAAAAAAACGCTACCCATTTTAATAACACGCTACACCATTAGTAGCGTTTTACTTTAAAACGCTACCAATTAGGTAACACGCTAGACAGATCCCTAGCGCTTTTACTTAAAACGCTAGCAAATTAGAAAACACGCTAGACAGGATCCTAGCGCTTTTATTCAAAAACGCTAGCCAATTAGAAAACACGCTAGATAGATCCTAGCGTTTTTAAAGCGCTAGCTATTTAGAAAACACTCTGAGACAGATCCCTAGCGCTTGTTTTCAAAACGCTAGCCAATTAGAAAACACGCTAGATAGATCCCTAGCGTTTTTTATAAAACGCTAGGTATTTAGTAAACACTCTAGACAGATCCCTAGCGCTTTTATTCAAAACGCTAGGTATTTAGAAAACACGCTAGATAGATCCCTAGCGTTTTTTAGAAAACGCTAGGTATGGTTAAATAATATTTTTTTTGTTTCCCATTGAGCTACTTCCTTTCTCACTAACACTCACCCGAAACGCAAAAATCACTCACCCGAAACGCAAAAACCCTAACACCCTAACTCAAATTAACATCATCTCTCTCAACGAAAATCATCTCTCTCAGTGAACATCATCTCTCTCACTCGGACAACATTGGTGAGTTTTTTGTTCCTTGCTCTGCTTCTTGTTAGATATTAATTATGGGTTCTAGTTTAGAAATATATTAGTTTTGTCACTTGTGCACACTAGACTCTTCTTCTTTTTTTTTTACCACTAGCCTCTTCTTGTTAAACATAAATTAATTATTTGGAAGACTATAATATGATATAGATATAGCTTGGGAAAATAAGGAGTGGATTTGAAAAAATTTTAAAAGAGGAATTTTTGTTTGTTTTTTTATATGAATTGATTCTTCATTATATTCGAATTGCTTGATGGGTCATATGTTAAAGTTCTCTTCTCGTGATTTTATTATAAATATAATTTGGAAATTATGGATAGAAATTGGATGTCCGCCAATCGTCCGTCCAAGGAGTATACATTTGGAGTGGATTATTTTGTGAAATTTGTCTTTGTTGAACGTTTAGGGACTTCTAGTGGTATGAAATGTCCTTGTTTAAGGTGTTGTTATGTAAAATCGATTCTTTCGCAGAGGAGTTGGCACGACATTTAAAGGCGAATGGAATTGATCAAAGTTACACTTGTTGGATAATGCACGGTGAGAAAAAGGTGAATCTTCAAATATGAATGATATTAGTAAGAGATATGCGCCGCTGGTTGACACCTAACACATTCATTTGATGCGAACGAATTTGAAGAGATGGCAAAGGTGGTTGAAGAGGATCTTAATGATTGTCCTGAAATGTTTGAGAAGTTGATAAGCGATGCAGAGACACCATTGTATGCGGGTTGTAATGAATTCACAAAATTATTGGTTGTGATCAAGTTGTATAACTTGAAAACTCGCCACGGATGGACGGATAAGAGCTTTGGACCGATTTACTCTCACTTCGAAAGAAATGTTGCGAATGATAATGTGCTTCCTTCTCGGACGTATGATGCAAAGCAAATGTTGGGGTCTATTGGCTTGAACTATGAGAAGATACACGCTTGTCCGAATGATTGCATTTTATTTCGGAATGAACATGCGTTGTTAAAGTCGTGTCCTAAATGTAATGCACAGCAGTATAAGAAGAAAGAGTCCGCTCCACAAAAGGTGTTGTGGTATTTTCCTATAATTCCTCGATTTAGCGCATGTATCGTAGTTCGTAAGATGCAAAACACTTGACATGGCATGAGGATGAAAGGATTAAAGATGGTATGCTCGACACCCTGATTCTCCGCAATGGAAAAAAATCAATATTGAGTATCCTAATTTCGGGATGACCCGAAAACCTACGCCTTGCATTGTCTGGCGATGGATTTAACCCGCACGGTATCGAGTAGCTCCCACAATACATGGCCCGTGATTTTGGCGATTTATAACTTACCGCCGTGGCTTTGCATGAAACGCAAAATATATGATGTCAGTCTTTGTTAATTTCTCGGCCCCAAACAACCGTGAAATGATATTGATGTATACTTGGCTCCTTTAATTGAAGACTTGAAGCAAATGTGGGAGACGGGGTAGAGGTGTATGATGGGTTCAGAGAAGAAAGTTTCACCACGAGGGCTATGATCTTTGGCACAATTAACGACTTTCTGCATACGGCAATCTATCCAGGTATGAGAACAAAGGGCGTGTGCATGCCCTATATGTGAAGATAACACGAGTTGGATGTGGTTGGAACATGGTAAGAAGAATATCTATTGGTCATCGTAGATTTTTGCCATCAACTCATCACTATCGATTGTGGAGAAAGGCATTTGATGGGAATACAGAACACGTAGAGCTCCCCGCCTTTGACGCGAACAAGTATTTGAAAAGGTGGAAGATTTGAACATTAAATTTGGGAAGCCTTTTGCGGGAGAGATTGCCAAACGGGGGTGGAAGAAAAAGTCGATTTTCTTTGAGTTGCCATCTTTGGAAGTCATTATATGTAAGGCATTTCATTGATGTGATGCATGTTGAAAAGAATGTCTTGAAAGTGTCATTGGTACCTTACTCAATATGCCGGGTAAGACTAAAGATACCATCAACTCAAGGTTGGATTTGGTTAGTATGGGTTTGAGACCTGAATTGGGTCCCAGTAAAGAAGGGTACACGTACATATCTACCTCCGTAGCACTCATACTCTATCTAGAAAGGAGAAGACTGTCTTTTGTGAGTTTCTTCATGGAGTTAAAGTTCCAGAGGATACTCTTCAAATGTGGCGACTCTTGTATCGATTAAAGACCTCAAGTTAAAGTCTCTAAAGTCCCACGATTGTCATGTTCTCATGGAGAATTTGCTACCCATTGGTATACGATCCATTTTGCCTAAGAAAGTGCGTCGGACCTTAACCAAACTTTGTTTATTCTTTAAAGCGATTTGTAGTAGAGTGATTGACCACTGGAAAGTTGCCAACATTGCAAAGAGAAATTACTGTCACTTTGTGTGAGCTTGAGATGTATTTCCCACCTTCCTTTTTGACATAATGATTCATCTAATAGTTCATCCGGTTAGAGAGACACAATTGTGTGGCCCATGTTACATGAGATGGATGTATCCGTTTGAGCGTTACATGAAGATATTAAAAGGATATGTGAAAAATCGATCACGACACGAGGTTGTATTGTTGAGCGCTACATAGTTGAAGAGGCTATTGAGTTTTGCACGGGCTATCTATCTAGTCTTGAATATTCGTGGGATTTGCCAAGGTCTCGTCATGCGGGAAGGATTAGTAAAGGGATGACAGAAATAAATTAGTGATGGTATCAAGGAAAGAACTAGAGCAAGCACACTTATGCGTTCTTCACAATGATAGTGAGGTTGATTCATATGTTGCCAAGCACAAGGAGATTCTTAAGAGTCAATTCCGGAAAGAAGCAAGTTTGGTTAGCAAAAGAACACAATAGGAGTTTCATAGTGTGGCTAAAACATCACATTGATGGTGAGTGTGTTTGAATCCTACTTGATTTCAAAAAGATTGAGATGGTTAGCAAAAGGTCCAAATATACATGTCTTCTCTTACAACAACTATCTAATGAACGAGTGCACTTTCTATACAAAAGAACAAGATGATCGAGTAAAATGCAAAATAGTGGGGTGACTCTTGTAGCTCATTCTATGCATGCATCCAAAGCAAAAAGATAGAAATCCCATATATGCGAATATGTCTTACTTTGGCTTCATTGAACACATATGGGAGTTGGATTACAATATGTTTCAGGAGCCCGTGTTCAAATGTGAATGGGTTGACAATAATATCTTGGTTTACTGATTGATGAATTAGGGTTCATGCGAGTGAATTTCAACAAGTTAGGATATAAAGATGAACCTTTTATTTTAGCATCGCAAGCTCAACAAGTGTTTTATGTCACGATCCAGCTAATATCAATTGGTCTATTGTTCTATTGGTATCGACAAAAAATTTGTGTATAACAACGATGATGATGAAGCACCCGATGATGTTGGTGTTGAGGGCGACCCGTTCTTGAACATCGGAACCAATAATAGGGAAAATACTTCCATAGAGGATGTTGTATATTTTAGAAAAGATCATAATGATGGAATTTTTATTCGTCGGAAAAAAAATACCAAGACGCGAATTGCAAACAAAATTTTATCTAGGAAAAGGAAAAGGTAATATAGACTTAATGATTTCTCGTTATTTTTATTAATAGATAATTATTATATTGTTTTTGTAAATTTAACAATAACATGGATTATGTTATATTGCAGTCGATGGCATCACTTAGTGATCATGAGATCTAGTGGTCAAGACAGTAGTCATTTATGTTATATATGGTATAGCTTTAATTTGTAGCTACTTTTGAGTTTCATAATGTAAGTTACTTATGATGTTGTATGATTTGTAAACAAAAATATCTATTAATAGGTTGAATTTTGTGTGTATCTATATATTGGATTGTAATGATATTGGCTGAATTTTGTTGGAATGATATTTGATGAATTTTCTTTGGAAGGAATGAATTAATAGGTTGTAATTAAAAGGGAGAATAAACAAAAATAAAAAAATAATTTAAAAAAATCAGTCAATAGGTAGCGTTTTAGAGTGAAAACGCTAGAAATGAAGTTAAAAAATTCATTCAATACCTAGCGTTTTAAAGTTAAAACGCTAGGAATTGTAAAGAGGAGCTAGAGGATCCCTAGCGTTTTACTGAAAACGCTAGGAATGCTAATAAAGGTGCTATAGCATCCCTAGCGTTTTACATAAAACGCGCTAGGAATGCTAGTAAAAGGTGCTATAGCATCCCTAGCGTTTTTCTGACGCTAGGAATGCTATAAAGACCTTTACTAGCATTCCTAGCGTTTTCTGACAAAACGCCAGGAATGGTAAACACGCTAGTTGATCCCTAGCGTTTTACATAAAACGCTAGGAATGCTAGTAAAAGGTGCTATAGCATCCCTAGCGTTTTACATAAAATGCTAGGAATGCTAGTAAAAGGTGCTATAGCATCCCTAGCGTTTTTCTGAAAACGCTAGGAATGCTATAGCACCTTTTTACTAGCATTCCTAGCGTTTTCTGAAAAACGCTAGGAATGGGTAAACACGCTTAGTTGATCCTAGCGTTTTATGTAAAAACGCTAGGAATGCTATTAAAATTTTTACAAGGCGCGCCCTCTCATCTCCCTCACACACTCACGTACAACCCAGAACTCATCTACCTAACTTTTCTCCACGAACAACCCAGAACTCATCTTCGTTCATCTTCGTTCATCGTACCTCTTCGTTCATCTTCGTTCATCACCGTTGCACATTTCGTTCATCTCCACGCACAACCTGGTTACCCATTTCGTTCATCTCCACGCACAATCTGGTTACCCATTTCGTTCATCTCCACGCACATTTCTCGGTATGGATTTTCTTTTTCTCCGATTGTATTGTACATAGATTGCCACTTTGCTTGCATGTTAGTTATAACAATGTTCTGTTATTGGCATTTTGAACAAAAATTTGATACTAGTCTGTACATGGCTTCTAGGTTACTCTTACTCTAAGTTTACTCTAGGTTACTTAGTGCATGTTAGTTATAACAATGTTCTGTTATTGGCATTTTGAACAAAAGATGAACTCTTGATACTAGTCTGTACATGGCTTCTAGGTTACTCTTACTCTAGGTTTACTCTAGGTTACTTAGTGCATGTTAGTTATAACAATGTTCTGTTATTGGCATTTTGAACAAAAGATGAACTCTTGATACTAGTCTGTACATACATGGCTTCTAGGTTACTCTAGGTTTACTCTATGTATGTTTACTCTAGGTTACTTAGTGCATGGCTTTGATCACATTACTTTGTGCATGGCTTCTTCTATATTTTGTTAAGTGTTTGTTGGTTCTAAACAATTAGAAAGCTAAAACTCACCGAGTCTTATTCATTTGGGTGATTGCAAGTCGGATGGCATCACATAGTGATCACGATAGTAGTCGTGGTGGTGATGGGGTGATAGAAACACAAAGAAGTTCACTCCCCGAGGAATTACATCGAAAAAGAATATCGTCAATCGGATAAGTAAAGGACACGAGAAATATAAGGTAAGTTAATTACTAATTATTAATGTTGTTCTCTACCTTTCCAAGTTATCTAATTATTTAATGATTTAATTATTTAAGGTCCGATGGAGTGTTAAAGGTTTGCCAATTGGAGACAACGGCACAAATTTAATTAGCTTTATTGGTACTAAGGTGAAGCAAATCTTTCCAATTTCAATTAAAAGTTGGAATGAGAAAGATAATCGAGTTTTGCCTAAACCGAAAGATGATTTTTGGGACTTAATACGGTATATAATTTTAGACCTCTTTAATAATCTTATTTAGTGATTTTTAGTTATATTTATTTAATCCATTTTTATGTATAACTAGAAACACTTTGATGTCGATGAGTCCCAAGAGATTGATATTGAAGGAAGCGGGAAGGTTGCATAGGGCTTACAGAAACGATGTGGGGAAAAAGTATCTCAAAACGTCTGATGGGACCATCGACAGAGCCTCCAAAGATCAGTATGCCTAATTATAACTAAGGAGGAATGGACCAAATTTGTAGATATACACACTACAGATCCGGATTTCTGGTTAGTATATTAATTATTTAACTTATATATATATTTCACAAGTAGATATCATTCATTAATGTATACTTATCTTTTTAAATAGAAAAAGAGCAAAGCGAATAAAGAAAGAGCTTCTAATCCCGAGTACCACTTATAGAGGAGGTTCTAGTGGATATCAAATTCTCGAAGAAAGATTGGTAAGACACAATTAGTTTAATTTATTATGATTTAATGAATCTTTTAATTTACAGTTGATTAACAATTATTAAACTTAAATAGTTCTTGGAAGAGGGAAAGATCCAACTCAAGAATCCCTTGATCGCAATGCGATTGTGCAGTTAGAGGCCCGACAAAACAAGGATGGGGAGATTGTGGATCCGAAAACTAAGGAGGTCAAGGACAAAATTGTAAGTATTCCAAAATTCATGAAAAATTGCAAGTTGGAATTTGTGTCCACTATATTTTTTTAATCCGTTACTCGATTTTTTTGACACGTGAACATATTTTTTATTGTCGATTAAATTTCGTTGACACTTGTTTATTATTTCTATCCGTTACTCGATTTTTTTGACACGTGAACATATTTTTATTGTCGATTAAATTTCGTTGACACTTGTTTATTATTTCTATCCGTTACTCGATTTTTTTGACACGTGGACATATTTTTTATTGTCGATTAAATTTCTTTGACACTTGTTTATTATTTTTATCCGTTACTCAATTTTTTTGACACGTGGACATATTTTTATTCTCGATTAAATTTCTTTGACACTTGTTTATTATTTTTATCCGTTACTCGATTTTTTTGACACGTGGACATATTTTTATTGTCGATTAAATTTCACTTGACACTTGTTTATTAATTTTATCCGTTATTTATGTTTGTGCATCAAGAAAGCATATCACAATCTGTATCACAAGGAGATTTAATGATTGTGATGGTCACTAAGATGTCCTTGCTCGTGCCTTGGGAAGGGAAGAGAGACAGGGTCGGATTAGAGGTTATGGATATGGGATTCCTCCGACAAGCCGTGTTTGGGCCAAAGAAGAGCCAAAGCAAGGGGTGCGGGATTGTAAAGTCATGGCGGAAAAGTATGACGAGCTATCCAAGAATGTTCTTTGTGCTAATGGAAGAGAGACAGATGTTTAAGCGACTCTTGGCACAAAGGATTGGTGCACCATCCTGCTGCACCACCCCTGCTTTGAACCTATTGAGCTCTCTTGCACCCCCATAGCGCCCGAGATAGCTGCACCATCCCTTCAACACGTGTATTTAACAAAACTCGACTGCTTTTTTTTGTACATATGTATTTGATAAAATTATCATGTATATTTATTTTTCTTTATAATTGATTTAGGATAACTGTGAATGTGAGCTATATATTGCAAACCCACATCGAAAGGTTGCAGTGGGTTTGATATGTAACCAATTGAGTGCCACATCGCACAATCGGGCCATGCCCGAAAACCATTTGAGAGTTAGGGTAGACTATTCAATAGAGGGTCCGCACCATTGCCTGCTCCAATTGCTAATGCGGATATATTTCTCGTGGATCAAGCACTTAGTACTTTTGTGGCATGGCTTTGAACAACTTGTCGTTGTAAGTGACAATATTTTTGTTAATAATTAAATGACTATAATGTGTGTTAACTAACTAGCTAATTAATCATTTTTTTAATATATACTAGGTACCTCATGTGTCCCGACCTTCCCTTCCATGAAAGTGTCCCAACCTTCCCTTCCACTACCAAACTCTCCCGACCATCTTCTATACAAATTCAATTCAACATGTTGGTCAATTTCCCAATGATGAATTCCAGAACTACATCGATTCTCTAAAGGTCCACATTCAAAAAATGAACCAGATTTACCAAATTTTTTTACCGCCCGATAACATTGTGGGCTGGAGCAGTTGGTAATGATCAACATCGAGGATATGAAAGCTATAGTTGAGATGGATTGGGCCACTTGCCATCGATATCGAGTATACGGTAGGTATGTATTAAATTATTTGTACACAATAGTTGTTTATATTAGAGTATATATTAGAGTATATATATGAGGATCTCAAAGTTGTATATATATTATTTATAGGTTTTTGTACAATCGTCTTACGGTCCTTTCTCAACGGACACGAAGTATTTCTTCTTGTGTCCGCTTGTATAGTTGTGTTTCATAAAGGTAACACAGAGGAACGCATTACTGGCTATAAAGAGTGAAGTACAAAGTTATATCCATTCACGCTTCATGGAAGCCAAGCATTTGAAGGGCGACTCTTTATTTTTGGCACCACTCAATAATGGGTGAGAAATTTAGTCTTCAATCACTTGTTTAATTAATTTGAGGATTGTATTATAGTGTAAATTAATGTGTACTCATTCGTTCTTCATTTACTTGCAGCAACATTGGGTACTCTTTGCAATAAACCCTAAGCAAAATGTTGTCTATTATCTGGATTCACTTCAAGGCCATTACAACGTCTACGAAGACTTCGTAGAATCAGTTGAGAGGTGTGTATGTGTAACCCTCTCATTTTAATTTGTATAATTTAATATATGTATTTTGTTCAACTTAACGTTATATATATATATGTATGACGTTACAGTGCTTTGAAAGAATACTTGGGATTATCTACGAGTAAAACAAGATGGCTACCCATAATCGTAAGCTTTTTAAGAATCATTCTTATAATTTTAATTGATTTTTTGGTCATAAAAATGTGACAATTAAGTTATAATCTTTTGCTTTGTAGTGTCCTAAACAACCAAATAGCAATGATTGTGGGTACTATGTTATGAGGTATATGAAAGAGATTATCACTCATGACAAAGTAGCAATCCCAACCAAGGTAACTACTTAGATTTATTTTTATATTGATATTATAATACTTACTCACATTTAATAAACATTTTAATTCTAATTTTATTTCATTTTTTTTCAATATTTTCCACTTCAAAAAATCCAATTACTCACGTTGAACAACTTACAAAGTAGATGAGGGGAGTGGTGCCATTATGTTTCTAGCTTTTTGTAGCAAGTTTTGAGATTCATAATAGTTTAGTTATTATTTATGTTGTATATATTGGATTTATATTATGTTGTAAGTACTTCTTAGAATGATATATATTGGATTGGAAATATTATTTGATGAATTTTGTTGATGAATTTTGTTTGAATGATATATTGGATTGGAATGTATTTTCTGAATTTGTTGAAAAGGGAATGAATTTATAGGTTGTAATTAAAATGTAGAACAAACCAAAATAAAAAAAATATTTAAAAAAAAATTCAGTCAATAGGTAGCGTTTTAGAGTGAAAACGCTAGAAATGAAGTTAAAAAATTCATTCAATACCTAGCGTTTTAAAGTTAAAACGCTAGGAATTGTAAAGAGGAGCTAGAGGATCCTAGCGCTTTTCTGAAAAACGCTAGGAATGCTAATAAAGGTGTGCTATAGCATCCCTAGCGTTTTATATAAAACGCTAGGAATGCTATAAGATCCCTAGCGTTTATATAAAAAGCGCTAGGGATGCTATAACACCTTTTACTAGCATTCCTAGCGTTTATATAAAACGCTAGGAATGCTATAGCATCCCTAGCGTTTTATATAAAACGCTAGGAATGCTAGTAAAAAAGTGTATATAGCATCCCTAGCGTTTTTATAAAACGCTAGGTATGGTAGTAAAAGGGGCTATAGTATCCCTAGCGTTTTAATTTAAAACGCTAGGAATGGTAGTAAAAAGGAGCTATGGGATCCCTAGCGCTTTTATTTAAAACGCTAGGAATGGTAGTAAAATGAGCTATGGGATCCCTAGCGTTTTACAGAAAACGCTAGGAATTGTAAAAAGGCGCTGGGTCAATGGCTAGCGTTTTATATAAAACGCTACGTATGTCTAAAACACACTGGGTAAATGGCTAGCGTTTCTTAAAACGCTACTAATGGGGTGTACGCATTAGTAGCGCCAGCTTCTCTAGCGTTTTAAAACGCTACCTGTAACATCCCTAATTCGTTAATTTCAAATTAAGAAATTAACGAGTGATTTATTACTCGAATAGGTAATAAATCAAGTCACGGATATGAGGTTGTGACGAAAGCAATTTATAATTGCCGGAGAAAATAATTTAAATGCATAAACTGAGTGGAAATTAGTACTCTAAGGGGTATTTTAGGATTTATACGACTTAGTTAAATGATCTCCGAGACACAAAAAGTATCCAAAATACTCTCTCATTCCACACTTGTGATAAAATAAGAAAGAATTAAGAAAGAGAAGAAAACGCGTGGCGAGAGAGAGAGAGAGGAGGAGGAATTAAGAAATGGATATAATAATAAAAAGAAGAAAGGAATAGAAAGGGGAGCAGAGAGCACGCGTGTGAGAAAGGAAGGAATTGGAAAAAAAAAAATGAAACAGAGGAGAAACCGAGAGAGAGTGGCGATGGAGGAAGGAAATAGAAATGGAAGATCTCCTCCACGTAGCACCTGGTAAGGGGCTTTTGGTCTTGTTTTCTTCCATTTTTCAGACTCTATCTATTGGTACCACTTTCACACCCTAATTTATTCTCTAACTCAAGTTGCCATTAATGGGTTTTGAAGCTCAAAATTGGGGATTTATGGATTTAAGCGAAATTGAAGCTTGGAATTGATGATTGGAAGCTCAACAACCGACGTGGAGTGTTCGGTTCCAGCTTTGGAGCGGGTTCGAGCGCGAGTTCGTGAAGTTTCGAATCGGGAGCTTGGAACGTCTCGGTGGTTCGTGATTTTCATCACGAGGAGGTGAGTTTTACTCGCTTAGGAATTTAAACATCGTTTTTGAACTATGTTTGAATGATTTTCAAATTTCAAGTTTCGAGAATTTTAGAGTCAAAAACGCTATTTTACGAAAATGACGCGCGTGTTTGAAGATTTAAAACGAAACCATAATGCTTTGATTTTTGAATTGATATGTTTGGACCGGATTATGTGTGTTGTGGGTATGCGTGGTTGAAATCGGATTGAAATACGATTTGGAATCGATTGGAGAACGAAGCGGAACGGAATTTGGAACTAAGTTGAGAAGTTCCTATGTTCCCAATGTCCAATGTTCCGTCTCGAAGCTCCATTCGGCTTCAAACTTCTTTTAAATCCTTTTCCTAACCACCTAGAGCATTTATGTGGAATATTGTTTGTTTGGATGTGTTTTAAAGTTGGGTGTGAATTGGTTGAATTTTCAAATCTATTGGAAAACCGTAAAATTACTGTATATGTGTGAAATAATGATTTTGGAATAAAATGATGTCCGGATTGGTTTTTCAGGTGATTATGATTTTTTGGGATGTCCGTATTACGAGAAAACTCTGCCACAAATTTTGTTAGAAATTTTGATACAAATTCAAGTGGTTTTGAAATAACGATTAATATTATTATTATTTCAAAAAACGTAATTAGTATACGTGTGAGGACATATGTTTTGAAAAATTGAATTGAACCAAAATGTTCATTTCTATTTTATATTTGGCGCGGATGATTATATTCATCAAAACCGCCTTCTTTGAATAAAATGTTCTATTGTTATTTTTATAATTGGCGCGGATGATAATGTTCATCTAAACTGCCCATATTTGACGATATATGAAAAATATCGAGTTGAGGTGACGACCTCTATGTGTTAGTATGCTAGGGAAGGGCAGTCATGAGCCCTGGCCCTAGGCCCCAATGTTAAAAAGATTATTCCGCCTTTGAGAGTTGTACACTTATTGGCTATGACCAAGGGTCCACCCATGCTTCTTTTAGGTTGTTGGTGGTGTACTAAAATTAATAAAACTTTATTGTAATTCATTCTTGGATTACCATGTTTCGGCAATTCATATAATAGAATTGCTAAGAGATCCAGTAAGTATTAACTTGCTGTGTCTATGTGTTATGTTTCTAATTCATATAATAGAATTGCTAAGAGATCCAGTAAGTACTAACTTGCTGTGTCTAGGTTTTAATTGGCTCATGAGTGTGGCTAGGGGTCACGGTAAAGCTCACTGAGGCAAGTTGTCTCACCCTATCATATGTGGTTTTTTTCAGAGAAACAGGATAAAAGAAAAAGGAAGAAGCACGGGCAGTTGATGCTTGTGTGGAAGATGGATACGGAGCATTTATGCTTATAATATTCTATTTTGTTTCTTTGTACTATATTGTATAACTTGACTTGATACAAGTTGTAAGTTATATTTCCGCTACTCTGATATGTTATGTTTTGTATAATTCGCGTTTAAGACGCGAAAAATTTTTAGGGTGTTACACTACCAATGCCCAAAAAAAACGCTGATAAACCTTGTACGCTGGCGTAGTGAGATTAAGTAAGTGTAATTCCAAAAAGGGTAGAATTTGTTTTTTGTAAAATATTAGTGCTACTTTCATAAATGAAGCTTTAAGTTAATCTCCACTTACCATCTTCTAAACCCTCATAGCCGGAACTCTTTACTTTCCTTTACTGTTATGCGGCTTAATGGAAACCTGGAAGGCTCTTGTGCCATAACTGTCTCTGTTCATGAATCAGATCTGTTTTTCTTGCTTCCGATCAACAATGGCTATGCAGGACGCACCTTCTTTCTCGCGACGTGGACGACGACAGATGGGAGTATCTACTCAACGAAATCATTCGAGTTTACAAACTCAGATACGATTTATTACAGGGTTTATCTTCACGATTTTCCATTGGAATCATGATTAAGCCATGTTAAATTCATAGGTGGGACTCAAACAAGTACTTATGTTAACCCCTAATGTTAATTTCATATTCGTTAATTTCACATACCAATCGGATCCTCCACTATAATTTTCAATTTGTAATAAACCCCTTGTCATTCAATTGAAGGTCATGTTGTTTTACACTATTGTTTAACACACCTTTAAAAAGTAATTCCAGTAAACTTGTATGGAAATGTTTTTGATGAATTAGAAAAAGATGTTAAAGTTAATTAGAAATACCTGTTTATGTAAAATTTGATTAGTAATGGAATACGGGTTAAAATATTGTTATTGAGATATCTTTCGATGAGTTATACTATGTTACAATTGTGACAACCATAAGAAGTAATCTGTGTGGATTGCTAAAAGCATATAGGTGATTTGAATTTGGAGACAGCAATAGGTCATTTTAGTACTAATATGTGGTGATTGTTAATCGCATGTAGGTGATTTTCAAAAGCTTAACTATCTTTAACAATCACCGACCTAGTAATATGAATTTCGTGATTGTTAAAAGCTTAACTATCTTTAACAATCACCGACCTAATAGTTGTCTCCAAAATAAAAAGTTGTGAATATTTAATCATTTTTCTCGTTGACATGATAGAGATTTCAAGGACTCACCTATGGCATCCTTAATACCTCTGAGGTGGATCTTTAGGTTAGATATGAGTCCCAACATCAAGAGGAATTCAATTTCACTGAGGTCTTCTTTCACCAAACGACCCAGTGTTGTAAATCTTGTAATATTTATTTTTTAGGTTTTTACAGTTGCGTTTTTTAATTTAAAAATGTATTTCTTTCATAGGTTTGCAGTTGATTTTCGGTGCCAATAAGTAGATTGAGTTATTTTTTTACAGCTGTGTTTGGTCAACTGATTCTGAGTGACAATAAATGGGGAGAATTATTGGACTGCGATTTTGGTGGATTTTGTTGTTGTTAGAACAGTGTTTTAAGAACCGGACCGGTGATCGACTCGGTGAAGGTACTGGGTCACTGGGTCAAGGGTCGGACTGAAGGGTTAACAATTGAACCGCATGACAATTGACCCGATCTCGATTAAAATATTTCCAAACTTTCAAGACTTATGAATTTCATATGTATAAAATTTAATTTACAAAAATAAAACTTATAAAAAACTTATACATTCAATTTATCTTTGTAAGAAAAATAGTATTTTTTTTATAAAAAAGTGTAATAATCCAAGAGAGTAATAAGAATTGGTAGAATGATTTCCTTACAATAAAAATATTTCTACAACAAAACTTTAAAATATATATTATGAAAAAAATAATTCCATGAATTGTTCACTCTTTTTGTGCTGACTTGTTTGTGAGAAAGAGTATAACTAAATAAATTTAATAATGATAGTAGTAATTATCAAGACCATTTATGCTGCAGCGCTTTTTTTATTGAAATGGAAAGAAATATACTTGAAATATGTGCTTAGAAACATCAAATGTGATCATTGGTACAGTGGTAGTGTTGTCTTTGCATAACCATATGGACAGGGGTTCAAATCCCACCTCTTATAATTTTGCGCTGGGATTTTCTGATTTATGTCATCGTCACATGTAGTTCAAGGCTGACGTGGATTTTTTTTTGTAGGAATTAAGAAAACAGAAGTTGTATATTTAAGTGCATTGTGTGACATATTAAATACTCTGGACACTATCAAAAATTTAGCTATTATGTTGTATAATAATTTTAGAAAAATGTATTCTCAACATATATTTATAAAATTTTATACAAATTTGTATATTAAATTATTTGTCAAAACGTATATATATATATATATATATATATATCGTTTTCTCGAATTGTATTAATCGATGTTCGAGGAAATTAGACCCACATGGAAAATAAAAATAATGATAGCTTGCAACTTCAAATTCAGCCTGTACTCGTGCCTCGCGCACGGTACTTCCCTGAATTAAGAGCTACTGCAAATTTAGAGATGTTGTATACGAACCCTTCAATGAGAGATCTGTTAATAGGTATTATCTATTCATGACTCCGATGTTAATACATATAGCTTGGATACACTATACAAACATATGATACAAATATGTTGTAATCCAACATGATCATGTGCTTGCAAAAATATTGGCTAAATAGACATTTGGGCATCACTTTTAAAAATATATTTTCATATAACGTATTAAGAATGACAAATTTATTTTTTAAGAATTTATAAAATATTTGTGTCCACATTTATTTTGTTTAAAAATGCATTTTAATAATTAATTTAAGAAAAACTAATATGATATGTTTGACATCATTTTCCTGACCCTTGAGAGGTTCAGGACGACCCCTCTCTTTGATGGTAGATTATGTCGTTGAATTTATTGGTGTTAGTTTCTCATTAAGGAATTTTGTACCTTCCTTTATTTTGTTTTATGAAAAACAAACAATCAAGATTAAATACTTCCTCACACTACTTTGAAATAGCAGCGCGAAACTCTAATGCATTTCTATCCCCGCTATAATAAACTCTAATTTAACATGATATCTAATAAATGGGGTTGACTACCCTGTATACCCGCTATAATATAACTTTTCTCATTAAAAAAAATCCATCAGTCACAAACAATACCTCAAAGGGTTATAATACATTGTATATATGGCTTACAATCTATCAAAAAAGAATCCACCAAAAATCTATAAAGAAATATGTGTGTTGCAATTTAAAAAGATTATCGTATATTTCTTTGCGAAAATGACTCATGTTGCATACTTTAGATTAAAAATGGTAGGACATAATACATTCATGTAGTCCTATTTCTCAATTATAGACGGAACCCAACAACATAAAATAGTGTTTATATATAGTGATCTCTGCTACCCAATACAATTGCTTGCTGCTTCAAAAGAAAATACAATTGTTTGCTGCATAAGATTTAATTAAATATTTATAAGATTGTGTAATTGGGTTCCGTTTTATCATGAATGAGACGAATAACATAGGTGTCTTGACTTTGGCACATGACCATACCCCAAATGAATAATATTTATACCTAAAGATGGAAAATTACATTGGAGGACAAAAACAAATTCAGAAAAACATGGTTATGTTAGTAGTTTGAATAGATTCAAAAGTAAAAATTGGGGAAGGGAACAAATGGAAAGAGAAGAGAGACTCTAAAGAATACAAAATCTATATTTTTTGTGATACCACTATTTTAACATGTAAATAGCAAAAGTAGCTAGTGGAGAAGAGTGTCTTTTCCTTTGTACCACTAAGTTCAAAATTCCAAATAGAAAGAGTACCACAGTATATTATGAGAGACCCACATGATCAATGTTTTTGCCATAATAGTACTCTAAAATTTAGTAGTGACAACCGCAGGGCATATAATTTCAAGGGTATTTTCATATTGAGATGTTATTACAACAGAAATTAGTTATAAGTATTATACGGTCCAAAATAGTAATAGTAAATAGTAACTTACAAATATATAGCAAATATATCTTTGTATAAGGACATTTAGCTTGCTTTTGACTAAGGTGATTGACGTTGACAACCGCAGGATCAATGTTCTCTGTCATCTTGTTTATTCTCTCTACTTGTTTTCTAAGTACAGCGTAGCGAATAGAAGAATATTAAGCACAAACGTTGTAAACTACAAATATACTAATCGATCAAAGTTGTATATTGATTCTAGTTGTATGTGCATCAAGCTGAATACAATAATATTTTTAATATATAACATTATTTATAAGATGAGAATTAAAAAAAAGTTGAAATGAATAAAATTACTCATATTTAATAACATTCTAGTTAGTAAATATATAGAACAAAATCTATGGAATGTGATACAAAATATTAGATGTCAAATAAATATAATATATAAATGTAATATATAATAATAAATATATATATATATGTATCAAAATAAATAAAAAATAGATATTAAAAGTAGGTAAAAAGTTTTGCAATAAAAGAAAGAATAGGATAAGCATTATGTAATACGCTTTAGTAGAATGAAATTGTGGTAGCTCAAATGGTCAGCATCAGGAGGTGGTAGCGTGGGGGAATGAGTTTGATCCCTAGATTCTGCTTTTTTGGTGATATATTTTGAAATAACATGCTGACGTGGATTAAAACGAAGCTGACATGGATTAAAATGAAGGTGATGTAATTAGTGACGTGGAAGGACATGTGGATGTATAGGTGGAAGATTCATGGTTTAATATAATAGAGATAGAGATATCCGATTACAATTATTCGTCAAACACATAACCTTTTACAATTATTAGTTCAATCATACAAAATTGCTCTTAAAAATTGTTGCACAAAATAATTTTGATAACAGTACGCATTTGAAATCTTCATGATGACGAACTGTTTATCACTTGAAATCTTTTGTATATAGTTGCTTTGATACTTTCCATTCCACAAAGGATTTGTATTGTTTTCCAAAAGAAGTATTTTTCAAAGACTAAACTCTAAACCTTCAGTTCCTACATGGATCCAAGAGCATGTTTTGAAACTTATATAAGACATCGTTTTGTTTCTTCCATGTTCAAATTTTTTGAAATAGAAAACCTGAAATAAAATACAAATGATGAGTACCAAAAATGAAGATCCAGAAACTAAGTTATGGCAGGGTACTGAAACAAAAAATGGTGAAGAATCTAAAGCATAAAAATGCTGTGAAATTTTGAATTAGACTTGGGAAGACTTAATCATGTGAGTGGTTAAACATTGTTCCAAAATAAGAAATTATTTTTCTAAGGATTCCTAAACAAAATAATCACACAAAATAAAAAAGAATCAACTATTACACACCTTCCTATTTTTCTTCATAACCTTGTGTGCTGCCTGCAAAAAATGAACCATCTCAAATTAAATTAAAAAGGAAAAGGAAAAAATGTGTATAAACACAAACACAAAATGAACCATCTCAAATAAAGTTAAAAAGGGAAAGGAAAGGAAAAGAAAATAATGTATGCCCCTTTAATTGTTCAAGTCATTTTGATAACAGTTCGCATTTGAAATCGTCATGATGATGAACTGTTTATCATTTGAAATCTTTTGTATATAGCTGCTTTGATACTTTCCATTCCACAAAGGATTTGTATTGTTTTCCAAAAAGAAGTATTTTTCAAAGACTAAACTCTAAACCTCATCCTTAATACAAATCTTCATGTCCAACAAACTTATTAGTATATTCTAGTTCTTCAGTTCCTGCATGGATCCAAGAGCATGTTTTGAGCGTTTAAATATACTCTAAACCTCATTCTAGTTCTTTAGTTCGTGTTTAAATGCATACTTTTGTTTTCTCATATGCCTTTTAACTTTCCAAAGAATATCATTGATTCGGTGATTCCTAAGGATCCACCTAACCAAAGGACAAAACAAATTTAATTGATAAACAAAACATACAATGCATACTCTTACAACAATAAAATAAATATGTAGTACCTCTAGCATGGGAGGTTATCCATAGATGTATGATTCTCTCAAAAATCTAGTGATGGTTTCTGCGAACAATAAAAACCAAAAAGAGTCGTATGAAAAAATAATCAAAGAGATATTAAAAAACCAATATCTCACCTGTTGTCATTGATTCAGCCACATCAAATGTTTTCTATCCAAATTCTCACAGTCAAAACATTGATCTATCATCATGAGTGAAAAACTTGAAATGGTTGAGATCATGAGATGCACAGTATGCCAGGTTTGAACTTCTTCACATTTGTACCTGTTTCAAATTGGCACTGAGGTGAACAAACATCAAAGTGAAAATTATAGGATTAAACAAATGACCTGCTCATTTCTCAGTATATTGCTGAGTAGAGAAAAGACAATGAGAAGTTCCTGATCAAAAATTTAAAACGGAAGAAATAAACAGATGAGTAGAGACAATGAAATTTTAAATGAATTTCCGAAAATTCATTATAATCAATCATCTACGATTTTAGTTTTTTGAAATATGTAAAATGGGAGAAATTAATTATATGTCGGTTTTCCTTACTTTTCAGTAGAGGAATATTTGATTTTGGCGTGATGACTCAACTCCAGGTTAATGCCGTTGAGATACGACACGGCATACGTGTGTGTGTGCAAGCTATCAATTGATAAAACGTGTGGTGAAAGCTAGCAAGAATGTTACATCTCTAGATTTAAAAGCCGTTTGTATTTGCTACTAATTCCATTTTAATTTATGATATAATCACTATTTTTCAGAGAATTTATATTTATTGCGGCAGCCTTATAATAGTCTCTCAGTAGACTATGTATGACCGTGTATGCAAGCTACAAATCTGGTAATTAAAAGCATTGATTAAAATTAAATGGCCCATTAATATGTGATATTTAAAATTGCAGGGAATTGGTCGCAGCTATGTTGGTGTGTGAAAGCTTGGTTTGCACGCTTATGTTGTACAACCAGTTTATAACCAGCGATGCACCATTTATTGTGGGTAAATACTAAAATAAATTGTAATTAACATAGGAGTCATTATGGCCTAGCCGAAATTTAAATTGATATAGACCGTCGATTGTTTTTTCAATTGTTTGACCAAATCTCGTCTGTTGGATGCTTCACACCTTGATTTATGGTTTGTAATTATTGGTCCTATTAAACCACTTTAATGTTTTCGCTATGCCATCAAGACACCCTCTAGCCGCAATTTTAAGCAATATCCACCGTAGATCGTTTTCGTTAGCCCTGCAACCATTGGATTAAGCTGCACCATCCAACCTGCTTCTTTTAAATCCGTATATGTGGGCCTACCAGCACCGTCAGTTATTGTTAGATTTAATCCGAACCTTCAATTGTAAAAGTCGCAGCCATGTATTACTTGGATGGTGACGTTGAAACGACGTAATGCATTGCGTCATTTTTTTTGTCTGCTGACGTGTCATGCACACGTCAGTTATTCATGGTTATATATTATTAAGATTAAGATATATAAAAAACACGGGATAACAACACTGATATATAAAAAGACACTGCATTGATATATAAAAAAACACGGGATAAATGCATAGATTGTTTTTAAATGATACTTTTACAATTTTAGATTTTAATTTTTTCTTTATTTTCACAGGGTAATGTTCAGACTTTTTAAAAACTGTCTAAGTTCATTCATAAAAACAACACGATAGCACCTCATGCGTATGCACGGGTATTCTACTAGTAAATCTATACCATCAACTCACCACCAAAATTAATATATTATCCCTTTCACTTTTATTCTCTAACTCACTTTTATCAATAGTGGGTCCCACTCGTATATCCTCTTTTAATTTTTTTATTTCACTTTAAAACCTACTATTCTCTTTCATCTCTTTCACTTCTATTTACTATCAACATAATCAAACAACTCACTACCAGTTTTTAAAAAATAATAATTTTTTTGATAAAAACAGTAATTACATAAAATTAATTAAACTAATATTAAATTATGTAGAATTTACTATTTACTATAATTTACTCAAACTATTATACCCAATTAATTTAACTACGGCTATTTGTCAAAAAAAATGATAACGCTTGCAAAAATTTCAAAATTATTTTTTCTAAAAAAATCAATAATTAAATTTCATCCACTTTTTTTGTGAGCCACGCGGGATTAGCAACGACAATGTCAACGAAAGCGCCAATAGGTGTGCCAACGGGAGCAGCATGAGTGGAATAGGAGCACCAAAACACAACAAAAGTTGCATGTTGCCTACTGCAGACTAACGAAATGCAATAAATTTTTTTAAAAAAACTTTATTTCTAAATTTATTTCTTCTAAAAATCAAGATTACTTAAATAAACTTAATATAATTAATATTAAATCATGTAAAATTTATTATTTACTTTAATCTACTCTAAACTACTAAACTCAATTAATTTAATCACTACCGACGCTTAAATTAAGCGATACCCCTAGCAAAAATTCCAAAGTTATTTTTCCTAAAAAATCAATAATTGAATCCATCCACTTTTTCGTGAGCATGACGGAGCAAAGAACAGAGTAGCAACGACGCGTCAACGGAGCACCAACGAGTATCAACGAGCGCCAACAATGCACCAACGGAAGAGCCAACAGAGCGCCAATAGAAGCTCCAACGAGCAAAGAACGAAAGCACCAATGGGAGCGCCACTATTAAAGAAAGATACAACCATTATTACATCTCATTTTCTTTTTCCTCATTTTTACTCTATTATTAATATTATAAGATGATAATTGACTTTTTTAAAACTTTTTGCAACACAACTATTTTAATAAATTTGAAATATCTTTTGTGGAGTTTTTCCTTTTTCTTTTATTATATTTTGCAACTTTTAACGTGTTAATAATTTCGTAGATAATTATAATAAATACAAGATCACCACAATGCGTTTGCACGGTTAAATACTAGTTAGAAATAAAAGAGTCTTGGAAATGGTTTCTCACGTTGGTTTTGGGATGTTGGTCAAGAGAGGAGACGAGTCTTCATCTCAGATCAACAAAAGGTATCCTTGTATTTCTCAGATCTGTTTTTTACTCTTGGAATCCATACACTAGTGAAGTATGAAAAGCATTCTGTTATTGATTAACTAGAAAGTGATTACAAGAGAGCTGAAATCAGCTTATATACAATCTAGAAAGAGGAAAGTTAGTCTAACTGTCTAACAAACCGAATAAAGGAATAAAAGAAGCTTAACTAGTCAGATGAGTTAAACTAAACTAACCAAAAGCTAACAAAGATAAACTATAGTTAGTTTATAAATAAATATAACTCTAATATTCCCCCTCAAGTTGGACTATGGATATCACATAGACCCAACTTGGTGATCAAAGATGAGAATGAAGGAGCATGTAGGGGCTTATTAAAAACATCTGCAAGCTGTGAGCTAGAAGGAACAGGCAGCAGATGAATAACACGTTGTTGGATCTTCTCACGGACCACATGACAGTCTATCTCAATATGCTTCGTTCTCTCATGAAATGTGGGATTGTGAGCAAGGTAAATGGCCGATTTATTGTCACAATAAACAGCAGTAGGACTACTAGGAGCAGAGTGCATATCAGCAAGCAAGAAGTGCAGCCACTGAATTTCACAGGAAAGGCTTGCCAAAGCACGATATTCACCTCTGAAGAAGAAGCGAGAAATCGTGTTTTGCTTCTTGGATTTCCATGATATCAAGGAATCACCAAGAAACACACAATATCCTCGTGATAGATTTATAGTATCCGGCAACATGCCCAATCAGAATCAGCAAATCCCGAGAGCACAGCTGAAGTATTGGCCGAGAAGAATAGTCCCTTTGCTGGAGCAGATTTAAGATACCTCAGAACACGCGTGGCAGCCTTGAAATGAGCTATGAGAGGCTTAGCCACAAATTGGCTAAGTTGTTGAACAGCATGGCAAATATCAGGACGAGTGGTGGTGAGATATAGTAGACGGCCAATCAACCTCCTGTAAGAAGATTCATCAGAAAATGGGGCTGAACCTTCACTCTGCAGCTTGACAGAAGGATCCCCTGGTGTGGAAACAGGTTTAGTGGCAAGGTTGCCACTATCTTGCAAGAGATCAAGGGTGTATTTCCTTTGATTGAGCAGAATTCCTTGCTTGGAACGAGCTACTTCCAATCCAAGGAAAAAACGAAGCTGTCCAAGGTCCTTGATCTTGAATTTGGTGTCAAGCAAGTGTTTTACGATGATATCTCAGTCATAGAGTCACCCGCAAGCACCACATCATCAACATATACAAGTAAGAGAGTAATCTCGCTGGTAGAAACTTTAGTGAATAAGGAGTGATCTCACGAGAGATCAACATAGCCCATGGAAACCAATGTAGAAGTGAGTTTCGGTTCCATTGCCTACTTGCTTGCTTGAGTCCATAGGGACTTGTGTAACTCGCAAATGGGGCTAGAGAGAGTGTTATCGAGAGACAAGCAGCCTGTGGAAGAGCCATATACACCTCCTCATGGAGGTCACCATGTAAAAAAGCATTATTCACGTCCAACTGCTCTAGAAACCAGCCTTTGGTAGCTGCAAGAGCAAGCAAAGTCCTCACAGTAGTTAACTTGGCAACCGGACTAAAAGTGTCAAAATAGTCAATACCCTCAGTTTGGGTGTATCCTTTGGCAACAAGGCGAGCCTTGTACCTCTCAATGCTACCATCAGCATTGTGTTTAATCTTGTAGACCCACCTACAACCAATAGGAGTCTTTCCAGGGGGTAACTCAACAAGGGACCAAGTCTTGTTTAAATCAAGTGCTGCAAGTCCAGCATCCATGGCTCTTTGCCAACATTCATGCTTAGCAGCTTGGTTATAAGTAGTTGGCTCAGAATTAACGATAATTGATGCACAAAACTTAGAATATGAAGGTGAACACTGATCATAAGATAAAACTGAAGACAAAGGGTAAAGAGGAAGAGAGAGATACTGAAGAAGTATTAGTACAAATAGACAAATTACAATGATAATCTTCCAAATACCTAGGTGCAAATTTTTGTCTAGTAGAATGTCTAGTAGGTTGAGTGGTGGAAGGAATGTGAACAGCAGTAGGTACAGGTGGTGTATGGTTAGGCAAAGGGTTTGGCATAGGAGAGGTTTGGTTGGGCAAGGTTTCTGTCATAGGTAAAGAAGTGGTTGGTGTGGCAGGTGAAGGGTCAGAAACTTCATCAAATAATGATGGAGGAGGTACAATAGGTGCTGCAGGTTGAGAATCAGTCACTGAGGAATTATTGGGTTTGATGGGTTGAAATGGAAAGTGATTTTCATAGAAAATCACATTCCTTGAGGTGATTAATTGGTGAGATTGCAAATCATAGAGTAAGAAACCTTTAACTCCATCTGTGAAACCAAGAAAGACAGATTTTCTTGCACGAGGATCAAATTTAGTTCTATTTGCACACAAGGTGGAAGCATAGGACAAGCAACCAAAGACTCTAAGGTTCATAAAGGTGGGTGGTTTATCAAATAAAACTTGGTATGGAGATTTATCTTTGAGCAAGGGTGTTGGTATTCTATTAATAAGATGGACTGAATGTTGGATGGCAAAATTCCATAAATTGAGAGGTAAGTGAGCTTGAAAAGTGAGGGCTCTAGCTACATTTAGGATATGTTGATGTTTTCTTTCAACGGTTCCATTTTGTTGAGGGTTTTCAACACAAGATTTTTGATGAATGATCCCTTTAGAGGATAGGAAATCATTCATCATAAACTCTGGTCCATTATCACTGCGTAGGCATTTAAGTGTGGTGGAAAACTGGTTTTCAATGTAGGCTATAAATTTGGTGAGAGAACTACGTGTTTCCCCTTTGGTTTTTATCAATATCACCCAAGTAAATCTAGTGTAGTCATCTACAAGTGTAAGGAAATATTTGTGGCCCAAGATAGAGGTGTGAGAATAGGGCCCCCAAATGTCAGCATGCAGGATATCAAATGCTTTTGTTGTCTTAGTAATACTGTTAGGGTAGGGAAGTCTCTTTTGTTTAGCTAGGTGACAAGTATCACAAGGTGTCCTAATGTTATCAAACTTGATAAAGGGAAACTGTTTTGGATATGCATAATGTCTATTAAGTGGAATATGTCCTAGCCTCATGTGCGACAAACAAGAATCAGAAATAGAACTATCAGAACAAACATTTTCAGGACTATTATCAATATTATTCAATAAAGGACCAGTACATGGTGCATTGTTACATGTAGTATGTGTTGTAGACAATGTGGATGTGTATTTATTGTCACTAGAAAATGAACTAGGTGGATGTGGAAATTGTGTAAAAGTGGTTGATTTACAAACAGAACCAGCATTACTAGAGCTAGCTGTGGATGTGTTTATTGTGTTTTGTGTGAAAGTAGTAGGCTTACAAACAGAGGTAATATTACTAGAGCTACTGCCAGATTTTGATTTGCATTAGCTAATGGAAGGCTTATCCTGTAGAGTCCTTGAATGAGGCTAGCTATACCAATAATCCTCCTTGTATCCGCCGCATAATGGACAAGGAAGTAATGTCAAAGAAAGCGTAACACTTGCTAGATTTAGCAAGTCGAGGCCGAACATTAAATTGGCATGAAAATTTGGAACATATAACACATTATGCGACTTAAACCATTGGAGAAGTGTACACTACCGGCTAATGTAGCAGTGGCAGTGGTATTATTTGGTAGGCTAATGTGAATAGGTTTGATAAAGAAAATATTTGTCAAAAGGTTTAAATTGTGTGTGATGTGATCGCACACCGTATCCACAATCCACATATTCAAAAGTTTATCATAAACATAAACTTTACCGAAGCATCGAATGTTGAGCATTAAAAGTCATAATGAGTTGGCGAGAATGGTAAGGCACCAATGCAAAGTTACCGAGTGAGAATTAGAAGTTGGTTGAGACTTGGATGCTTGAAGAAGCTCAAGTAAACTCTGGTATTGTTCTGCAGTAAGTGAAATGCTTGCTTTAGAATCTGCAGAAGCTAATTTCTCTTCCTCTGGTTGAGAATTGTTGACATTTGAAGAGGCAGCAGCATTATTAACAGCATTGTTGTTGTTCTTGGTTTGATACCCTGGGGGAAATCCATGGATAAAGAAGCAGTTCTCAACCGTGTGATTAGTCTTACCACAATTAGTGCACAATCTTGTTCCCCCTTGAGATCTACCACCTGAGAATCCTCTACCTCGGTTCCTTCCACCAGTAAAACCACCTCTCCTATTCTGATATTGCGAATTACTTGCTACATTAGCCTGAGCACTAGTATTATTTGCAGCAGTATTCCTGGATGTATCTATATCAGCAGCAATAGGCAATTCCATTTGCCTTTCTTGTTGAATAACCATTAAAAAAGCCTTTGTGATGTTTGGAAAAGGATCCATCATCATAATTTGAGATCGAACATGAGCATATTGTTCATTAAGACCTTTTAAAAACCGAATAGTATAATCTTGATCTCTATAAGTTCTCACAGATTTTAAAGCATCACATGAACAAGCAATAGCACATTTGCAGGTAAGAATCGGTCTAAAATTCTCTAATTCATCCCATAGAGACTTCAATTCAGTGTAAAATTCTGAAACATTGAGATTACCTTGCGATAGACGACACACATCTTCTTGCAGATCTGCTATGCGAAACATATCGCCTTGGTCAAAACGGTCGTGCAAGTCCTTCCACGCGTCGTATGCTTTGTCGAAGTAAGCAATAGATTTCTGAACACTTGGAGAAACAGAACGTGAAATCCAGGAGAGAACCATGTTGTTGCAGCGAGTCCACTGATTATACATACTATCGGTCTTCGCCGGAGGAAGAAACGTCTGCCAACAAACGAGAACTTATTCTTCGAAATCAAACCGATTCACATCGATCTGATCCACGGTTGAAAATTTTTCGTTCCTTCCAACGCAGGTTTGACAAGGACAAGTGCTGGAGTTTCACTAGGATGCAGGTAATATGGATTTCCAGTGTTCGTTGCGAAATCGGAGTATGGTGAAGAGCTTTGAGTCATCGTGTTCGAACGAAATCAAGAGAAAAATTGAAGAAATTGTGAAAAAGATTGAGAGATTCACGCAAAATCAAGTGCGGAAGCAAGAAATTTTTGAAGAAAATGAATGAACCGAATAATTTTTCCGAAGGAAAAGGATGAAGCGAATAGGTTTCTGATAACCAATTGCTAAATGGTGAAGAAGGAACAACGATGAACCAGAGCTCAATGAATGAGCTCTGATACCATCTTGGAATCCATACACCAGTGAAGTATGAAAAGCATTCTGTTATTGATTAACCAGAAAGTGATTACAAGAGAGCTGAAATCAGCTTATATACAATCTAGAAAGAGGAAAGTTAGTCTAACTGTCTAACAAACTGAACAGTGAATAAAAGAAGCTTAACTAGCTGTATGAGTTAAACTAAACTAACCAAAGCTAACAAAGATAAACTATAGTTAGTTTATAAATAAATATAACTCTAATATTTACTCTCTTTAGTAGTTTCTGTTTGAAACATAAACTTGTTTTATTTTATGCATTTTTAATTAATACATTATGTTTGTGATTTACTTTGTAGGGTTTGATCTCTGTGTTTGAAGAGATGTTTGAATATCTTGAGCACAAACTATGTTTAAGGCATTTATATGCTAAGTTCAAGAAGAAGCTTGGAGGAGGCACTGCTATAAGGGATTTGATGATGGTTGCTTAAAAATTAACACATCTTAGACCATGGGAGGAGAATATGGCAGAGATTAAGAAACTAGACACAAAGACATGGCAATGGTTGATGGAGGTAGATCCAAAACTTTGGTGTAAGTCTGCATTTAGTTTTTATTCAAAATTCAAAATGTGATGTGTTAATGAAATTTTTTTTTAGGATTTTAATAGTACTATTCTAATAGCAAGAGATAAGTCTATTATTACCATGTGTAAGTGGCTAAAAACTTATATGATGGATAGGATTACTACTTTAAAACTTATAACCACTGGGTTTAGTTAAGACAACCACTGGCCCTGCTGAAACTTCTAAAAGGGTATGGAATTGTAAATTGTGTCCTTAACTGTTAGTTATGAATTGTTAATTTTCTCCTTTTTAACTTGTTAATTACTGATACTGGTGTAGGGGAAGAGAACAGAGTCACAACTTAATAGGCCCAAGCTGAAGGTGAGAAAAGGGAAAAACACAAATCAATGCAGAAATTGCAACTGCATCGCACAAGGAGAAGCACAAAAAAAAAATGCAGAAATTACAACTAAGACAATTCCTGCTTCTTCACCTGAAGCACAAATTGAAGCTCAAATTAAATATTAAATGATCTAGAATGATAAATATTTTTATCATTTAGTTAAAATGATTAATTGTGGTAACATTTTTGGGAGGACCGCTGCAAATACTTGAACAAAAGAAGATGAAGATGAACATGAAGATGGTTGCACAAATAAATTCCAAAGCGTGTGTGTAAACACTAAGCTTTAGGTTCGATTCGCCCCCACCAGTTTATGTAAACCGGATGCAAATGGGTAAATTGGCGAATCCCCTTCAGGATACTTTGGAATCCTTGATGTGATTTGCACAATCACACCAAGCGTATCGATCAATGGTAGTTTACGGAATAAAGTTTCTTCAATTACTCCCGTACACTAGAGAAAAGAAGAAATGACTTAGATATAATTTTTGGATCATGTAAACATGATTTTCGTATGTTCCTTTCTGCCTAAAAGTGTCTCTATTTATAGAGAAACTCATGTCAATTAGTGAGGGGAAACAACTCTTCAATTAAGAGTTCCTGTCAGTTAAACGGATATATGCGGTTCGCGAACACACCTTTACACAAAAGAGACGTTGGTTCAGTGGTTAAGAGTAGCGCTTGTTGAACTTGAGGTTGTAAGTTCGAATCCCACCGGGTGCCATTCAGCGTCATTTATCTCACATTAAATTAATATTAAATTTGAACTTCAAATTAAATACACATAACAAAATATAAACAAGTGACAACGGGCCGGAGCGGCAATGAGAGAGCCAACAAAAGTGTCAGCGAAAGACTGGCAATGGGAGCAACAATGAGGATGCTTATCTCATTTTCTTTTTTCTGATTTTTACTCTATTATTAAGATTAGAAGAAGATACTGACTATCGTTACTTTCCTTCTTTTTTCTTAAAGAGCCCGAAGGTCTTCCATGGCTTGACCTGGCGTCATCCTCACCCTAAATTTCAGATACCAAAAAGAAGAAGATACTCGACTTTTTTAAAGCAAATTGAAATATATATATATATATATATATATATATATATATATATATATATATATATATATATATATATATATATATATATTACAAATTTCAAAGTATTTATAGGGACATAAAAAATTATAACAAATACAGGGTCCGTCGTGCGGAACATTAAATTATAACAAATACGAGTAAAATACTAGTGAAACATTAAATTGCAACTTACATATATAATCTGAAATTCAAATTCTGTGATATAAATTTTACATGTAATGTGCATCTCGTCAATAACTCCTTGCATAGCATTATCATCTAACATCAAGAACTTTTATCGGCATCAAGCTTTCTATATAGAATTGATATACTCCATTGGTATCACCTTTTTCATACAAGTTGATAAATGTTTAAAAGCTTTTGGCATCATTGATATTGTTTAACTCAGGGAGAGGAGAGTTTTCCCTATTATCTATTACTAGCCGCATAACTCGTGCGATGCACGGGATTGACTAAATTCTTTCGTGTAAATGAGTGATAAATTTTTTACGCATTTATTAACAAATCACCTCTTAAACATTCATACTTGGTTTTTTTTAACTATACAGAGCTAATCCGCTGCGGGAATCGAACTCGAGAGCCCTAAGTCGACCCTGTGTCCTAGGGTAGCTTATGTCAGTGAACCAATGGTGTTGGTTTGTAAAATATATAGTCAAATAACTGTGAAGAAAATAAAATTATGACTATAAAATAAATAAGAAGATTATAAATTAGAAAAGAACACTAACAAAGACGTTGAAATAAACCATCCGTAGATAGTAAGAAGAAAATGTCTAAAAACTGAATAAGATAATTCATAATTAGAAATAAAAGAATACAACACATTAGAAAGTGACACACACGGCCGGTATCATGTAAAGTTGTATGAAAATCACCAATAAAATAGAAGCAACGCAATACTTGATAGTAGAAAGTTGAAAGAGTATGATGTGAGGTTCTTTCATAAATTTGGTTGAAGTTCTTGTGAATAAAAATTAAATTATTACCATAAAGCACTTTACGTATTTGACTATTTGGTCACAATTTTTTTAACCAAACCAGCTATATTGAAGAACAAACTTTGTGTATTTCAACAACTAAAATTTAGTCTGAACCATAATGTCCACCAAATCACCCTGTTTAGCATCTTACTTTACGTATTTTGTCATAAAATGAAACTTTTTCTCAACCCAATTGATTATTGAAGAATAAACTTCACATATTTAAACATCTTAAATTTTTCAAGACTCTAAAGTACTCCTTAATATATATATATATATATATATATATATATATAAAACAAAAATATATAAAGTACTCCCTAAAATATACTACTTAGTATCACACTTTACGTAGTTTAGCACGATTTTTTTTCACCGAACCAGTTATTGTGGAATAAACTTTGTGTATTTCAACTATTAAATTTTTTTAGAACCACAAAGCACAACAAAACACACTATCAAGCATCTCTACTTTACAAATTTTGTCATGAAATTAAATCTCTTTTTGACCTAATCCGTTATTGAAGAATAAAGTTCGCATATTTAAGCATCTAATACTTTTTTCATACAGTAAACTACTACGGTATAAAAAAGATAAAAAACAAAAATTAAAATATGAAAGAAGAAAAAAAAAGTATACAGTAAAGTACCCCTTAAAATATAAAAAAAATAATAACCTTGCATGCATGTGGTAAAAACTCTATTAGGGGAGAACCACACGGAACAACAAAGTCGGATACTCTTGGTCAGCCAGACTCCCTAACGTAGATTAATCATTAACAAAATCGATGAAAACTGCGTACCAATGACATGTGAGCAAAAAAAAAAAGAAGAAAAAATAAAAAACAAAACCAAAAAAATTGGAGAAAAAACAAACAAAAAAGTAAAGAAAGAAGTGAATAAAAAAAAACCAAACAAAAAAACGAAAACATGAGTAAATATGCAATTTATTAGCAAAAGCCTCCTTATAAATGTTACACAGGATTGACTAAATTCCTTCGTCTAAATGAGTAATAAAATTTTCACGCAATTATTAGCAAAAGCCTCCTTAAAAATGTTCATGCTTGATTTTTTTAACTGTACAAAGTTTGTCCACTGCGGGAATCAAACTTGGGAGCATTGAGTCAACTCTAAATCCTAGGGTAGCTTATGTCAGTGGACTAATGGTGTTAGTTTGTAAAATATATAGTCAAATAACTGTGAATAAGAAAAATTTATAACTCATGAATTAAATAAGATTATAAAATTTAATAAGAATATTAACAAAAAACGTTGAAATTAAACATCCATAGTTGATAGTAACCGAACTAAATGGATTCAAAATATATTTCAACTTCAAAAGAATACGGTTCTAAAAAATATAAATAGAAGAAGTATAAAAAAAAATTAATTTTTAAAAAGTTCATAAAAATACAGTTCTAAAAAATACAAAAAGAAAAAGTATAAAAAGAAATTGATTTTTTAAAGTGGAAATTAGTAAAATGGTGAGTTGCACAGGTTAGTCTCACAAAGTTATATTTTTTTCTCACTAAATCATTTATAGAGAAACGAAATTTGAGTATTTGTATAGTTAAAAAAATTATAAACACTAAAGTACCCAAAAACACACTGTTTAGCATTTTTTATCCAATTAATTATTTAAGAAAAACTTCACATATTTAAACATATTAAATTTTAGAGGCCCAAGAGTACTTGGATGAGATGGGAGGGGTCTCTTCCAGCTTAACCAAGGTCTTGGGATCGAATTAATCCAAATTTTTAGGCACGCAAATGCGATGTTAAATCTCTTGAGGAGAGTTTCTGACCTAACTCAAGAAATTAGTCTCTACAGTTGCACATCCCGATTGACACCGAAAAAAGATTAAATTTTAGAGACGGTAAAATACTCTTTAAAATATAAAAAAGAAAAAAGAGAAAACATTAAAATATAAAAGAAGAAAGAAAAAAGGAAACAAAACAAAAACAAGGAAACGAAAAAAAAAACTTTATTCTGAACTTTTAGATTTTCACTGCAGGAATTGAATTCAGGAGCACTAAGTCGACTCCGTTTTTCGGAGTACCTTATGCCAATGGAACATGGTGTTGATTTGTAAAATATATAGTCAAATAACCGTGAATAAAAATTAAATTATAACTATAAATTTAATAAACTTCACCCAATTGATTATTGAAGAATAAACATCACATATTAAAATATCTTAAATTTTTTGGGACTGCAATGTATTCCTTAAAATATAAAAAAGAGGGTCCCTTAACCATTTGGTCATGGGTTCGATCACTGACTGATACGTATTAAAAAACATTTTTTGAGAGAGCTCAACCACTTAAATGGATCTCGATACCTCAAATAGATTAGTACTCACAATCACCCTAAGATACCTTTCGATTTACAAAAAAATATTAAAAAAAGACAAAACATTAAAAAATAAAAGATAAAAAAGGGAAAAAAAAGGAACAAAAAACTGGAAAAAAAAAGACAAAACAAAAAAACCAAAAAAAAAAAAACGGCATTTGGCGCGCAAGGCTGCCAAGCCGTATATATAAGAGTAGATTTAACCATTGTTTATTTAATAAAGTTGTTCACCAATGAATATTTATCATTATCAAAAGGGAGAGATTATTGGAACCAAGTGGATCCGGAAAAAATAACACTTAATTAATTTTGAAGATAATAAATATCTTAAAAGAACAATTACGTGTCTTTTTTGTTGAGGCAAAATTCCATGGATAAAGTTCTGATGAAAACAAACATTTTTGACAAAGTGTTTAAGTTCTATGATTCATTAGTGATCTAATCAATCTTTTTGAAGTGATATATAGTGTATGAAATGTCTAAACATATATCAAGAAGAATGTGTGGTATTATAGCATCACAGGGCACTGAGGTTTATATTAAAAGCTACAACCAACTTTATCAATCAAAAGGACATCCTCAAGAGATTGCCTGAGGCACATTAACTACCATAAGATAAGGAAATCTGTGTCACAATATTTAAAGAAGATACACAAAGAAAGAAAGTAATTTTTCTTCTCAGAAGAGAAGTTACTCCTTTTTACTATCAAGAACAAATAGAAGAACACCCTCAGAAAATACAAGTACTCCATTCATGAAAGCCATGTACAAAGCAAAGGAGCCAAGTGAACTTATAATAAGATTACACCTTATGTGATTTCCTGTGATAAAAAACCCTTCAGAAGGCTTCTCAAGAAGAGCAAAGCAAAGAGTAAGGATTCTCTCAAGACAAGGAATTACAGCCATCTGCTTCTCAACTGTTAATCCGAGTAGGTTCACAGGAAAGAGAGGTGGGTCACAATGGACACACTTAAATACCAAGTCTTTCCTTAGCCAGAACTTTCCCCAAACAACAGTATTTAAGTTTTTTATTTTTAAAATAAACCGAAGATATTACTAGGATGAGTCGCGGACTAGGTCGCTTTCTTTAAGACGTTTGGTGGCACTACTCAAAGTTGCAAGTAGGCTATCAACCACGACGTCCCCAGGATAAAACAGTTCAGTTACACTGTTACGAATTTTCACTGCACTGTGAGAAATTCACTCTAGAAATACACTCTCAATATGGTTTATGGAAACCACTCTATATGGTTATGAAAACCACTCTTAGCTTGGAAATATCTCAAGCTTTCAAAAGAAGAAGAATGTTATAAGGGAGAAGAGAGAAAACTTGTGAAGAAAACTCTTGATTCACAAAGTTTTGGTGCAAGGATAAAGTGAGGAGATGCACTCCTTATATAGTGCTTGAGTGAGTGAGGGTCGAAGCAAGTCATAAAGAGCCAACGGCTCTTTGTAGACAAAACCGTTGGAGTCATAAAAAACGTTACGGTTTAATAATAAAAAACGTTACAAATTTGTGTTGGAAAAAAAAACGGTTCTGGTCAAACAATAATTTTTATTCCTTTAAAAAATTATTTCCGAAAATAAATAATACACCACATAGCCAAGCCGGCAGGTCGGACGGCGGCGGCGCGCGTGTGGTGGTCACTTTGTGTGTGTCTTCACCCATCCACAAAATTGGGTACCCCTTGGGGCCCAACCCAATGGATGAGGTTCTCACTTATAAACACTCACATAGTGTCTATTCCAAACAATGTGGGACTTTTTCAATTCACACAATTCATTGAAATTTCCAACATCAACAAGTGAGAAGATACTTAGATACATAAGGTGATAATCAACAAGGAACATCTCAAGATTGAGGATGGCAAATATACAACAATCACCCTATGAAAGAGAATGTCAATGAAATATGAATACTCATAAACATTGTGATATGTCTAGATGAATCAAAAGATGCAGAAGATCAAGCTTGAGGGCCTAAGAACAACAAAGGTCGTAAATATAATAAGCTCTGCCCTTCAGAAGACTACTTCAGAAGGTACTTTAGAAGACGCATGAGAAGGCACACTCAGAAGCTACTATAGCTATAATATCACAAGGTCAACTCTTCTTAGTATTCACCAGTACCAACAATGACCAAACATCATCTAAGAAGAGAGATTTCCAAGCAACAAAGTTATATTCATTAAGGTGACCAAGTTCGGAAGCTACGGTTGTTCAGAGGCTATACTGGGCTCAGAAGCTACAGTTACTCGTGGCTATACCGGCTCGAAGCTTCCAACGATTACTGGCCGCAATGTACGGGCTCAGTAGAAAGAACACTTGCTTTATGCTAAAACGCCTTAACGGCTACATTAAACTTAGAAGGGAGATTCAACGGATCTATTGGTTCAATATCCCTATAAATACTTGATAGAAGACCACATAGAAGGTGTGAGAATGTATTGCAAGTTTACACCAACACTTCCTTTCATATGGCTTCTCAACAAGCTTCTGAAGCTCATCCTCTTCTCAACCATACTCGGTGAACTTATATAATGTTTAAATTAGATCATTTCTCAAAGATGTTATAACTATGGAGATTGTATCAAGTAGAAAACCTCATTACTTCTCAAAGCTATATGTTTTCCCAAACAAAGTTAAACACAACCCTATCAATGTACATTCTTAACAAGGCATGTGTAAGTGTGATCTTATGGGAATTTAGTTACTAGAGCTGTGAGAGAAAACTAGGGATATATAGTAGATAGAGTTGTTGAAGAAAACTATCATGTACTATAGCCCGTGATTGGCTAGAAGTTGTAAGCTATTAGATAATAGTGGAAATTCTCACTTTGTGTGAGGAGTGGATGTCTGACTTTACTGAAGATTAATCTATGCCAGAGAACCTAGCTGACCACATGTATATCCGACTTTTTCGGTCCATATGGTTCTCTCTTCTTAAAAGAGTTTTTACCACACTTAAGATTTGAACTTGATACTTTGAGGTGGGATCCGAGCTCAGTTACCGCTGTACCAACCTACTTTCACTTTAATATGCAACTTAGTGTTATTGTGCCTCCTTCAAATAATATATTGGTGAAGCTCTGCCACCATATGCTTGAAGTTGAAAGTCATAGTCCCTCACCAAAGAACGGCCAAATTTAATTTGACAGATGTGTAGGGAAGAATAAAAGTATAAAACACCAAACATGATGATCAAATCCACGTGCAAGCGGGGAGGAATATAATGTTGTACTATTTTTTTTTTTAGTGTTTTTGTGTTAGGAGCCAACCTTTTTAGACAAGTCATAACTCCACGTTCAGCTTAGTTTGCTGACCAAACTAACCTTCTAGCATTTGCCATCTTTTTGGAACATTAGGAAATTTGAGGTCTAGGGACTCGAAGCAAAGAAAATTAATGCAGACTTTAAACTACGGCAATAATTTCTGGAGAGTTTTTTCTTCAAGAACTAAGATCTATTGAGTTTGTAATCAAAACTCTAGCTTAAGTTAAAACAACTTATAGCCGTTGTAACAAACTATTGGGTAGTTAGAGTCTCTAACTAACTCTAACTAACTAGACTAGTTTGTTAATAACAAACTTGGTTGTTAAATTTAACTAACAACCATCTAACAAATATAATCCGGATCGGTATATATATATACATCTTGTACATAAAAACTAACAATGAATAATAGAATTTACTGATTTTCAATTTACTCTAAGCATTCCATTCTATTCTCTTCACTACACTACTACTTCCTCGACACGTAGCTCCAATAACTTCATCTTCTTTCGCACTGCAGGTTCGGTGGAATAATCAAAGGTGATTATACCTCATGAAAAGAACAAGGGAAGAGTATTGTTAGAATTAGGGGTTTCAAAGGATCAAACCGTAAGGAAAAGGAAAGTAAAAAGGAAGAAAAAGTACACATGTGAGGTGTTCTTGAAGGTGTAAGTGTGAGAAATAATTCAGGTTGAGTTTCAAAGGTGAAACTCAAAGCAGCTTCATGCAAGTAAAGAACAATAAATTAGGGTTTTCATCTATTCAGTTCGGAGAAAGGAAATCAAGAGCACAAGGTGTGTGAGATTACCTTTCTTGACCACCGAGAGACCGAGTGTGTTGTTCTTCACCGCAAAAGTAAATACCAAAAGTTAGGGTTTCAAATCATGACAAATCAAAGGTAAATCAAAGAAAAATCAGAAAGGAGAAGTGATTCTACCTTAAGTGAAGAAGAATCACGATCCGCTTGAAGGAATCAAGCAGAGCGAGCAAATAGGCTTTGGTGTTCATCGCATCGGTGAGAATCAAGATTGTGATCTCGTGAAAGCGAGAACTCGAGATCAAAACCTTGGGGTTTTGATTCATCATCGCTCAAAGTCATCATCGATCGTGAAACCGAAGCAGATTCAAGCTTCAATCGCTGGGAATCACAGCAAGAGCTCAAACGGCTAGGGTTTCGTATTGAGAAGAAAGAGAGAAGAGAGAAGGGTTTCAAGAAGAGAGAGAAGCGTTCTTGAGTTTCTGGCGAAGAGAAACGAAGAGAACAAGCTTAAGTATACCGGGTCAGGTAAAGATCCGCGCGTTTCATTTGCATACGGGTTCGGGTGCGCAGTGGCCACCAAACAAATATTTTTGGAACATCATTGGGTGGACTTAATAGAAGCTGGGCTTCTCAATTATTGCACCCTCCTCAGTTGTTCATACCCCTCCTGCAAAGTAAACAATAGAAAGGGTTAAAAAATTCAACAAGATCTGGAGATCTCATAGGTGTGAATTCCAATTCAATTTTTTAAACATTGCATGCAATTGACAGATCAGTAGATATTTTCTAAGAAGTAAACTAAAAGATGGAATATCACCATAAACTTGTCAAAAAAATGTATCACCATAAACTCACATACACAAAATAGAGATCTCTAATTCGAACTCATGTAACACAAAAAATTCTTGCCTAACAACCCGTTGTGCCAGACCTTACAGATAGGTCGGAACCCTTTAGGAATAATGTTTTGTTAGTTTATTATTGTTGGGGAGAACCGACAACGGATTAACCCACTCACCGATCTTTGAGGGAACACATATAGAAACACAACACAAGAATAAAGGAGAGAACACAAAGATTTGCGTGGTTCGACACCTCTTGCATGCGTCCACGGGAACAGTTCAACATAATTTATTTTTTTAATGTCTAAAATCAGGATAAAAAAATAACAGAAAGGAAAGCCAGACAAAAATTAGTTTCCTTTTTCTGCCTAACTAAAATTAGTTTCAGTTACCAAAAAGTTGACTCATGCCCCACAAGGTCGTGGGTTCAACTCCCCCTACCGATACGAAGACCACTTTGATGGGTGATCCGTAAGTACATCCATAAGTAAGCGCCAAAGAGCCTTGTGGCCTGCTCTGACCTCGGTGAGCTTCCGGAGCCCAACTCACCTAAACTCTCTACCCTAAAAAAATAGTTTCAGTTAAAAAACAAACACTGTTTTTAACTACTAGTCTTAAGGCTATGTCTTCGTCAAAGGCAAAAAAAAAAAGCTACCCGTTTGGTGCACAGGATAAGGGGATAGGATATGATGGACTTATCCTATCCTACTCTAATCTTTTGTTTGTTGCACCAATAAGATATGATTAAATAATCCATTTAGTTATCCTATCCTATCAACATAGTGTAATTATTATCCTTATGTTTAGCTAGGTTAGAATTACCCTATCTGACTATCTATCCTAACGGACTGTGAAAACACGAAAGCCAACTCTGAAAACACGGAAGCCAACTCTGGAAACACGGAAGCTCGCGTTTCATCTTCCATCGTCTCACGCTCGCGTTTCTGCAAAATTGAGGTGCGTTTTTCCTCTTCTTTTCTTCTTTAATTTTCGTTTTCCTCTTTGTTCTGATTATGCATCTTCGTGGTTGATTTCCCCCTTCTCCACTGATTTTGATTCTGATTTCCTTTTCCCTTTTTCCTCTTCTTTTCTTACTTAATTTTCGTTTTCCTCTTCTTTTCTTCCTTAGTTTTCGTTTTCCTCCTTGTTCTGATTATGCATGTATACGTATGCTAAATCATGAAGTTGAAATTGTGATAAAATGCATGTATATGTATGCTAAATCATGAAGTTAATTATGTTATTGCTCTTGTCCTCACCTTGCTAATGTCGTTGTTTTATGTATTGGATGCATAATAAGTGTTTGTAATATTTCCTGATCGTAAGAAGTGTTGCTGTCGCTGTGTGTAGGCCGGTCACTGAGGAGCTGGATGGACCAGTCTTGGCCGCCCGCGGGTGGTACCTGCAACGACACTCCGACGCTCAAGTCAGTGCAATGCTCGGGCAGGGTCACAAGGTAGAGTAACAAATCTAATATTATCAATGAGGGTGGTATTTATACTCTGCTAGAGTAAGGCGCCCTAGCCGGATTATGCGCAACGGCCAAGAGCGAGACTTGCGATGTAAGGCTGAGCGCTTGGGCATTGTTGGGTCTATTCCAGTGAGTTGGGCCGCTGGTCCACTTTGTACCGAGTACCTCTATTGGGCTTACTAGACCAGTCCGGAACAGTTGCCCCCCAAGCCTAGGTCGCTTAAGGGCGGGCTGAGGCTTGAATTGTTGCCCCCAGTGGACTTACGCCGTTTGTTGAGTTTCCGACTAGCGAAAGGACGGTCGCTACCGCCTATGAACGGTCGGGTTGATTGATTGATGTGACGCTTGGTTAGCCATCATTAATGACATGCCGTTTACGCATCTCGAGGAAACTCAACGGTTGAGTTAACGCGAAGGGGAAACGTCGCGACGTTTCGTCTCCCAGCCCATTAAACGTTTAAGGCAGCACTATATATATGCCATTAGCAAATCATTCCTTACTTTGCTTCAAGAGCTCTCCCCGACCGACCTCTCTCAGTAGTGCTCGCTTACTTGCCCGCCTTCGTGAAGTTCTTTCTTCGCTCGGCCAAGCAACTCGCTTTCATAAGGTATGGGTTGGTTCTTTCTCTTTATTTACACTCCATAGTAATTGTTTTGTAGTATCCCACGCCTTGTGATAGGGGGTGTCAGTCCAGGGATCGACCACGCCGCCCCCTTCACTTGAGCGTGCTAGATCGGTCGACCTGACATACGTCCCCCTTCACAGGTGATCTGGCGCGGACAAAACAAACTTTGTGCATTTCTGGGGCCTCTTCTCAATCTATCGCTCAAAACATAACGCGACCGGCCCAAGCTGGTGAGGGAATCCAACAGTCCAAGTTGTCTTCGAGCGACTCAAGTTCTAGCAGCGCTGAATCTACCAGTCTGAGGACTTCCAATTCGAGCAAGTCTTGGTCTCCTCCGCCGCCACCGCCTTCACCTGTCTGTGACGCGGGCGTCGAAGGAGATGTCATGGTAGATATTGAAGGTGATGTTTCGATTGAGGACGCTTCTCAGCCCGACATGGAGGACGCCAGGGCAGAAGTAGTGGACGAAGAGATGGTCGACCCTAACGGAGGCGTTTCCAACCGAGAAACGAATGACGAAGGCGAGCCGGTCGAAGATGAAGGAGGGGTTAGGTCGCCCGCCGTTTCCTAGGATCCATCTGACATGTCTTGGGTGTCCGAAACACTGAGATCGAAGAGGAGCGTGATTACGACCGATCATTGGTCGCTAGCGGAACTTCAATGCCACTTCAGGAATTTGCCGGGCTGGCGAGTTAGGGGCGTGAAGGACGGCGAAGACATAGCGACCTACTCGCCCAACCTCAAGTTCACAATGCACAGTGTAGTCTTTGAAAAGATGGGAATCGTTCCTCCCTTCACCGAATTCCAGCGTGATGTCTTGCGTTACATCGAGGTCGCTCCATCGTAGCTGCATCCAAACGCGTGGGCGTTCCTCAAGACCTTCGAGGTGCTAATGGGCCGACTGAACAGGCCGGTGTCGATCCAGTTACACTACAAGATAAAATGAAATTTCAAGGCGTGACTTTTCGGCGGATTTTAATCTGCCAGAAACTTTTCGGCGGATTTATGTTTTTTTCGGGGGATTTTATCCGCCAGAAACTTTCCGGCGGATTTTTGGTTGTTTCCGAGGGATTTTATCCGCCACAAACTTTCCGGCAGATTTAAAATAGTAAAAGTTTTTTTGTCAAAAAAAATGAATCCGCCAAAAATGCACTCATTCCGCCGAATATGTGTCGTTTGCGGCGGCTTTTTCCGGCGGATTTTCTGCCGGAACATTTGCGGCGGATTTTGGTACACTTTTGGCGGATTTTCCGCCAGAAAATTTCCGATGGAAATTCCTCCGGAAACACGTTGCGACGACACATTTACCGGCGAAAAAATCCGCTGGAAATACACGTAATTGCGGCGGATTCTGGTATTTTCTGGTGGAAAAATCCGCTGGAAAACCCCATTTTTCTTGTAGTGTTATTTTTCACAATCTTCAAGATGAGTTGGCTTGGGGAGAAAACCATCAAGGCTTGGAAGGAGCAAGTGTCCTTCAAAACTCAGAAAACTCAACATAGGGACTTCAAGGCCTATTCAGATTCGTTGGGAGGAGGCTGGAAACACCATTATTTCTAGATCGTTCCCACCAAGGAGGCAGGCAAGGCGATTGCAGAGGTCTTGCCCGATGGATCGATCGGTGACCTCTACTTTCCTGTGATGTGGAATGAGGCCCATTTCTTCAGACGATCGGGCGACTACACCTACGTCCCCCAGGACTTGGGTTTAGCTGACCTAGAATCACTTGAAATGATTAAGACATTGTCTGGTGCATCCTGATCCAAAGGGCGGCATACGATGTCGGCCATTCACTCTCCTTGTTGGTTGAGCGCTTGAGGCCGAGCTTGGTTTGTTTCTTTACTGCACTTTTGCTTTTTACTGTCGCGTTCCATAATCTTAATTCGACTCTGCTGCAGATAAGATGGCCGCGACAAAGATGGAGTTCTCTGGAGAAGATCGCTTTGAAGAAGTCTTCCTCGAAGCCGGCCCAGAAGGTGGGACTTCAAACGCTCAGCACGCCCATCGCCATCTGAGTACTAGCACCAATCGCAAAGGTCAGTCACCCCCACCTCATGACTTGCACACTCCCAAGCGTACCAAGAAGCACTAGGTCGAGGAACCTCAGGATAGCCCTGATGAAGAGGTTCTGGTGATAGTGATTGACAGCTTGGGGCCGGTCGACTTCGAGCGGTTCAAACAAGAACCTATAGTGGTTTGCGCCTCCTTATGCATGGCCGCTGGGAAGGTCATGAAACAGTTGAAGGAGGAGGGTGAACAACGTGTTGCAGGTATGTTCCTCGTCTAAGTTCTTTTTTACTTTCCATAGGCCGATCGTTAAAGTGACTTTTCTTCACCCTATTTATAACAGAGGCCCGAGCTGAAACGGACACGGCCCTCGCCAACCTTGAGGCCATCAAGAAAAAACTTGAAAAAGTTGTAAGCTCCAAGAACGCTGATGTGGAGGCCAAAAATCGGGCCGAGGAAGACAAGGCCAAGGTGGTTAAAAAGAACAAGGAGTTGGTTGCCCAGGTGAAGGATTTGAAGGGTGAGATCACCGCGCTGGAGAAAGACAAAGCCGGCCTGGAAGACAGGGTTCAAGAGGTGGTTGGCCTTGCAAAAGATGCTGCGGCCGATCAGTTCCAGAATGCGATTGCGCAGGTACAGGTGTTGAATGCCGGCCTGAACCTCAATCTTGACGGCCGGGTGTTGAAGCCAGTGCACTGCGTTGAAGGTGACGAAATAGTGCTTCCTGAGAGGCAGGACGATGATGGCTCAATTATCCAGCAACGCATGGTCGTTCACGGCCACACCTGAAGATGCAGCTCTTAGTTTTGGATGAAGCCCATCTGCGAGCGGTGTATGTTTTGTAATTTTATTAACAACCTTTTGGCCCGCCTACGAGCGGTCGAATATTTGGGCGCCCGGTTTCGACCGAGCGTCCTCGTTTTTGTAATACTTGACGCTTAATCCCTTAGGATTCTGCCTCCAGTGCCTATCGATCGCGTTTCAATAATAGGTCGTTTTTGACCTCGATAGGCCGCTATCGTAGCAGCCTGGTGGGCGGTGTTTGTGACTTACAAACGATCGGCTGATTAAAGACCATTCGTTGGTCTGTTCGCTGTAAACCAATCGTTGGCCTACAATCGTCGCAGGTCGTTCGATGGTCGCGTTCATTGTAGGGCGTTCGACGCCTTACGCTCGTTGCAAACCCTTCGTAGGTCTATTTGTAGTGAGCCTTTCGGCGGCTCAACCTCTTTGTAGGTCTTTCGACGCCCTACGCTCGTAGTAAACCATTTCGCCGGCTTACGTTCGTTTGGACCATTCGATGGCACTCGTTGGGGCCGTTCGACGGCCAAACGACCGCTCTACTGCTACTCGCATGGTGAGCGACCAGGCATACATTCGTGCATGAAAATTACAAGTGAACTTTTAAAGGTCGGGCCTCAGTAAAAAACCCCAGTGGGGAAAAAGAGCGCCCGCCTGATATTCATTTATTGATAGGTCGTTCATTACAACTTGGGGGTACTAGACGCGGCGATTTCCTAACAACGTTATCAAATCCGGGCCGACCCAGTCGGTCGGACTGTGACCCGCGCCTGAGTTCGGTTCGGTTCACACGTTGGATCGGACATGCAGTTGACCCGTGATGACGTCATCGACCCGCACCTTTGACCCGGTCCAATTCGGGTCAACCCGCCCATGACTCAGTCAAATCAACTTGTTGGCCGAATATTATTTAGCAAAATGGCTTGCCTGGGTGTTGAACCCAGTACCTAGCGCCTAGGATGCAAGTTGTAACTTGTAACCAATTGAGCTGCTTCATGTGTTGGTACATTGACAGCATATATTATACTTAAGTCATTCGTTTTTTCTCTTTTTAAAAAAAAACCCTTTTAATCTATTAATTATATTTATTTATTATTTACTTTTATACTTACATACATGTGTTATTGTATCTATATTACGCATATATCTTATTTAATATCTAATAATTTGTATCATATTCCATAAATTTTAGATTCTATATATTATTGAGTATGAATAATGATTCATTTTAAAATTTTATTAAAATATTCATTTAATTCATATTGAAAATTGAAAATATTGACATACAATATTAGATATTTCATCAGTTTTTAGTACGTCACGGGTCATGCGGGCCAACTAGTGACCCTTCGGTCCGACCATTGACCCAATGACCCAGTGACCTACTCTGGTCGATCATCGGTTCGGTTTTAATAACATTGCTTCCTAAGCTTGTCCACATTCCATGTCCTGGGGATGGTCGCTCCCTCCATGGTTTCTAATTCATAGGCCACTTTGTCGGTCTTATTGACAACCCGGTATGGCCCTTCCCAGTTAGGGGCGAGTTTTCCTTGACGAGCATTCTTGTTTCCAACATCTGCACGCCTAAGGACGAGCTGCCCGATGGAGAAGTCCCTTTTCTGAACACGAGCGTTATACCTAGCAACGACCTTCTGTTTGATCAGTTGTTCTCTAAGTGATGCTTTGCACGCAGCTCTTGATCGAGTCTAGCTCTCTTCCGTAGCCCGTCGTTGTCGACCATGGTCGGAGGGTTGGTCATTCTCCAGCTTAGTTCGCCCATTTCTATGTGTATCACGACATCAGTCCCATAGACAAGTTTAAAGGGTGATTCCCCGGTCGATGAATGAGGGGTCGTTCTATATGCCCGCAGGATCGTTGCGACCCCTCGACCCGGCCTCCCTTTGGCTTCATCTAACCTCCTTTTCAAACCACGTAGAATGATCCTATTGGCTGCTTCAGCTTGTCCGTTCATCTGTGGATGCTCGACCGAGGTAAAACGTTGTTTTACCCCTAGGTCGGCCAACATTTCTCTGAATTTCTTATCAGGAAACTGGTTCCCATTGTCGGTTATTAGCTGTTGGGGGACTCCAAATCGGGCTAGCACACTTCGACCAAAGAACTTGGTTACCCAGTTATGGTCGCTAAAGGCTCGGCCTCTATCCACTTCGTAAAATAATCGACTGCCACGATAAAAAACTTGAACTGGCCTGGAGCAGGTGGAAATGGGCCTAGCAGATCCATCCCCCACCAGGCGAACGACTAAGGTGAGGTGAGACTTTGTAGTTCTGAAGAAGGGGCGACGTGAACATCAGCATGTACTTGACATTTCTTGCATTTCTGGACCAGCTTTCTTGCGTCTTCGTCCATAGTCGGCCAGTAATAGCCGGTTCTAAACGCCTTCTTCGCTATGGAGTGGCCGCCTTGATGGCTGGCGCAAAAACATTCATGGATATCTCTCAAAACATGGTCGGCTTCAACCGACGACAAGAACCTTAGCAATGGGGATGAAAATCCCCTCCTATACAATCTTCCCTCAATCACAAAATATTTGGTCACTCGCAACCTTAGCAACTTCGCTTGCTTTGGGTCGTCCGGCTCTTCCCCTGCTACAATGTAACGTAGAATGGGGGTGATCCAGTCCTTCTCTTGGTCGACGGAGAGGATGGCCAGCAATTGACTTGGTTTGGTTGAGACACTCGGCCGACTTAGCGTTTCCTGGATCAAACTTCTATGATTTCCAGGGGCATTTGTGCTGGCAAACTTCGAAAGGATGTCAGCCCGGACGTTCTCAGTTCTCGGTACGTGCTTCACCTCTGCCCGGTCAAATTGCTGGAGGAGTTCTCTCACTCTGGCCAAGTAGTACTTTAGAATATCGTCCTTTGCATCATACAGTTCTTGAATCTGAGAGACGACCAGCAAGGAATCGGAGTGCAGTTTAACGCGATCGACGTTGAATTCTTTGGCGAGCTGCAGCCCGGCTATACTTGCTTCGTATTCTGCCTGATTATTCGATGTGTGGAAGGCAAACGTTAAGGATACTTCTACAGTGAGGCCCTCAGAATTTTCCTAGATTAGGTCGGCCCCACTCCCTTTGCTGTTCGAAGAACCATCAACATGCAGGGTCCAAGTCGTCATCGATCGGTTGTCTGGGATTAGTGTCATTTCAGCAATAAAATCGGCCAGGATCTGGGCCTTAGCGGCCGACCTGGATTCAAACTTTATTCCAAACTCGCTGAGTTCTACCACCCATTTGATCACGCGCCCCGCCAGATCCGGTCATGAAGGATTTATCTGATGGGCTGGTCGGTCCTTACCACAACCTGATGGGCCATAAAATACGGTCTCAATCTACGGGCGGCCACCAGTAGCGCAAGGGCCATCTTTTCGATCTTCTGGTATCTGACTTCAGGTCCTTGCAACACTTTGCTAATAAAGTAGACCGGGTTCTGCTTTGAGTCGCTCTCCCTGACCAGGACAACGCTCAATGCTTCTTCAGTTATCGCTAAGTACAGATATAGGGTTTCCCCTGGCAACGGTTTGGTCATGATCGATGGGTTATTCAAGGCTGCTTTCAGTTCATCCAATGCTCACCATTGATCGGTCCACTCAAACTCCACTTCCTTCTTCAACAGCTTGAACAGGGGAAGCGACTTGCAGGCAGACTTGGGTATGAACCTTGACAGGGCAGCGACCATGCCGTTCAACCGTTGGATCTCCTTCTTGGTGGTGGGCGGCCTCATGTCGGCGACCGCCCTGCATTTGTCAGAATTGGCCTCGATCCCTCTTTCTGTTAGGTGGAACCCCAAAAAGTTGCCCGCCCTTACTCCAAAGGTGCATTTCTCTAGGTTTAGTCTTAGGGAATTCCTCCTTGCTTCCTCGAAGATCTCTCTCAGGTAGTCCACGTGATCTTGGTCAGTGTTGCTCTTGATGATCATATCATCCAAATACACTTCAGCTATCCGACCGATCTGCTTCCTGAAGATCTTGTTCATCATTTGTTGGTATGTCGCCCCTGCGTTCTTTAGGCCGAAGGGCATGACCTTGTACTGAAAATTGCCACGATCGATCATAAATAACCATGAGTTATTGTCGCCACAAGACCGCTTTTATGACCATGAGTTATTGTCGCTACCGCCCATGAGTTATTGTCGCCATGAGTTATTGTCGCTACCGCCCATGAGTTATTGTCGCCTCATTCCTGGTCATCCCAATCAAGTCGTTCTACCAGTGCATCATAGGCCGACCGACACTTGGGAAATTAGAGGTCGTTGCCTCCACAGTTCATCTGAAGATGAAGTTCTACAGCAAGAATGACCAAGTTGTAACTCTGATGGCCGACATGGAGGTGGCCAAACGAAGCCATTATTTGTATCAAGACATTTGTGACGAGCAGGCGATAAGTGACGACCCTCAAGACCTTGGTGAAGGTCACCAAGTCAATGTTGCCGACCGACGGATGCTCGCTATGATCCCGATAGCGACTCGGAGGAGGATGATGACGACCTAGCCCGTGAGCTGAAAAATAAGTTGAAAAGGCCAGAGCCCCATGGGGAATTGATTGACGTCCGTGAGGGCGACGCACCCAAATGTAAAATAAGTAAAGCCGGGCGGCTGCTCGAACAGTCAAGCAAGACCTCATGGGATGCCTAAGGGATTATGCAGATCTATTCGCATGGCAGGCATCAGACATGCCGGGGATTCCTATAGAGATTGTGTGTCATCAACTCTCGGTCGATAAGGCAGCCAGGCTGATCGCTCAAAAAAGACGGGTCCAGAGCGAGGAGAAGCCTCATGCAGCAGCATAGGCAGTTGACGACCTAATTAAGGCCAACTTCATTGAAGAGATTAAATATACGACCTGCAATAACTCATCCCCAATAGATAAGAGTTTGTAGCCCAATAACTCATCCCCAATGAAAAAGGCGACAATAACTCATGGTTATTATTAATTTTAGATATGTGTACCAATTTTAATTTGATTGATTGCTTGATTAGTTTTGTTGGAATCTGGAAAGTACGTTTACATAACCTAACCTTGGTGAGTTATATACTTGACAATATATGAAGGATAGCTGTTATACCCCAATTTTGTCCGTCTTCTTTTTCTCGTTCTAGTCGTTTATTTTAGTAAGGGCGTGTTTCGGAGTCGCATGATTGCAAGAATTACTAGTGTAGAGTCTCAGTTACCAACCCAAGCCAGTTCCAGTCACTCCGTTCAACTAACTCGAAATACCGTTTTTAAATTAGGCACGCGCGCGAATGATCGATCTTTTCGTGCGTTCTTCGATTTAATATTCGAGTCTAGTCGTACGTGAATAGGTCTACCAAAATTGGTTTTTTTCTCTCAAAAGTTGGCTTAAATTCAGATCTAAGAATGCGATTCCGAGTTTTTTTTTAACGCGCCCATTTTCTTCTATTGTCGGTCTAGTCTTAGCACAGTCGTCAAGTCCAGTCCGTTCTCGTCTTTGTATTTGGCCTAGCTCCTTTTTCCTATTGTTATTTTTATTATTATTTTGTTTATTTAATTTATTTAAGCTTATATACAATCCAAAAAGGTCAAAAAATTTAATTAGCTTAATTTAAAAGTGTTTAAGAGTATAATCAGTCCAAAAATGTCAAAATAATGCTATTTAGTTAATTTTACAATTTTAAAGCTCTTAAGAGTCCAAAAAGTCCAAAAATACAAAAATAGTAATACAAAATATATAAAAAATACACAAATCCGAAAATAACAAATTAAATAGAAAAATAGGGTTCCAGCAGCAAGCCTCAAGTGCTGCAGTGCCATTGGGCTTGGATCAGGACCTGAAAATTATACAAAACCCAGTCAAAACTCAATTAATGCATTAACACAGAAATCAGTACAAAAAAAGGACTGCGAAAAATCACTAGAGAATAAGGATTAGGGCTTCACACTGAAACCCTAATCACCGAAGTGTTATTTTCCGAGATCTGAGAAGGGAAACCAGAAGCAGTCACGGAGGTTGTAGAAAATAGTAGCAGTCAAGCAAGAAGGAAATTAAAACGAGAACAACATTTTTCTCAGCAGCAAGAAAGGAAGTCATCAAGTACTCAAGTAAGTAAGCAGCAGTACTCAAAATCGTTATTATGCTATACCAATTTTAGGCTATTTTTCGTAGAATCGTAAAAATATAATAGCAAAGATGCAACTAAATATATGTTTTGTTCATCCCGTTAGTAATGTTGAACAAAAATAGAGTCCAGAATCAAGAATAAAAAGGAGTAGAAAAACAGATCAGAGACAAAGAAAAATGAGATAAAAACAAAAAAACTAACCTCTTAGCTTGCTCGCCGGAGCTCCGGTCATCTTCTCCGGCGAGAGCTCCGGTGAGCCACCACGAAAAATTCCCCACAGTAAGCTTACCATTAAACCGAGCCCAAAACCACCAAAACCGAAGCCTCTTTCAACAAGTCACCACCAAAACGCCGGCGCTTGCTTTCCCTCCGGCGACGTCTTCCTCCCCCACGTCGCGACCCGTCACCATCACCCTCTCAACCCGAAACCAAACGGCGCACCCTCGAGGAAATCGGCGAGCACCTCGCCGGACTCTCTCTCTCCCCTGAATTTCCGCCGGAAATCGCGTCTTCCTCTCTTTCAAGGCTGCTGCGGCGCAGCTGATGGGAAGGGATGAGAGAAGTGAGATTTAGGTTTAGGTTTTTGGGTATTGGGCTTATATGGGTTCTGTTTATTTTTATTTTTTATTTATTCAGATTGATATTTACACCCCTCCGCTCACGTTCACGCGCGCTCTCCCACTTAAGCCCGGGCCGCATACCGGGCCTCCTATGCGAACTGGGCTTTCCTCTTGGCACCCCTTAATAATTATACAATACCCTGCTATTAATAAAAACCCCAATTTACTATGTTCACCCCCTGTTTCATTATTTTTAATTCTTTTCCAATAATAATATAAATAATTTTTTTTCGCAAAATTAAATAAACGGCTAAGTCGGTTGTACAACCGGGTTAGCCATTGTTTTAGGGTCAATGAGCTGTACAGTTCAGTAACCCTACAAACCTAACGAATAAACTATTCTTTCTAAAAAATAAACGGCTAAGTCGGTTGTACAATCGGATTAGTCATTATTTTAGGGTCAATGAGCTGTACAGTTCAGTAACCCTACAAACTTAATAAATACGAATAAACCATTTTCCCAAAAAATAGGGGATTAAGTCAACAGATACGATCAGGTTAGTCAATTGTTCTAGAACTAATGAGTCATGCAGTTCAGAGTTCTAGAATACCTATTCTAAAACGAACCCACCTCACACCAAACCACTTTCTTTCAAAAACTCTAAAATTATTTTCAAAAAGTAGGGGGCTAAGTCGGTTGTACAATCGGGTTAACTACGTCTAGGAGTCGATGGTGAGTCAGCATACAAGGAATCCTAAGACCCCTACATTAAAAAACACCAACCCACAAACATTTTCAGGAAGAACTACGTGGCTTTGATTCCTCCATTGCATCTGGAGGTACGTAGGAGCAAGATTCAACCCTTGTCAAGCACTAAGAACCAAAAACCTAAATAAGTCTTTTTTCTAAAAATAAAAGGGTAATTATTAAATAAATCTTAAATTAATTAGACAATAGGATGTCGTGGGGTGTTAATACATTCCCCACACATAACGACTCCCGAACCCTAACAACGCCTTATCTTAAAACTTAAAGGGATTTTCCGAATTTACCCTTAAACTAAAATTTGGTGGCGGCTTCCTAAGAACCTTTCGAAGAATCCTTTCCCGGATTTTTCGGTCGCTACAGCTGGCGACTTCACTGGGGACTTATTTATTTTTAGAGAGTCAAAACCTAGTCTAAATAATTTAGGATTAATTCAATTTTTACCCTTCTATTTACTTATTTGCTTTTGCATAATTATGTTATTTATCTGTGTAAACCCTAGGGTAGAAAACGATATTTGTATATATGTTTGTTTGTCTGTTTGCATCTTTGGGTTGTTTTTAAATTGCTCCTACACACACTTCACTCCTACACTTCACACACTTGTGAGAAAAAGTCCCTACCCGACTCGAGCATAAACCTAAGTTAGAACGAGATTGCGTAGTGATGGCTCATGGACGTGCGCCTCGTTGGGTGGTCACGAAAATCTCACCTAGAGTTTGATCCCTTTTGAGGATGCTATCCCTTCTAGTAGCTTGCCTATTGTCGGGGTCAGTGTTCTTGACTGGGGTCCTTGGCTCTAGAAACCATGTGTAGGATTCTTTAGAACCATCCTTGTGAGGTTCACTATAAAGAAAACTTTAGACCCACTCCGTAAGATACCTTCCTAGGTTCACAAAGGAGCTTAACGCCTTGCATTCAAAACAAACATTAGTGCATACCGCCTTTCACAAACACAAAATCAAAAAAATCAAAAACAAGAAAATCAAAATTGTTATTTCCGCAAAGTTTTTTAGAAAGTACATTACATGCATTTTTTTTCTTTTTAAATATTGAAATATCGTCGTGGAGTTAAAAGTTTTATTTTGGAGAGAAGCCATGCATGCTAAAGTCAAAATCAAATTTTGTTCTTTACTCTCCAAATGAAAGTTTATAACTCCCGACGCGGTAAAATCAAATCATATGTTATCATCTCATACACCTCATACACATACATGCGCATACATTACCATTTCATTTGCATTTCATACTAACATCATGCATTGAAAAAAGCAGAAAAAAGGCAAGTCGGTTCATCAACATCGTTATTGGACTCGCTCTCAAGCAAGGAACATGGCCGAAAACCAAGACAATCAAGTGTTGAAGGATGCGATTGAAAAGCTGAATGGACAAATGAAGGACATGCTGGGTTTGAAAGATCAGATGACCGAGATTTTGAAGCTTCTCGCCGAGAAGAATGCAAAGACAACATTTCACTGGGGCACCAATGACCAGCCACAAACGTATTCCCCGCCCACACAACTCGTCCCAACGCTCGGGGCGTGCAATGGCCTCAATGGGGTCTACCACTAGGTTACACGCCCACCACCACGGGTGTTGTCAATGAAGAAGATATTTCGGGGTTCTTTACGCAATCATGATGGAATAGCAGGAAACAATGTTGGTGATGAGACGTAACAAATTCAAAGACAAAACTTATGGCACCACCCGAGGGCTTTCTCAAATTCTCGGACCGACTTCAAGAATCATACTCACCTGCTCCTCACAATGTGGTTGGTCTTTCTCGTGGTTACCAAGTCAAGATCCTCAAGCCAAAGATAAGTCGCAAATGCTAGAAGAGCGTCCGAGAGCCGTGGAAGGATCCAATGTGGAAATAAGAGACGATATGACCTATGTCTCGTACTCCAATGTGGTCATTCCTTATAAGTTCAAAGTGCCGGACTTTGATAAGTATCGAGGACAACATGTCCTCTTAGTCACCCGACTATGTACTCGCAGAAAATGGCTCGGGCCATGCACAATGATCACCGCTTATTCATTACTTCCAAGACAAATTAGCTTGGGGCAAATTTTGCCGGTATACGCAGTTGGAACGTGCTCATATCCAATGTTGGAAAGATTTGGCCGATGCTTTTCTTAAGCAGTACAAATATAACATCGATATGGCCCCTGATAGGACACAGCTGCAAAATATGACCAAAAAAGACAACGAGTCCTTCAAGGAATATGCCCAGCGCTGGAGAGGGTTGGCGCACAGTGGTAGCACCACCTCTATTAGAAAAAGAAATGGTTGCCATGTTCATGGAAACTCTTCCATCCCCCTACTATGACAAATTGATAGGGGGAGTATCTTCAAACTTCTCAGACATGGTTACCATAGGAGGAAGAGTAGAAAATGCAATGAGGACTGGGAAGATCACTCATAATTCTAACGGGACTCCTACGATGTTCAATAAGAAGAAGGGGGAAGTCAACGCCATAGTAAAAAATCAAGGAGATTCACACTATAACTCTCCAAAGAAAGATCCAAACATCAAGGGTCCTCCCAATATGACCCCATTCCCACATCATACACCGACTGCAATGCGGCCCAACTTATCACCCACAATTTGATTTCTCCTTGTCGATGAGACCAGGTTCAACCTCCATTCCCAAGAGGACACGACCCAAAAGCCAATCATGAGTTCCATGTCAAGCAGGCGATCACTCACCGAAAATTGTTATCCCTTAAAGCACATCGCTCAAGGCCTCATTGACACAAAGCAAATTAACTTTAAGGAAGGTGGTGATTAAATAGCAGTTGGTGAGAGTTATCAAAGTACCGAAGACGGTGTCGTCAATCATGTGCGCTTTTCTCCTGCAGATAAAGAGTTCAAGAACTGAGAGACTATTGATTTTTCTGTGATTTTCAATTCAAAGTAATTTTCTGTAATGCAAATCCTATGGCTCTGCCCAAGGCCTTAGGACATTTCAATAAGGGCACGCATGTTTCATTTCAGTATCATTATTAATAAAATAGCATTTTGAATTCTCTAAAATTCTCCTTATATCTCTCTCATTTGTTCGCTTTGCCTTCTCCCCTATCCGTTTTCACTTTCAACTAATGCAGATCAAAATTCTTGAAAATAGCAATATCGGTAACTCATATCATAACCTTGATCACCTCATTAATCAAACTGAGGAAAATGTTGAATAACTGGGAGGCCCCATGAGAGTCTAGCTGGAAATAACTAAATCTACTAAGTTTGGGCACGAAAGAGGACAAAAAGAATACAACAATTAAGGACAGTGAACCAAGAAAAATCACTCGATCGACGTCATGGCATTGATACATCAAGTCATAAGAGGCTATCAAGCGCCCACCGATGTAACAAGATCTGTGATCGTTAACATTTAGTATGCCGTTACGGCCTTCTAAAAAGATCGTCACAAACAATGGCGGCAGAGCTATTTGTAGACCTCGGGTCATAGTCCCTCCCCATACCTCCCAAAGGTGAATGAGGCAGTTGCAGCAATAAACAAAGAATATTAAAGAGATCCCGCAGAATGCGATCCACAAACACTCCCTTCGGCCTCACATAGAGTTTAGACCTAAATTCACACCTCAACAGGGGCAACCCAACGCAACAAAAAAGGTCATCAAACAAAATGGTTGCCCCATGTCATGACCAGTTGTACCAGATAAGAACGAAGAAAGCCTAAGGAAGCTTGTCTTCGACAATTTCAAGAAAGAGACCTGGTGCCCAAGGAACCTTACCTATCCAAAAGGATTCTCAACCTCGAATCACGAAGAGCTTTACGTGATGAAGAAATCGTTCTATGAAAAAGCATTAATCCTCACGACGGTGAAGACCTCTCAATCAACTCAGATGCAGTCAAGGAAAAATTGATATATGAAAAAGAGAAAAATGAGCCAAGCAAGAATAAGCTCGCTAGGTCGAAAACCCAAAAGGGCGGCCTAGGCAAAAGTTAGAGCGACCCGATGGATCGAAAACCCAAAAGGGCGATCCAGGCAAAAATTAGGGTCAAGAGATTGGACCAAAGTACTGAGACAAACAACACTTCTGAAAGTCGGACAATGAGGGGATCAAAGTTGTGAACATGAGTAGCCGATGGCGTTATCTCAAGAAGATTAGCTACCAACAAATCTGCTTAGTATTTTTTGCTCTTCTGTTCTTTCAACTCGATTCATCGATATAATCTTGATCGGTCGCTTTTTTGCATACTCGGCTTCCAATAATAACATCAAACACTTTCCCTTCTCTTTCATTCTCTCTCTTTTTGAAATGATGTTTTATGATAAAGGATACTGAATTGTGAAACATGTGGCATATCATAAGCATTACGATTGTTACGAAATTTTTGGAAATCACAGAAAGGACGTAATCTCTCATCACATGAAATGAACAAATGCACTTAAGATCACTTCAAATGAATCATCAATCACCAGCATGTCGATCCAGCAGTACAAGTACACAAGATGGCCTCATATCTCACACTGGAAGTCCCGCGAGTTGATGAAACCAGTCAAAAAGAGATTGTCAAAAAAAAAAAAAAGAGAATACCGAAAGGGGCCATCCCACATCTCATTCATCATCCCACCACATATCAATCATTACATGTGCACACATCACATACAAGCATATCAATCATTACAGGTGCATACATCACATACAAGCATATCCTTAATTGCATTGTTAAATACACCAAGCGTAGGTTGCTTATTCAGTTAGAAAAAAAAAAAAACACGACAAGTGTCAATCCCTATATTTTATTCCTCTAAAATCAGCGCTTTAAGCGTTGATCTCATGTCATATCACGGATCACCAGGTTGATCCCTATAGACCCCAAGTGGTCCTTCAGAGCAGTGCCCTAAGTGGCCCAGGTCGCAACGTCGGAGTCGAGCCCGACGGACCTTCACAGACCCCGAGTGGTCCTTCAGACTAGTTGTGTCGGCCTAAGACACGCAGGTCGCCCTTCATGGTCAACATATCGCCTAGACCGATCTTGACCCATCATGGCCGCCGAGTATAAAGGCCCCTCGCATCCGCTTTAATTTGTACCGTAGCTAGTTGCGCTCCTTCAGACCACGATGGTCCTTCAATTAAGGCTTAGGCAGCCTTCCAGACCCTGAGTGGTCCTTCAGAGCCTTAGTGCTCCTTCATACCTTAAGTGGTCCTTCAGAGCCTTATCGCTCCTTCAGACCCTGAGTGGTCATTCAGAGCCTTAGCGCTCCTTCAGGTCCTTGATGACCCTTCATTTAACTTCTGGTTAATGCACCGAGTGTTAACCCTTCCTTGCTCCTCTCAAACCTTCCACTTCCCCCTTAAACGGACAAAATTAGCGTCTATCTTATCTTTATTCCTATTTCTACTACGAAAGTTCTAGAGCTCAGCACTTTCTAGTAAAATATTAATAAAGAGGGCAAGATTGTTATACCCCAATTTTGTCCGTCTTCTTTTTCTCGTTCTAGTCGTTTATTTTAGTAAGGGCGTGTTTCGGAGTCGCATGATTGCAAGAATTACTAGTGTAGAGTCTCAGTTACCAACCCAAGCCAGTTCCAGTCACTCCGTTCAACTAACTCGAAATACCGTTTTTAAATTAGGCACGCGCGCGAATGATCGATCTTTTCGTGCGTTCTTCGATTTAATATTCGAGTCTAGTCGTACGTGAATAGGTCTACCAAAATTGGTGTCATTTCAGCAATAAAATCGGCCAGGATCTGGGCCTTAGCGGCCGACCTGGATTCAAACTTTATTCCAAACTCGCTGAGTTCTACCACCCATTTGATCACGCGCCCCGCCAGATCCGGTCATGAAGGATTTATCTGATGGGCTGGTCGGTCCTTACCACAACCTGATGGGCCATAAAATACGGTCTCAATCTACGGGCGGCCACCAGTAGCGCAAGGGCCATCTTTTCGATCTTCTGGTATCTGACTTCAGGTCCTTGCAACACTTTGCTAATAAAGTAGACCGGGTTCTGCTTTGAGTCGCTCTCCCTGACCAGGACAACGCTCAATGCTTCTTCAGTTATCGCTAAGTACAGATATAGGGTTTCCCCTGGCAACGGTTTGGTCATGATCGATGGGTTAGTCAAGGCTGCTTTCAGTTCATCCAATGCTCGCTGGCATTGATCGGTCCACTCAAACTCCACTTCCTTCTTCAACAGCTTGAACAGGGGAAGTGACTTGCAGGCAGACTTGGGTATGAACCTTGACAGGGCAGCGACCATGCCGTTCAACCGTTGGATCTCCTTCTTGGTGGTGGGCGGCCTCATGTCGGCGACCGCCCTGCATTTGTCAGAATTGGCCTCGATCCCTCTTTCTGTTAGATGGAACCCCAAAAATTTGCCCGCCCTTACTCCAAAGGTGCATTTCTCTAGGTTTAGTCTTAGGGAATTCCTCCTTGCTTCCTCGAAGATCTCTCTCAGGTAGTCCACGTGATCTTGGTCAGTGTTGCTCTTGATGATCATATCATCCAAATACACTTCAGCTATCCGACCGATCTGCTTCCTGAAGATCTTGTTCATCATTTGTTGGTATGTCGCCCCTGCGTTCTTTAGGCCGAAGGGCATGACCTTGTACTGAAAATTGCCACGATCGATCATAAATAACCATGAGTTATTGTCGCCACAAGACCGCTTTTATGACCATGAGTTATTGTCGCTACCGCCCATAAGTTATTGTCGCCATGAGTTATTGTCGCTACCGCCCATGAGTTATTGTCGCCTCATTCCTGGTCATCCCAATCAAGTCGTTCTACCAGTGCATCATAGGCCGACCAACACTTGGGAAATTAGAGGCCGTTGCCTCCACAGTTCATCTGAAGATGAAGTTCTACAGCAAGAATGACCAAGTTGTAACTCTGATGGCCGACATGGAGGTGGCCAAACGAAGCCATTATTTGTATCAAGACATTTGTGACGAGCAGGCGATAAGTGACGACCCTCAAGACCTTGGTGAAGGTCACCAAGTCAATGTTGCCGACCTGGATGCCTGCTATGATCCTGATAGCGACTCGGAGGAGGATGATGACGACCTAGCCCGTGAGCTGAAAAATAAGTTGAAAAGGCCAGAGCCCCATGGGGAATTGATTGACGTCCAAATTAGGGGCGACCAGTAAAATAAGAAAGCCGGGCAAATGCTGCTGAACAGTCAAGCAAGACCTCATGGGATGCCTAAGGGATTATGCAGATCTATTCGCATGGCAGGCATCAGACATGCCGGGGATTCCTATAGAGATTGTGTGTCATCAACTCTCGGTCGATAAGGCAGCCAGGCTGATCGCTCAAAAAGACAGGTCGGGCGAGGAAAGCCTCATAAGCCTCGGCGCAAAGCGATTGGCGACCTAATTAAGGCCAACTTCATTGAAGAGATTAAATATACGACCTGCAATAACTCATCCCCAATAGATAAGAGTTTGTAGCCCAATAACTCATCCCCAATGAAAAAGGCGACAATAACTCATGGTTATTATTAATTTTAGATATGTGTACCAATTTTAATTTGATTGATTGCTTGATTAGTTTTGTTGGAATCTGGAAAGTACGTTTACATAACCTAACCTTGGTGAGTTATATACTTGACAATATATGAAGGATAGCTGTTATACCCCAATTTTGTCCGTCTTCTTTTTCTCGTTCTAGTCGTTTATTTTAGTAAGGGCGTGTTTCGGAGTCGCATGATTGCAAGAATTACTAGTGTAGAGTCTCAGTTACCAACCCAAGCCAGTTCCAGTCACTCCGTTCAACTAACTCGAAATACCGTTTTTAAATTAGGCACGCGCACGAATGATCGATCTTTTCGTGCGTTCTTCGATTTAATATTCGAGTCTAGTCGTACGTGAATAGGTCTACCAAAATTGGTTTTTTTCTCTCAAAAGTTGGCTTAAATTCAGATCTAAGAATGCGATTCCGAGTTTTTTTTTTAACGCGCCCATTTTCTTCTATTGTCGGTCTAGTCTTAGCACAGTCGTCAAGTCCGGTCCGTTCTCGTCTTTGTATTTGGCCTGGCTCCTTTTTCCTATTGTTATTTTTATTATTATTCTATTTATTTAATTTATTTAAGCTTATATACAATCCAAAAAGGTCAAAAAAATTAATTAGCTTAATTTAAAAGTGTTTAAGAGTATAATCAGTCCAAAAATCTCAAAAAAAATGCTATTTAGTTAATTTTACAATTTTAAAGCTCTTAAGAGTCCAAAAAGTCCAAAAATACAAAAATAGTAATACAAAATATATAAAAAATACACAAATCCGAAAATAACAAATTAAATAGAAAAATAGGGTTCCAGTGCAATTCAAGGCTGCTGCAGTGTCTTCATTGGCTTGGATCAGACTCAAAATTATACAAAACCCAGTCAAAACTCAATTAATGCATTAACACAGAAATCAGTACAAAAAAAAGGACTGCGAAAAATCACTAGAGAATAAGGATTAGGGCTTCACACTGAAACCCTAATCACCGAAGTACTATTTTCCGAGATCTGAGAAGGGAAACCAGAAGCAGTCACGGAGGTCGTAGAAAATAGTAGCAGTCAAGCAAGAAGGAAATTAAAACGAGAACAACATTTTTCTCAGCAGCAAGAAAGGAAGTCATCAAGTACTCAAGTAAGTAAGCAGCAGTACTCAAAATCGTTATTATGCTATACCAATTTTAGGCTATTTTTCTGTAAATCAGGGTAAAAATATAATAGCAACATGCAATTAAATATATGTTTTGTTCATCGTGTTAGTAATGTTGAACAAAAATAGAGTCCAGAATCAAGAATAAAAAGGAGTAGAAAAACAGATCAGAGACAAAGAAAAATGAGATAAAAACAAAAAAACTAACCTCTTAGCTTGCTCGCCGGAGCTCCGGTCATCTTCTCCGGCGAGAGCTCCGGTGAGCCACCACGAAAAATTCCCCACAGTAAGCTTACCATTAAACCGAGCCCAAAACCACCAAAACCTGAAGCCTCTTTCAACAAGTCACCACCAAAACGCCGGCGCTTGCTTTCCCTCCGGCGACATCTTCCTCCCCCACGTCGCGACCCGTCACCATCACCCTCTCAACCCGAAACCAAACGGCGCACCCTCGAGGAAATCGGCGAGCACCTCGCCGGACTCTCTCTCTCCCCTGAATTTCCGCCGGAAATCGCGTCTTCCTCTCTTTTCAAGGCTTTGCTGCAAGTAATTGATGGGAAGGGATGAGAGAAGTGAGATTTAGGTTTAGGTTTTTGGGTATTGGGCTTATATGGGTTCTGTTTATTTTTATTTTTTATTTATTCAGATTGATATTTACACCCCCTCCGTTCACGCGTGCGCCTCTCCCCCACTTAAGCCCAGTTTCGCATATTGGGCCCTCCTATGCGAACTGGGCTTTCCTCTTGGCACCCCTTAATAATTATACAATACCCTGCTATTAATAAAAACCCCAATTTACTATGTTCACCCCCTGTTTCATTATTTTTAATTCTTTTCCAATAATAATATAAATAATTTTTTTTCGCAAAATTAAATAAACGGCTAAGTCGGTTGTACAACCGGGTTAGCCATTGTTTTAGTGGTCAATGAGTCATGCAGATTCGGTAACCTACAAACCTAACGAATAAACTATTCTTTCTAAAAATAAACGGCTAAAATCGGTTGTACAATCGGGTTAGTCATTATTTTAGTAGCCAATGAGTCATGCAGATTCAAAGAACCCTACAAACTTAATAAATACGAATAAACCATTTTCCCAAAAATAGGGGATTAAGTAAGCCTACATGATCGGGATAGTCGATGCTCTAGAACTAATGAGTCATGCAGATTCGGAGTTCTAGAATACCTATTCTAAAACGAACCCACCTCACACCAAACCACTTTCTTTCAAAAACTCTAAAATTATTTTCAAAAAGTAGGGGCTAAGTCGGTTGTACAATCGGGTTAACCAAATCCTAGAGTCGATGAGTATGCATACTCAAGGAATCATAAGACCCTACATTAAAAACACCAACCCACAAACATTTTCGGGAAGAACTACGTGGCTTTGATTCCTCCATTGCATCTGGAGGTACGTAGGAGCAAGATTCAACCCTTGTCAAGCACTAAGAACCAAAAACCTAAATAAGTCTTTTTTCTAAAAATAAAAGGGTAATTATTAAATAAATCTTAAATTAATTAGACAATAGGATGTCGTGGGGTGTTAATACATTCCCCACACATAACGACTCCCGAACCCTAACAACGCCTTATCTTAAAACTTAAAGGGATTTTCCGAATTTGCCCTTAAACTAAAATTTGGTGGCGGCTTCCTAAGAACCTTTCGAAGAATCCTTTCCCGGATTTTTCGGTCGCTACAATAGCTTGTGGAATAGTTCTTTACACTTGATTGACGTCTTTGCTAAGGGTTGATTGTACTTGTGATGTATACGAGTTTAAGTTTGACTTGTGCTTAATTGTTTCGAAGTTAGTATGCTAAAGTGAAATGCTGTGTAATGCTATATTTTCATTATCTCAATTAAGGTTGCTATTATTATTATTATTTGTCACTTCTTGATTTGTTTTACGTGGCTTCTAAATCTAATGACGAGACCTTTTGTGCACTTCTATTACTTGATTAGTTTTCTTTGCTAAATGTTGACAAGGGTATTTAATTTCATTTGTTTAAACTAATATCAAGTCTTGTATCAAAGCAATTGTTTTATAATGCATGTGCTGGTTGTGTTTCTTTGTGATATGAAATCAGTTCAATTTGGTAGAATTATATGTTCCATGTTATTTTCTGGGGAAGTTGTAAAATCACATGTTAGCCAATCCCTTGGAATAGAGAGATCGAAGATGATGCCTACATGTTTAATCTTTTCGGACTTGTGTGTTTAATTTGTTTGCATGATTGGTTATGCTTATGTGTGTTCTGCGTGTGTTCTTTGGAGGCGGGGAATTAATTAAATCTTGTTATAATTTTCGTGTCCTCAATGAACTTTAGTAGTGTTTTGTGCTTAGAATGAAAGCAGATTGTTATACAACTCAGGAGTGGAAACGATGTCAGAATCAATGTCTTAGGTTGAGACTCATGGAAACCGGTAAAGCTATGCATACTTTTTGCGAACTTTCTGAAAATGTTGTTTTTATAAAACTCGGTGTAGAATTATTAGTAATGGTGGCTGAATTATGATGGTTGTTTGTGTTGTTGAATTCATCGCTTTGAGATGTTCGACATGGGTTCAGTATTTCAGTGACTGAGAACGTTTTACTAATTGAAAAATTATGTGGTTTGTCATTTCGAAAACTTGATTGAATGCTTGTTAATTTGCCACTGATTTGGTTGCATTTGGAGTTGTAGAACTCGAGTTATAGGTGAAACAAGTTAGGTTAAAATTCTGGAAACAATCTGGACATAGGGTTAGTGCTTTGGTTACTGCGTTTTCAAAAGAGCTCATTTTTGAACGAATCCAATTTCTTTGAAAACTTGACAGAATTTGCCTCACTTTATGCACAAGTTTCATGCAATTTGATTGAGTTTTGGTCATTATAGAACTGCTTGAATTTGAAGGACAAAAACTGCATCTTTTGAAACTAGTATGTGTGTTTTGTTTTTTTTAAAACTGTGCTTGTTAGATACTTTTCTTCAAAAACTGAACTCGGAAATTATTAATAGACCCATAGGGCTTTCCAACAACTATTTATTTGTCGAAATCCGATGTCGTTTACTATTTTAATTAATTCGCCAAAGTAGGCGCAGGGTTATAGAATTTTTTGCACCTAAGTTTAGGTAGATTAGTTTGAACGTTGAATAAGAACGATTAATTTGTTGAATAGGTTGAAGTTGAATTTTGTTGTTGTTGTTGTCGTGTTAATTGTTGATGTTAATGTTGTTGGGTCTATGATAAGTTGGTGATGTTGGTGATGTTGTATCAATTGTTGAAGATTGGTGTTGTTGTGTTCATTGTTGTTGTTGGTGGTTGTTGAGCCTATTGTTGAGATTGGTGTTGTTGTGTTAATTGCGGTTGTTGGTGTTGTTGGGCCTCTGGCCATGGTTGTTGTTGTATCTGGTGTCGCATGCGTTTGCATTCTGTTGAATATGAAAATAAAAGTGACGATATAGACATTCGTGTCTAAAAGTGACGATATAGACATTTGTGTCTAACAGTGATGATGTAGACCTAGTGTCTCAAAGCGACGACGAGGGTTCTGCCCTACTTAATTGGTGATGATGCCACGAGTTGGCTATTTTATGGTGATGATTTGGTGACGGGAGCTCTGCTCCAATTTTTGTGTCTTGGGTGAACCTTAAATGGTGTTTGGGTAGTTGGGTAGGATTTTGATAACCTACAGGTAAGAATACCTATTTGGGGAGTAAGAGTGTAGAGGAGGGTGTGTGGTCTGTTGCGTGTACGATAGAACATGGATGAGAACGGTTAGAGGTGATAAGAAGATTTGATGTTGATTTCATGAGTTTGGCGTAGATTTTCGAGGACGAAAATATTCTAAGTGGGGGAGAGTTGTAACGCCCCAAAATAATTTAGTTATTCATTTAATTAAGTTATTTAAGGGTTACAACATTTTATTAAGTCAAATAATTAATTTAGAGTTTTATTTTATTCAGGAGGTGTTTAAGTATGTGAGGTGGTGCAAATAAAGGGCCCATGACCCATTAGTAGGCCCATATCCAATGAAATAAGCTTAGGGTGTAGGGTTTTCTCTCCATTTCAAAGAAAAGAAAGAAAAGAAGAGAGGGGAGGAAAGGAGGGAGGCCGTGGGTACCTAGGGGGAAGAGGGGGGAGGAAGATTTCTTCATTTTGGCTCTTGGTAAGGGGATTTTGGTCCCATTCTCTCTCATTTTTCTTCCTCTTTCCATTTATCTAAGTTTCAAGCTCTCATTCCTTCTCAAATTCGTTTTACCATTGAAGGAGTTTGAAGCTCAAAGGTTGTTTGAGTGGGCATTTGGTGATTATTGGAGTTGTGGAAAGAAAGTGCTAGTGTTTCTTCAATTCCTAAGGTTAGGGGGCTCTCTTTTCATTCATAATAGGTTATATGATGAGTATTCTATGTGGGTTAGGTTTTAGGATAGTTATTTGATTGATATGTTTTTTGTTTTGGTTGGTGTTGTGTTGAACTCAATTTGATGAACCCATGTTAATTGTTGTTAAGATGAATTTGATATGAACTATGTAGATAAGGTGTTTGATGTATTGTCTCAATGAAATTGAGTATGAAAATATGATGATTGCAAGGTGTTTGATAACTTGCCTAAATGAATTGGAGTTGAAATTGGAGTGTGAGGCATTGTGCCGTGATTATAATTGGTTTGGGTGATTGATCATGATGAGTTTTACTTGCTTATGGTTTTGTGCGTTTCTGGACATTGTTTCGGTCTTTTTGAAACTGGTACTGTTTGGTTGATTCAAAAATTATGTGGCTGAGTGTTTTCGAAAATAGACTTAAAGCCGGTCGTTTTGGCACTGGTTTCGTTCAATTTGGAGTTGTGTAGCTCCAATTATGAGTCTCCAAAGTCGAGTCAAATTTCTAGAATCAAACTGTGAGTAGGTTCGGTTTTCGCAGGTTTTATGTCTTCAAATGAACTCCGTTTTGAACGATTCTTTTTCCATTAGAAACTATACTCAAATTTTTTTGTTCGGGCTAAGGTTTTGTTCCATTTGGTCAAGTTTAAGTCATTTTAGAGTGAAATGAAGTGGGAGGACAGAATCTGTCCAGTCTGGGAACTGTTCGGGTTGTTTCTAAAAACTGTACTAATTGGCTCATTGTTTTGAAACTTTAAAGATATGTTCAGAAACTACACATCTGTGGCTTTCCGACGAGTGGTCTTTTGTAATTTTTCGATGTCGTTTGCTATTTTATATAATCCGCCGAAGTAGGTGTACTGCTGTAGGAATCCAGCATTTGTGCGGGTGTTGCTCAATGTTGCCCAAAGTGTCTAAGTGCAGTTTTGCTTATTTTTGATTGTTCCGTGTCGGTGACTTGAATAGTCTATTTAATTGGTGTCGGTGTAACTGGTGAATTAATCGTTAGCCTTAGAGCTATAATTTGAGGTGTGTGAATTGGTGATGTGCTAATGGTGAAATTAATTATTTGGTGAGCAGAGGCTTCGGTCTATTTGGTGTGCAGAGGCTTCGGCCTATTCGGTGAGTGCCTTCAAGGCTTATTTTGGTGTTGGGTCTATGACCTCTTTTTGGGTGATGGTGAATTAATTAATAGCAATGGTGAGTCTATTAATTTTTGGTGATGATGCTTATTGCTCAATGTGGTGAATATGGTGTGTATGGTGCATTGTTCATGGCGTCACATAAACCATGTGCATTTATTGGTGAGCAGAAGGCTTCGGCCTTATTGGTGATGTGCCCTCAAGGCTTATTTGGGTGATGGATCCACATGCATGACCCGTGGAGTTTGGGTTGCATTTCATGCATTAATCATGCATTCAGTGATATTTATTGGAGTTTGTGGATTCAATGATATATGTTGATATGGTTTGTGAATTGGTGCTTCTAGTTGCCTTCCCTAGTATAATGCTTATCCTATTTGCTATTATTTATGTAAAGAGACTCACCCTACTGCTTTTATGTTGCTTCTCATGTCGGCAACGTGCAGGTGATAGCGAGTGAAGGTTATCCTACCTTCTAGTGGGTCTGTAGAGTAATGCTCTGATATGTAGCACCGGGGGAAGGGGCGTCTTAGTTACTTATTATTTTGTTTTGATGTTATTACACTGATATTTGGTGATGTATTGAATACGTTCTAGACTTGTTGTCATTCTGTTGTGCTGGTGAATTATATTCTGGTTGTTGTAAAATTAAACAGGTGTTTTGAGGGTTCGCCCCGTTTTGATGTGCTATGTATCACACACTAGTTTTTTTTATGAGTTTTCAAGTGTTGTCTTATGTTGTTGATGAAAATGTAGCATCCTCTTGTGGTCGCACTGAAAAAGTTTTTGAAAACTCTGATTTTATTAATTAAATAGTAGTCTATTAAAAGGGGGTGTTACATCTCTGATTACTCTGTCACGATAGTCGTCAAACTCATTGTACGAATCCCAGGATCGACTTCTCGACCTTCGAGAACCAGAGGACTCCTAAGAAGAGTATCTTGCGGGCGAGCGATCCGATTCAGGGTGATAACTGGAGTCCGCATAATCGTAGTCATAAGAAGGGGAACGGCGTCTGCGCACGTTCCTGCGAGCGGGTGACCTGTGTGCCCTGCTTCGGTCTGCGGGAGATCGACGAGAGGTGCTCCCGTGGTGAGGGACGTTCCTTCGAGGAGGCGTCCTGTGTCTACGAGATGGGCGACCCTGTGAGATGGGAGATCATTTCATCTCGATCAGCAATGAGTTGATTCTTTGTCTTAAATATTTGCATGAATGCCTGAGTCACGTGTTCGGGCAGAGGTTCTGCAATTCCGGTGTTGGCTAGCTCGGCCGGAATTTGCTGTTGTTGAACCGGTTGCTGGACTTGTTCTAAGACTGGTCCTCGGCTGCCCTACACCGAGGGCTCTTGACGAGGATTGCCTTGCGATTCGTGAACAGTTACCTGAAGTCACCAGTGTCACAAGGAAGGGGGGGTTGGAATTGTGACCCTTTTAAATTTTCCTGAAATAAAAGAACTTTGATTCACAAGTGTACTTGAGAATCAGGAGAGTGAGTGTTATGTGTTATACAGAAACAATCTTCTTAATGAATTAGATGAGTCAAGAAGGGTGATTGAATAGTCTTCACAGTTATGTAGAACTGAGAAGGATCATTCAAAACTTCTTCACTCTTCTCACAGTTGCTTCCCAATTGTTTTAAGTAGAGTCTTACTGTGAAAGATATATTAAGTTTGTAAACCACTTGTCTAGAGTTTTAAAACATTTTATAGTCTTTGAAGTTCTGAGAAGGGTTGAAACACTCTTGTTCTAGTTGTAGCTGAGAAGGGTCAGAATTAATTCTTCTCAGGTTTTCAAAAATCTCTCCTCAAGAGGAGTTTTTCTCAAATCGTAAACTAAGTACTTAAAGCAGTAAATAACACATGGATTTATAGTGGTTCACCCAACAATAACATGGGCTACTCCACTCCTCACACCCAGTGAGATTTTCCACTATTTTCCAAATAGTTTACACCCTTTCACACAAGTTGAAAGCTCTTGGTAGTTTTCTTCTCACAGCTCTACCTACTGTATACTCCACTAATAGACTTCTCCAAAGCTATTAGACTGCTTTTAACACAAAGCACTCACGTCTCAAGTCCTATAGCAACACATGCTACTTGAGAAGGTTCCCTATTCAAGGTTATTTGATTACAAGGGTTTTGGGATTACTTAGAGGTTGGTTGACATATATAGGATATACATGAATGATTTACAAGACACGACTTAATACATACTCAGAGAAAGATGAATCCCTTACGGTTTAAAAGTAAATTTGAGTATGGAAGAGAAAAACTTGAATGTGTGAGAAGGTTGATAACTCAAAGTTTAATTCACTCTCTTGAAGATCAATGAAGACTAGAGCTGTTGTTATATAGAGATTTTGTTGCCCTTTAACTCCTGGTCCAAGAATTCTATTCGTTGCATCAAAAACTAGCCGTTTAGAGCCGTTGCAAGACGCGCCTGAACTGTCACTTTCGTGTTTCGCTTTTCGCGAAACCCGGTTGCTCACAAATGTCATCACCCTTCTCACAGTGACTCTTCTCACTGTGATTCTTCTCATGACTTGTTAAGTTGAAGATGATGCTTCTCAAGATGAATCTTCTCATGTTGATCAAGATTTTTTAAGGATGATGACTCTTCTTGTCATGACCTTTCTCAGGTCCATGACTCTTCTTAACATGATTCATATGATCATGACCCTTCTTGGGATCATGACTCTTCGTAGCTTGATATTGCATCCCATCTTCTTCAATTTTCTTTGTCATGACTCTTCTCATGCTTGATCTTCTTAGATGTTCTTCTCATATTGCCATTTCACAGGATGAATCTTTTCAAGCAGAATTCTTCCAAGATTTCCAAGTGGTTTTTGACTTCAATCCTTTATGCTTGAAAAAGCTTCCTTTCTAGTAGTAGTGTAGGCAATGTTTCTTTTCTGTTTTCTTTTAGAATTGATGCTTCTCATAAGCAGATATCTTGCTGAGAATCACTAGAAGTCCTGTTCTTATGACACACTCAACAAGAGCATTAGTAATACTTATGATCAGAAACCTTAAGCTTCTCATCCTTGAGGTTTGTTGAACATCAAAACATTACTAGGGATTTTGCCTCAACATTACCGGCACACCCTCTGGGGTCTGCTGAGGGCGAGCGTTCTGCCCAGGTTCGAGTCGTGATGATGCCCGCGCAACGGGCTGTTTTTGCGGCGACATGATGAAGGTAGGATAGCGCTCGGGCCTCCCACTGTGGTCACCATCGTACCTGATCAATAGAAGTGTTGATGTCGCTGTGTGTAGGCCGGTCGCTGAGGAGCTGGATGGACCGGTCTTGGCCGCCCACGGGTGGTACCTGCAACGACATTCCGACGCTCAAGTCAGTGCAATGCTCGGGCAGGGCCACAAGGTAGAGTAACGTACCTGATATTATCAATGAGGGTGGTATTTATACTCTGCTAGAGTAAGGCGCCCTGGCCGGATTATGCGCAACGGCCAGGAGCAAGACTTGCGCTGTAAGGTTGAGCGCCTGTGCCTTGTTGGGCCTATTCCAGTGAGTTGGGCCGCTGGTCCACTTTGTGCCGAGTACCTCTATTGGGCTTACTAGCCCAGTCCAGAATATTTTCCAAATTGAATTTCAATTTGTGCACCAACTGTTTGTAAAAATGCCCAAACCGAGTGCAAATTTTTCTTTTCAAAATTTGGAAGTGAAATTTTGTGAGACCGAAGTCAATTAAACTTATCATATCCAAATAGTCTATGCCATTACCATCACTGTCCGGATTAAAATTAAATCATAGAACTAATTAATCAATATTAAAACCAAACCAATTTTTAACCGCGCATTTCCAGTAATTTCCAAAAAACTTTTGGGGTTTTTTTTTTCACCCCTCCCTTATCTCTCCCACCCCCCATTTTTCACTTTTGGACAAAAAGACCCTTCAATTATAAAACATAATACACAACATCCGAACTTACCCCTTTTTTTTCTTAAATCCGGGAATCCAACCCCCAACTATCCGAACTTATCTCAGTTTTACCTAAATCTGGTTCACAAATTGTGAACCGGATTTACCTTGGTAAATCCGATTCATAAATCTGAAAAAATATGCTTCGTGGGTTTTCCGGATTTACCTCATAGGTAGGTAAATCCGGTTCACAATTTATGAACCGGATTTACCTCCCTTTGAGGTAAATCCGGGAAACCCTTTTTTTAATTTTTTTTAAAAGATACGCGCCTGTTACGATTTAAAATATGATACGAACGCGTTACAATATACAAGTAAAGATACGTCTAATTACGATGAAAATACGTCAAATTCTAACTGGTTCGCAACGCGTTCGTATCGTATCTTTACTAGTATCTTTAGACATATCTCGACTCGTATATCGTAACGCGTTCGTATCGTATTTTAAATTGTAACAAGCGCGTATCTTTTTAAAAATAATTTTTTTTAAAAAAGGGGTTTCTCAGATTTACCTCATACGCAGGTAAATCCGGTTCATAATTATGAACCAGATTTACCTGAGTATGAGGTAAATCCGAAAATCCCAAACTTAAAATCAAAACCCCCATTTTATGAACAGAATTTACCATAAATTGAGGTAAATCCGGGAATCTTCATTTTTTTTTTTTAAATTTCAGGGGTATTTCTGAGTTTTAGGGGTTTATGGGGGTCCGGGAGAGAAGGAGGGGGTTGGAAAAAAAAAACCAAAACTTTTTGGAGTAAGCAGCAGCACATTACGCTGCATTGTAAAAAATTCAGCACACTTTCTCAGACCAATTCAATTCGCATTTCTTTTGGATCTTCCTACTACTTTCCGTTCGACCTTCACTTTTTTCACCGGTACGCTCTTCTCTTTTCTCTTCTTCTTTCTATTCTCAACCCTAGCTAGCTCACTTTCATTCTTAATTCTTCATCGCCAATTCAATTTCCCTTCGTTGTATGTCATAGCTACAATCATGAAATCGAATTGGTTTATCTTTTCAATTCACGATTATTATTTTCCTCATTTGTTTGCTAACGTTGACGAGCTGTTGCAGATTGTTGCGTTGATCTTGAATGGCGTTTTTCAGAAGCGTCGCTGCACTTTCCCGGCTTCGATCTAGCGTGGTAAGTGATAATATTCCATTCTTATTCTTTTTGTTCTTTTAACTTCTTTGCGCGTTTTTTTCTTTCTTTTGAGCAATTTATTCCTGCTTGATTGTTAATGTAACCTGCTGATTTGGTTTGGCCACTTTGATTATTGGCAAAGAATTGATGTCGATGGTTATTATTTTTTGTTTCAGGGTCAGCAATCTAATCTCGCCAATTCAGTTAGATGGCTCCAAACTCCCACCTCCAGTAACACTGTATTCTCTCTCTTCCCCTAATTTTGTATATTGTAATTTGTAAAAGTTAGCCTTATTAGTTGCCATGTGTTGTTTTTGGAGAGTGGTATTGCGAATTTGCGATCATTGTTATTATGGTGTGGTTTGGAACTGCATACTCTAATTTAGCTTGTTGTGGTTGGACTTTAAAGATATCTTAAACTAATCAGCGTTTGCGAGTATCTCTCAGAACTTTGTCTATATTGACTTTACTTTCTTTTTTCTGTTTTGCAGGATCTTTATTCTGAGATGAAGGAACTAGTTCCAGAGTATCAGGTTTGTCTGCTATTCTAAGCTTTGGTAGTGGTACTGTTTATTTTGGATGGACTTGATGGGTAATATATGCTGCTTTCAGAGGGTTGTATGTGAATTTTGTGTTTTTGTCTTCCTCTAAGCATATAATAGTAGTTTATTTACTATCATGTTTGATACATGAAATTTGGTCTTCCTTGTTGTATTCTTCATTTAGTTTAATTATTTGGTTGTAATGTGGATAGTGAGTGGGAGTAAATTGTTGATTAGGCTGATGTGCTCAACTTGCAATATACATTTTTAGTTATTTGTGCAGTCCACATGCTATTTTGAGTCTGAGATACATGGTAATTGTCTTTTCTGATTCGTTGCAACTTGAAAATCTCAAATTGACATTTTCAAAAATTATGTCTACATTATGTTTTAATCTATACATAAAACCTGGTTGCAGGAACGTGTTAAGAAGTTGAAAAAAGATCATGGAAATGTTGAGTTGGGAAAAATCACTCTTGATATGGTAATTATACTTTCAAGTTTCAAGTTACTAGATGCTACTCTCTTGTTTATAGGCATGCAATGTAACTTATTTTGGAAAGTGTACTTTCTCTCAATTAAAAGGTACTTGGTGGAATGAGAGGAATGACAGCTTTGGTGTGGCTAGGCTCAGCTGTTGACCCAGATGAGGTATATATCTAAGTTGACTCTAGCTTTGCTCTTAGAATATTTTTGAACTATTGAAATAAGTGAATTGTGACAGGGTAAAGACAATTGATCGGTTGATACAATCTCAGATGTAGCATCTGTTTCTTAATGTTGATTTTACTAAATGGATCTCTGAGGTCAGCATGTTCTGTCTTGTAGGGAATTCGCTTCAGGGGCATGACAATTCCTGACTGCCAGAAAACACTACCAGGTGCTTTTCCTGGTGGGGAGCCTTTGCCCGAGTCTGTATTGTGGCTTCTATTGACAGGAAAGGTAGAAACAAATTTATTATGGCTACTTGTAATTCAATATAGCGTCACCTTGTATGAAGGGTTTTTGATATATGCCCCTAATGAAAGTTTTGTTGTATAATAATATTTGATTCATATGTTGTGTCACAGGTACCAAGTAAAGAACAAGTAGATTCATTGTCCCAGGAATTACGAAGGCGTGCAACTATCCCAGGTTCATTTTCTTTTGAAGTTATAGCTTGATTATCTTGAAGTAACGATTATTCATTGTAATATAATAAGTAAAATATCACGGTTTTGTATGGTGCTTTTGTCAGTTATAAGTTCAATACTCTAGATGCTTTTCTTTAAAATTGAAGTGAATTCACGGAATATAGACAGTGCATGACAATATGTTTAGGACCATTGATACAATATGAACTTGGGTTGGGATCTCTCAGAGTAGATTATGTTCTTTTAAGGTCATTGTTGTTGAAGAACTTTATATGAGACATTGAGGCTAGCATCTCGATTTTGTTTTCACATGTATGGTCCTTATTTGTGGAAATGCACACTGGTATCTAAGTTCTTGTTACTTCAAAGATATGAATAAGCTTCAATGCCTTTTGTCTGTGTTGCCAACATTCACTATTTGCTCTTACTCAAATGTCACACCTGTGAAAATGTGTTTAGATGTTTTTAAGTTAATAATAATGTGTGCTTGTTTATGACACACTTGATTCTGAAGTCATTCTTGTTATGACCCAAAATTGTGGATTTCTTTTATTTTCAGATTATGCTTATAAGGCAATTGATGCGCTGCCTGTTTCTGCTCATCCAATGACACAATTTACTACTGGTGTCATGGCACTCCAGGTTGAGTAACATTTTATTTTTTGAACTTTTGATTTTTAGTCTTGATTTTTGCATTAATCTTCTGTCTGTGATTAAACCGCTTAGATGAACATATTCATTCTTTGAACCTTTACTTTTGTCATAAGCTTTTTTTTTTTCAGAAAAAAATAGCCTTTGTTGCTTCATGTTTTGGTTTGTAGATTTATTTGCCAATACTTTGGATAATATTATAAATAATGAAGAGTTCTACAAAGTAAAAATAATTAGAGGGTGATAGTGGTGCAACTTTTAGTTTAGCTCAGAAAAACAGATAATGGAGGGATTAAACTGACCGACATTCAATAGTCGCATCTAGCATGTGCCTATGGTGGTCCAGTTTCAGCAAATTACTGCAATAATCTTCTATGAACAAAGACTGCTTGTCATAAATTGACCTAAAGTAATATGATCCTCGAGATTGCTGATGCATGATGTTTGTCAAACAAGAGTATAATTAATGGAGGATATTACAAAATATTGGATTGTAACACAGTTCTTCTCTTACAGGAAAATAATATCATTTTTGGTCAATCCTATGCATCTCGTTTTCATTGTCTAGTTACTTCAGATCAGTATTCTGTAGTTATTTTGTATATATTATTTTTTGGAAGGCTGAGTTGGGATCTCCCCCAGAGTCTCTAACTCAAAAACGCAGTCAATGAAGAAAAAAATTTAACTGAGTAGCAAAGTCAAAAGAAGCGACACTGGTGTGTTTTTCTAATTATTGGATGGGTTTCTCAGTTTTACAATGGTTTTCTTCCTCTTGTGCTATTTCCTTTGTATATTGTTTCTTTATACTCTCCATGTCTTTCTAAAGTTAGATTCTTCCTTCTGTTGAAGTAGAAAAGGAAAACAAAATGCATTTAGCTTTCTATAATGTTGTCAGTAAGGATCATAGTAAACTAAATTGACTGCCTAACTTTACATTATTTTCCTTGTAAGGCCGAAGAATGATTTACAGTCAATTTATTTCATTTTCAGGTGGAGAGTGAATTTCAGAAGGCATATGAGGGTGGGATACATAAGTCAAGGTAAGATTCTAAATTGCACTTTTGTATTACTTGCTCCTTATAAGCTACTTTACCAGGTTTACTGTTTGGATATAGGTATTGGGAGCCAACTTATGAGGATAGCATGAATTTAATTGCTCGTTTGCCCGCAATAGCTGCTTACATTTATCGACGGTATGTGAAGCATATCATCCATCCTCATCAGTGTTACACATCTAACATCTATGTGGTATTATAGCCAAAGAAAAAATGTGATATATTGTGCGATGACACCAAACAGAAGTGTTTGACAAATTTTTACCATCTTTTTACATTTGGAATGATTTCTTACCCTATTTTAAAGGATATTCAAGGATGGAAAAATCATACCATTGGATCAATCTTTGGATTATGGTGCAAATTATGCTCACATGTTAGGATTTGATGATCCAGAAATGCTGGAGTTTATGAGGCTGTATATTTCCATCCATAGGTTTGTATTCGATTCCTAAGTGATGACACATGCTATGATCATGATGAGTTATATGGTTCTCTTTTGATTAACAGTGATCCCTGTTTCTACTGGTTGATATTTTTTTGTTCAATTTCACTTGCAGTGATCATGAAGGTGGTAACGTTAGCTCTCACACAGCCCACCTGGTACTACTTCTTTTAAACACTTTACCCATGCAAATCTTGTAATTTTGAATAGGGGAGTGTTTTATGAAACATTCAAGTATTTAATATAGATAACTTGTGCTTCAATGATTGCTTTTTGTTTTTAATTAAGTTTTATGATTCATGTAGTTTATCCCATCTATTGGAAAAAAGCTTCGGTTGTTGTTATTATTGTCGATTAATGTATCACGCTGTTTTCCCTTCAGGTTGCTAGTCCACTATCAGATCCTTACCTTGCATTTGCAGCTGCTTTAAATGGTTTAGCTGGGCCACTCCATGGTTTAGCCAATCAGGTTATTTTTGTTCTACCTTTTTATTTGTCTATTTCCTTTGTCTCTTATCAAATTTTGTGGTTCAATATTTAATCAGATCTGTTATTGTTACCATTTTTTCTACAAAACGAAACTATCCTGCATTACTAGTATGTGCTGTTCTAATAGATAAAGTCAAATACTAGGAACACAGGTTACTGAATATATGGGCAGAAAAAACATCCCTCGTATTGCTAAATGAGTTTCAAAATCATTTATTTTAGTTAGTATTGGATGGATTTGTTGTACCTTTAAAATATAAATATTGTGGTCAGTGCTTATCTCGTTTCTTATCTGTATATTATTATTTTTAGTTTTGTTCACATCTATTGTGTTGTTACAGGAAGTTCTACGATGGATCAGATCGATAGTTAAGGAGTTTGGAACTCCAAACATAAGTACAGAGCAATTGAGTGACTACATTTACAAAACATTGAACAGTGGTCAGGTAATGTAGTTGTTGATGTGTATCTATGATGCTGAATGAGCTCTTTTAACCTTTCTCTCTCCTTTAACTTTTGTGTTTTATCATTTAACATTTATGAATATCGTAAATATTGCTATGTTTTTTTTTGTTTTGCTTAAACTTTTTTTGTAGTAAAGAAATTCATTAGAGGAGAGCAGAGGGTAAGAATTCTACTTGTCACGAGGTGGTATCCGATGTGCTATGTTCAATTTTTCTTAACTTCCCGAGGAAAAAGATTTTGTTGGCTAATGGGCATTAGGGCTCTTCGGTTTTCCTTGTTTTATGTATATGGACACACACACACCCTCAAAATATCTTTTATAATTCAAGCCTTCCCTAAGAGAGTTTGTAAAAGAAATATAGAAAATGTATGGATTTCAAAATTCAAAATACAGGAGTTGTTTTTTCTTAGAGGAAATTACAAGTAGGATAGTGAGGGACTGAGGTTAATGGGATGGAGGATACTCCAATAGAGGTTGAGGGAGACTGAAGAAAACAGACTCGGATTCCTTGCTGTTGGGTAATCTCACACAGTAACACAGTCGACGCCTTAGGAGCCGTTGGATCAAAATCAAGTGGTCCACATTACAAGCCTGGTAAAAATAAATCTCATTATTTAAGCTGTGTGATCAAAATCAACAGTCAGGATTGCCAATTTTGTGAATTTGTGTCTGCGTAGAATCGATTTCCCAAGAAAACTATAGGTCACCACATTAGAAGGGATTTAGAGGTTAACGGTCTATTTTTGAGCCAAATACATGATGAAGCTTTATGGCTTCAGTTGATCTATGTAGTCGACCCTATCTAATGTGGAAAAGGTATGTTGTTATTGTACAAGTAGGAGGTAAGAATAATATATTCTATGTATGTTAAGATATAGGGATACTTCATGTGGTATTATAGATATCTTTGCACTTAAGGATTGTTTTAAAGCATATCACTGTCTTGTGTATTGAGAGGCCTCTCTTGGTAACACGATAATAGGATTTTGCTAATTGTCTTTTTCGGTTTTGTAGGTTGTGCCTGGATATGGTCATGGGGTTTTGCGCAACACAGATCCAAGATATACTTGCCAGAGGGAGTTTGCATTGAAGCATTTGCCTAATGACCCGCTTTTCCAGCTGGTAATGGCTTATTTCCAAAATCTAGATTTTGTTTGCTTTGGAGTGCTTTGCGCAACCAAATTTTACTTCTGGTAAATTTCTTCATGATCTAATGTGACTTTGTGATCCTTTCAGGTCTCCAAGATAAAAGAGGTGGTTCCTCCCATTCTTACCAAGTTAGGCAAGGTAATGTTTTTATTTTTCATTAAACGTTCCCACTTCTGATGGAATTGTTCCTTGAGTTCAAAATGGTTTTTGCTTAATGATTGTACACTGCAAAATGCCAGTATTTTATAAATACTTGTTCAGATTAAGATCACAGGATTATAAGGTTTAGCACGGGCATTATTGAATGAAACACAACACACGAAAGATGGTCTGCATATTTGATTATGAACTTTTAGTTCTTTTGTAAGTTGCTAAGGGGATTTCAATTCTCAATGACATAACCTCCACCAATCACGGCGAGTTTCGATGTGAAGTAGTGGAAAAGATATTTAGATGTTGGTGAAGAAAGACTCACAAGTGGAAGAGTTGTCTTAGTCTTTGTAAACACTTTTTATGGTGCACTTTTTTTTTTATTCCAGGGTGGTCAGTCGCTCTATTAATTTATTTGTTTTTCCAACACAACCATTCCAGTTTTTCATACTAGTTTGGTTTTGTTGGGGGGTGGGGCATAATTAACACTTGAATGGTTCACTGCATTTCATAAATTAATAGAATACATAACAGATGTACTTGATGCTCAGTTGCTATTGATATGGTTGAACTTAAAGTTTTGAATGTTATAGGTTAAAAATCCATGGCCTAATGTTGATGCTCACAGTGGAGTACTACTGAACTACTATGGTCTAACTGAGGAAAAGTAAGTGATTACACACCTTTTGCCTGCTCGACTTGAGAATTTGAGATACTTTTCATTTGCAATTCATTTTTAGGGTGGATCTGATTATCTGTTAACATTCTTGACAGCTATTATACCGTTCTCTTTGGTGTCGCGAGGAGTATTGGAGTTGGCCCTCAGGTTTGTCATGCCCCATTGTTTCTTTGCCAATATTACTCTAATGGTTGGCTTGGATTAACATTTCGCTTCCTTTTGTTGGATTTCAGTTGATATGGGATCGGGCTCTTGGAATGCCCCTTGAAAGGCCCAAAAGTGTCACACTGGAGAAACTCGAGAAATTGTGCGGTGTATCTCCATCATCTTGAAGTTTAAAGCACCATCCATCTGTTAACTGCTAAGCCACCCTGCTATTGACGTAGGGTGGTATTAGCTTGAAATTTGGTGTAATTCTCATTACCTCCTCCCTCCCTCCTTTCGGGCGTTTCGTCTGTTGTGTTTAGAAGATTTTGGAATTTAGGAAAAGGGTGATTCATCACCCTCACAGTTGTCTTGCCACTTTTTCCTGAACTGCATAAATTAGGTCGAGAGAGAGCATCAGAATAAAGGCATTATTGTTTTGGGGTTATATCCCCCTGTATTCTTTCTAAATGGGATTTGCCCCTTTTGAGGGGGTGGCATTTCGGATATAGCATCTTTTACGACAAAAAAAAATAGAAAATAAAAAAACATCTTGTGCATTCTCCAGTTCTCTGGCGCCATGATAGTTTCTGAAATCATGTGCATATTCTGGATGAGTGTCTTTTATGCCGAATTGCCGATGTGTGATCTATTTTAAGTTTCGCACAAATACTTTAAGATGTTATTTTCTGCTGTTTTGTTGAGTTTACCGTCGGTTTTTTGTTTCGATGTTTTAGGTATCTTTTTGACTCACTGTTTAGAAAAAATAAGTTTTTTCATCTTCTATCGACTAAAAAACGTTATAACTGTTCTCTAATTGTCATAAATGACTTGTAGATACTTCAAGATGAATACTTTCTGATTTGGGGTGCTGATTAGGGTTTTAAGCATCTTAATTTTACTTGATGGGTCTAAAACAACCAGATATCAGTTGAATTTTGGATCAAACTCACTCACATTAGCATGAGAAAACACACGAGGGAAAACATGTATGAAAGGTAAACATAAAATTTAGGGTGTTACAATATAGTGGCTATTGTGTTCAGCAATTTCAAAATTTTCTGTATATTGCACCAAATTTATTGAAAGATAATTTATGGCACAAGTAGAAGTGCTTTAACCATGATATTGACTTTGCCCAATAAACGCTTATGAAAGAAGGGGCAAAAGAATCACCCAGTATAGAACGCCAATAAAGGGAGAAATAATCACAAGAATCACCCAATATAAACGATTCTAAAACTGAAGTGTGTAAATCACAGGCAATAAATTGTAATGAAATTGCTAAGTAAAAGGAATGACAAATGAAATGCAAACAACAAGAAATCACAGCAAATGAAATCGAAGCATGAAAGGAATGAAAATTGTACCAACTTGCCTTGTTAAGTTGTGATTGTAGTAGATTCTTCCACCTTTGTCCCTTATGGTTTGTGAATTGAAAGTTGAGAAATTTGGAAAATGATAGTTGCAATGTGTCAATGGAGGGATGGGGACCAAACAATCCCATTTTGGTAAACACTAAGGTATGTTTGGGGAGACGAATGAGGGGATGACATATTTTTCAATTCTAAATTGAGGAAACTATAAAACGTCTATAAACATAAATGAAATGTGATTAAAAATGTTATATTGTTATCTATCAAGTTATTCTTTTAGTTTCTTTAAATCTCAACTATATATTAAAATATTGATTAATATTTTCTAAACTTTTCCCTCCCAAACATACCCTAAACGAATAATTTATCAAGGCTAACCCTTTTAGATAGGGACTAATATATACCATTTTCATGCATAGTGACTAAATTGTCTATTATAGTGTGTTTTTTCAAAAAAAAAAAAAAAATACTTAGCACCACATAGGGATGACAATTGAGCCCATGCCTATAGGGTACCCACAAACGGGCGGGTAATTACCCATAGGGTACCCATTGTCATCCCTAGCGCCACATCAGCAACATGTTCACTTAGCTGCGCACATCACTAGCCAAATGGTTCACTTAACAATACACGTCACCAAGTTAATTAACAGAATTGGGTGAAAATGGACTGATGTACCAATTTATCCTGTTTTTTAAAAAACAAAATCTTGAAGGACTATTGTGGGACTTAATTTTACTCAAAGGACTAAATTGTCCCCTGTTATTCCTCAGGGACTGAATTACCCCTTTACTCGTTTAATTATATTGTGTAAAATAATAAGGCTAAATTACTGTTTTGGTCCTTTATCTTTGGCCTTGATTTCATTTTGGTCCTTTATCTTTTTTTTTTCGTTTGGTCCTTTATGTTTTGATTTTGTGTCAATTTGGTCCTTTTTTGTAGTTTTCAGTCCAAAATGACACAAAAAAGGACCAAATTGACACAAAAAAACCAAATTGACACAAAAAGGACCAAATTGACACAAAATTGAAACATAAAGGACCAAAACGAGAAAAAAAAAAGATAAAGGACCAAAATGAAATCAAGGCCAAAGATAAAGGACCAAAACAGTAATTTAGCCAAATAATAATGAAATCTTTCATAGGGGGAACATAATAAGGTCCTAATTATTGTTTTTGGAAGGAGGAAGGAATAGAGAGAGTTCGATATGGCTTCTCTTACCAGATCGCAGCCACAGCTGACATTAGGGTTTCCTTCAAAATCTGAATTCTCTTCAATTCCCACTGTCAAATTCTCTCCCACACCATCTTTTCCATCAGCTTCCACCTTCAGGTTCACACACTTTTCCTTGCTTTTTGTCTTTTCGGTATCAATTTGTTCTGTAGATTTTTCTATGCATTTGCTTGGTTTCCCCGTTTTGCCTTCTGGATTTTACATTTCTCACAACTACTTATTGAATCAAATGTCATCTTTTCAAAATCCCCGTAGATACCACTGCTTGTTTTACAGTGTGCTATCAGAATTCTTAGCTTAAATCGTAGTGACAATTATTGTTACTTTGACTGTTTAGTAACTACTGGTGCAATAATTTTTTTTCTCTATGTTAGATGGAAAAGGGAGACTGAGTAATTGTAAATTTAGATATTTATAAATTATTGATCAGTAAACCCCAATTTCATCCTTAAACTTATACTTCCTCTCCCATTTAGTCTAGTCCTTTTATAAATAGTAGCTCATGTTTTGTTCCACTTGTCTTGTTAGTTCATGTAAGTGAAGGATGTGACAAAACATTAGGGATTACTTGGAAAATTTTAGGGTCGAAATAAGAGAGAAAAGTGTAAGTTTAGAGACGAAATTGAGAATTCAGATTAGGTCCAGTCATTACTGCACTGCTGTGCAGTAATGCAGTCAGCAATTCGGGATTGTCTGATCAAGATCGGATTGATCCAACCAGCTTTTAAGGAGAGTTTTTTATTTTATTAATTATAAAATTCCGAAGTTGAAGTTTGGACCGTCTGATCAAAATCGGATGGCTCCGAGCTTCTTGACTGTCCTACTGCACCCACATTCCACAATCAACTGCACAGAAACCCAATCCCAAAATTGATGGTTTACTTGTTGTAATAATTGCATCTTTTTAATCCCAATTTTTTTGGCTTATCTGTGATAATTCTCCATGAAACTATATATTCTGGCCTTGAATGTATATCCATCCAGGTGCAAAGGTTATAAAAGATTGCAAATAAATCAAAGGCTATGGACTGTTTCTGCTACAAACCCAAACTCTGGAAGTGGAAAATCAGCCAATGAAGGTTCTTCAGATGTAAAGGAAACTAGCAGTGCTTCCCAGGGACCTCCTCTCCCTACTATTTTGGCTGGACTCTTTGTATTGTTTCTGGTTGGTTGGATCATTGTGTCAATTCTAACGTGGCTGATAGGTTTGATTGTCAATGTGCCCCCTCCAAAATAAATTTGTTTCTTCTAATGTCTTGTTTTGTATGTTAGGCCATTGCATTATCCTTAAAAACGGTAAAATGGGCTAATAGCAGGGTAAAAGGGAAGAAAGAAAAGATAGAATCATTATAACAATTCTATATATCTGCTTTACATCTGATGGTGATACTTAATGATGATTGTGGAAGCTCTTTTTGAAAGGGTTTGAATCATGTTTTGTCACCTCTTTAGTCTTTAACAATATTTTTGCTGAGAATTAGGACACTGCTCTATCCTTGTCACATTGCACTGCACTGCACTATCCTTTCTTACTAATGTTTCTCTTATTAACAGACAATGTTGAAGAAGCTACTATTATACTCTTGTTTCACTTGCCCTTCACAATAACACTCCAAAATCCCCTCACGTTGTCCATTGCTTTTCCTAATTCGTGTTGCTTTTTACTACTTGTTCCAATACAATGAAATTAATCACACTATCTACCCTCCCTCTTTCCCACCAATCCAAGTTGGTGTTACCATCAGATGTTGCACTACCTTTCCATTTACCTCATCAACCTGCTTCATTTTAAAACCAAAAAAACTTAACAGAAGTACTAGCTATTCCTTGCCTTCCTCCATTGAATTTCCATGAGTAGGTCAAGTAATAAATGCTTTTCACTGGCAAAAAGTCATGTCTGTAAATGATTTATAATTTGATGATTGGTTGCGACTGAATGCATAGGACCACATCGATATTGTTTCACTTAGGGGTGTTCAGGACCCATACCAACCCGTCTTAACCCATTGATTTTGGGTTGAACCCAACCCTGTCCCACACAAAAAAATGGACAAATGGGACTGTCCCAAGTAGTAACCCGACTTCGAGTTAGGACGGGTTCGGGTTGACTCTCGGCTTACCCAACCCGTCCCTAATATACATACACATATATTAATATATAATTAATACACTTAAACTTGTGAATTGTGATAACTTAGACTCAAAACAAGTAATTTGATGCTAAAATTTTGTATTTTTAACAAAGTTGGACACATGCCAACATTACTTTTATAGAAGTTTTATTGAATTTATCTATTAAATTTCAATGTCTAATATAAAATATGTAATTGAAGTACTACAACATTTCTAAAATCTATTGTTTGTATTTTGAGACAACTCGGTCCCGTCTGATTAAACTCGGTCCTAAATTAACTCATAACTTATCGGATTTTAGGATGGGTTAGAGTTAATAAAATGGCCCGATCAAAATTTGGGACCGGGTTAGGGTTAGTTATAACCCGTCCTAACCCGTCCCATGCTCACCCCTAGTTTCACTCATGGTTGACAAAACCAGCAAAATTAGAAGTTACTCCTTCAGTTCTTAATCTTTGGTGTTTTTAGCTTGTTACACACAAATTAAAGTAGCATTAATTTTTTTAGTGAAATACTAAAATACCTTCTTCGTAGTTGTCTTGGGATAATTAAATCAAAATAGAAGAGTCTTGAGACATTTAATGCATACTTTGGGGCTCTAAAAGTCTCAATAAATATAAAGGGTATATTTGGAAAAACTTGGTGAATTGTACATTTGATTTTTGAAAACACCATTGTTTTGGAACAAAAATAAAAAACTAAAAGTACCAAAGATTAGGAACGAATGGAGTATTATTCTTTAAAAATCTCCAGTATAGTGTGCAAATGCGGAGCCCTACAAATTTTTAAAAGCTCTAGGAGACTTTATTCAAAATAAAATACTAAGGAGCATTTGCGAGTTGAAAGCATAGTTATTAAACCCGACTTAGTAATCGACTCGATCAGAATTCTAAAGGTCATTGGGTAAGTGGTTGAATCGACGGGTTAGTGATTGGACAACATGACTCGGACACTTCTAAAAAATAATAAAAAAGCATGACATATCTAAATTCATATATCACAAAGTCATCAAAAAATTCTACCGTGCCTTAAATATCTCAACACAATATTAGCATTATTCACCAACTCATTCTTCAAATTGAAGAGTTCAAATTATAAAATCTATAAGCATAAACTCCATAACGATTGAATATTATTGTCTTACTGATCAACGGCGCTGAATTCAAGAGTTCAAGTTATCAAATTCATAAGCATAATCTCCAAATTATAAAGCCATTCAAATTCCTTGACATACTTGATACAATATCATGCCTTAATTCAGCACTGTCAGGGTTGTAGTAACACTTCTAATGATATGATATTGAGCTGGGTTGTTGATATGTTGCTGAATTTTTTGTGCTTGATGGTTTATTATTATTATTATTATTATTATTATTATTTATGGTTAATCTCATGTTGATGTAATTGCTCGTCTTCCACTTTGAGTTAGTTGAAAAAGCACATATAAGCTTTGGGCTCATGCTTCGTACAAAGACTTCCTACTCATCGAGACACCCTTTTTGGGGTGAAAAGGCAAAAGCCTTCTCACGAAAAATTGATTTTTTTAAACATTTAACATTATTTGGCGCACGCTTGAACGAACAAGGTCGAATCTCGCAGTACCGAACCTGCTAATTTTACTCAGACACCCCAAATTGGCCAAATTAACAGGTTCGACCAAGCGAAGGTCGAACCCAGTCGAATGTGTGAGGGCCGAACGGTGCTGATGTTGGTTTTTTTAAAGAGTTGTTAACCGAAACTAACTTCAATGATAAAATAACAATTTAACAACGATAAAATATAGATAGATAAGTGCCAACAGTCAGTATAGGTACAATCCGTGCAATAGAAAAAGTTACGAATAACTAGAATTAAATCCAAAGCAAAGGCAAATGCAAAATACAACTACTGTGGCCTAGGTTGGGAGACATCACTAGCATGAGAGACACAGTTGAAGCTCCTAAGCCCCCTCTTGAATGACTTTGCAATTGCCTTCAACCTCTCCACAATCTTCCAGCTACGGTTCCCACGTGGAATCCCAGCACTTTCCAGCACGTGCTCCATCTCATCATACAGGCCAATGGTCTCAGGCAAGGCCTATAAGGCAGTAATATGAGTTCACAAATGGCATCCATGTCACCTCCTCCGACCTGAGATGATCCAGAGCTGCCTTGAACCCAGCCAGTGACCCATCTGCCCTCTTGCACTCCCACCTCTTAGCCCGTGGCTCCTGTTTAGTGTAGTCATCCCTTAACCACTTGGTACCAAATATCTGCCCCTGGAAATGTTCAAAAATCCAGGCCTGTGATAAATATAAAACAAGTTAGGGATCGAACAACATATAATGAACATAATCTTATAGCAACTGAAAAAAAAATTTGAAATCAAGTCAAGTGCGTGGAAGAGAGTGGAAAATCCAGCAATCTGACTAGTCTTAGGGGAGGAGGCTTCAGTCAACTACTTGTATAGATGAGCCAGTGCCATAGCTCCCCAACAATAGGTACTAGCCTGATGTATATCTCTGACCATATAGAGCAATGCAACCTTCACCTTGTTGCCAGACTTGTCACAAAATATTGTCCTGCCCAGCAAGATGAACAAGTAGCAACGGGCTGCATTCAGCCACCTCTCCGCCGCAATGGTATCATTGTAGACCTTCTTCAACCAGGTAATCTTCACATTACATCCTCTCTCAGGTAGCTGAGCAAATGCATCATCATATGAACGCCCCAGACACTCAATCAAACAATCCTGCGCCTCGATCTTGCTAGGCTCTACCATGTCATAAAATTCCCCGGTGACGGGGATATGGAGGAGCTGTGAGACATCATCTAGGGTGATTGTCATCTCACCTACTGGAAGGTGGAAAGTGTTTGTCTCACCGTGCCATCGCTCCACAAAAGCAGTACCGAGGAAGTGGTTGACTGTAGCAAACCCGCATCATGAAGGGGCAATAGGTTTGTCTGAGCAATGTAGTGTCGAATGTTTGGATGCATATCTACATCAATAGCATGATTATGAAGTTTCTGCTTACCCCCCCTCCTTAGGACGCTGCTATATTTTTGATTATAAAACAAACATAAATCCAATAAACATACACCAATCAATAAAGTAATTGTAAATGCAACTTATTATTAGAAACATAAATTGTTAAATAATTGTAAACTTACCAGGCTGTCCCATATGTTCCTAGCAATGTGGGAACCATAAGCATAAATGACCCTACGATCATCTGGTCCTCCCGAATAAGGGAAAGTGGATGATCTGTCGGGAGCATCAGGAGTAGGATCATCAGCTGGCTCAGCCTCCTCATCATCAGAATGAACATCAGCCTGATAAGGTGTGGAAGGCCTATCGTGAGAAGTGGATGGGTGAGCATGAGAGGTGGATACGTGAGCACGAGAACTGGATGGCACGTCCAACTGAGCAGCATCATCATCAATGTCCAATGTTGGCTACTGTGGAGGGTCAACCTCAACATTGTTCCAGCGTTGACCTCCACATCATCCACGTCCACGTTGAATCCCAAGAGTCTTTCGATGACGCACTGAGGCAGTGGGACGTGGCCCACGTGACACGCCCCTGCCGCGTCTCACCAAAGCGGCGACCTCCATCGCTGCCACGCCCCGTCCATGGCCACGCCCCTGGCCGCGCTCGCCCGATGAGTGCCACCTCCAAGTGCACGTCCACGTCCTCGTATCATTGTGTTAGCCATACTATAAATAATCAATTGAAATGTCAAAAATCAGTAAAAATCAGTCAAAATCAGCATATAACAACAATCAAGGGTGTTCGACCGTGCCAGGTTTGAACACAAACGGCGCACGCTTGATCGAACTCCCCCAAAGAGGTTCGATGCACGCTCGATCGAACAGAAACTAAACAGTTGCATCACTAGGGTGTTCGGCGCACGCATGATCACCCAAGATCGACCGCTGCATGGCTGAACAACCTAGAAACAGCGGAAAAAAAAATAACGTGAAGAAGAAGATGAAGAAGCGTACCTTGATGTCAATGGAAGGAACTGTCGTTGATTGTTGATGGAAAACGCACGAAAATGATAGATTTACGTTGAAGGGGTGTGGGTTTGGTTGTAAGGTAGTTTTTAGGGAGAATGAGAATGTGATGGGGTGTGTGAGGGTGAGAGGGAATAGATAGGGGAAATCAGATTTTAAATTAGGGGTATTTTTGGAATATTAAGTGGTTTGAGGGTTCTAGTGAGTAGCTAGGGGGTTGTACGAAGCATGGGCCTAAGCTTTGTGGATGTATTCACCTTTTGGACTTCACACAACTTGTGCTTTTAGTCCTCACACCGAGTAAACTATTTGATAATAAATAAAAAAGTGATGCATGTTATACCTCAATTTTGTCCGTATTCTTTTCTTGTTTTAGTCGTTTATTTGTTCTGAGGTCGCGCAATTGCGAGAATTATTAAAAAAGTGTCTCATTTACTAACCTAAGCCAATCTCAACTAACCTGTTCAACTAAGTCAAAATGCCGTTGTTTGAATTGAGAATGCCCGCGAATGATCGATCTTTTCGCACTTTCTTTAGTTGAATTTTCGTATTTAGGCCTAGTCGAACTTAATTAGGTTCATCCGAGTCGTTTCCTTGCAAATGGGCTTATTCGAGTTGTTTTGGGCTCATTATTCCGATTTCTTTTCTATTTTATAATTTTGTCCTTATTTTGAGCACATACATATATATATATATATATATAGTCCAAAAAATGTCAAAAAAAATTCTATTAGTTTAATTTACAATTTAAAAGCACTTAATAGTCCAAAAAGTCCAAAAATACAAAAAATAATAATGCTAAAAATACAAAAAAAATAGGATCCGAAAATACAATTTAAAACAGCAAATTAGGGTTTCAGCTGATCTCCCAAGAGTTGTTGGAGCTGCTATTGGGCCTGGGTTCCAACCTGAAATAGGGTCAAAACCTGGTCAAAAATCATAAATGCCTTGACCTAATTTTTGACTATAAATAAACAGTCCAATCAGCAGTAACAAACACACAGAAATCAGCACAAAAAAGGCTGCGAAAATCACTAGAAAAAATAAGATTAGAGTTTCACATCGAAACCCTAATCCGCAAAACACCGTTTTTTGAGTTTTTGGGTTTTTAGAGAGGAACAGCAGCAGCCAAAAGAGCATACGCAGCAGCAGTTGCGGTGGGTTACGATCATTCAATCAGACACACAGGGAAACTAAAACAGAGGCTGGAGTTGTAGGTTGGTAGTCAAAACTTAAATTCCTTTTTATGCACATATGGCTTGTTAAACGTGAAATAATCATAGGAATAAGTTTTCAAACCACGTTTTTTTCTTTCTGTTGAATATTCTGTCTGTCCTGAAATAGTGCTTAAAAATTGGTTTTGCTTGCTGTAAGTTTCAGATCAAAGGTTTTTTTTGTAAAAAAACTACACTCAGAGAATAGAGAACATAAAAACAGACCAAAAACAGAATGAAGAGAGGAGAAAAATGAGTAGAAAAGAACCAGACCCAGAGAAAGCTTTAAAAAAAAATAGACAGAGCCAATAAGGACCAAAAACTAACCTCTGTTCGCCTTTCTCCGGCGACGGTGACTCTCCGGTCACCTTCTCCGCGAGCTTCCCGGCGAGCTCACACACAAAGCCAACCGCATAAACCATCATTCCATCAAACCCAAGCTTTCCTCGAAACCGAATAGCCACCACCACCAAAACGAACCCATCCCCATCCTTTCTCCTCCCAAAACAAACCCAGGAACCGAAAATCCAGATCAGAAACGTTTAAACAAAAAAAACAGTAGATCGGAAACAAGGGAAGGGAGAGAAACGAAAGAAATAAAAAACAGAGAGAAGGAGAAGAACAGAGGAGAGAAGAACGAAGCTTACCTTCGTCAACACCACCGTCCACCACCCTCGCCGTCGTCATCTCTACCACCACCCAAGACCGAAACCACCCATAACCGAAACCACCCCTTTTCTTTCTCTCACCACCTCGCGCTGCTTCCCAGAAAACGGCGACACCTTCGCCGCCCGGCAAATCTCGCCCAGTCCGTCCGCGGACTCATGAGGACTCTCAATCTCTCTCTGCACACAAAATTGGGGAGAAAGTGAAATGATTTAGGGTTTCTAAACTTAGGTATATAATGTCTCTGTTTTTTTATTCATTTGTTAAATGTTCAGATTAATAGTTGCACCCCACTATTCCAAAGGCACGCCCCTACTTAAGCCCGCTTGCATTACAGGCTCCCGTGATCTGAACCGGGCTTTCCTCTTGCACCCTTAATAATTATATAATACCTGCTATTAATAAAAACCCAAATTTACTATTTTCACCCTCCGATTTACTTTTTAATTCTTCTTCCAATTCAAATATAACTACTTCTCTCTCTCCAAATTAAATAAGCGGCTAAATCGGTTGTACAACCAAGGTTAGTCATTATTTTAGGGCCAATGAGCTGTACAGTTCAGTAACCCTACAAACTTAATAAATGCGAACAAACTATTTTTCTCTAAAAATAAACGGCTAAGTCGGTTGTACAACCGGGATAGTCATCATTTTAGGACCAATGAGTCATATAGATTCGGTAATCCTACAAAAACTCAATATAAATAAATTATTTTTTTAAATAGGGGATTAAGTCGGTTGTACAACCGGGTTAGTCAGCGTTCTAGAACTAATGGGCTGTACAGTTCAGGAGTTCTAGAATACCTATTCTAAAATCAACCCATCTCACAATTCTTTTCAAAAATCATTTTCAAAAAGTAGGGGACTAAGTCGGTTGTACAATCGGGTTAGTCAGCGTCCTAGAAATCGATGGTATGCATACCAAGGAATCCTAGGACCCCTACACTAAAAACACCAACCAACAAACCTTTTTCGGAAGAACTACGTAGCTTTGATTCCTCCATTGCATCCGAGATGCGTAGGAGCAAGACTCAACTCTTGTCAAGCACTAAAAAACAAAAATCTAAATAAGTCATTTTCTCTACAAATAAAAGGGTAATAATTAGATAAATCTTAAATTAATTAGACAATGGATGTTGTGGGGTGCTAATACCTTCCCCACACATAACGACTCCCGAACCCTAACAATGTCTTGTCCTAAAACTTAAAGGGATTTTCCGAATTTGCCCTTAAACTAAAATTTGGTGGCGGCTTCATTTTCGAACTTTCGAAGAATCATTTCCCGGATTTTTCGGTCGCTACAGCTGGCGACTCCACTGGGACTTATTTATTTTTAGAGAGTCAAAACCTAGTCTGATTAATTTAGGATTAATTCAATTTTTACCCTTTATTTATTTATTTACCTTTGCATAATTATGTTTGTTTTGCAGCTTTGGGTTATTTTAGAACTGCTCCTACACACACTTCACAACTACACATCACACACATGTGAGAAAAGTCCTCTACCCGGACTCGAGCATAAACCTAAGTTAGAACGAGATTGCGTAGTGATGGCCTGCGGGACTTACGTCTCGTTGGGTGGTCACGAAAATCTCACCTAGAGTTTGATTCCTTTTGAGGATGCTATCCCTTCTAATAGCTTGCCTATTGTCGGGGTCAGTGTTCTTGATTGGGGTCCTTGCCTCTAGGAACCATGTGTAGGATTCTTTAGAACCACCCTTGTGAGGTTCACTATAAAGAAAACTTTAGACCCACTCCATAAGATACCTTCCTAGGTTCACAAAGGAGCTTAACACCCTTGCATTCAAAACAAACATTAGTGCATACCGTCTTTTACAAACACAAAAATAAAAAAAAATCAAATCAAAAAAACAAGAAAAATCAAAATTGTTATTTCCGCAAAGTTTTAGAGAGTATATTATATGCATTTTTTCCCTTTTTTTTGCATTACAAAAATATTGAAATAAGCATTTTATATTACATGCATTTTTATGACCATCAGGGAGTTAAAAGTTTTATTTTGGAGAGAAGCCATGCATGCTAAAGTCAAAATCAAATTTTGTTCTTTACTCTCCAAGTGAAAGTTTATAACTCCCCAATGTGATAAAATCAAATTATATGTTATCATCTCATGCACATACATCTCATACACATACATTTCATACGCATACATTACCATTTCATTTACATTTCATACTAACATCATGCATTGAAAAAAAAGAAAAAAGGCAAGCTGGTTTATCAACATCGTTATTGGACTCGCTCTCAAGCAAGGAACATGGCCGAAAACCAAGACAATCAGGCGCTGAAGGATGAGATTGAAAAGCTGAAGGAACAAATGAAGGACATGCTGGGTTTGAAAGATCAGATGACCGAGATTTTGAAGCTTCTAGCCGACAAAAATGCGGGCGACAACATTTCAGCTGGGGGCACCAATGGCCAGGCCACAAACGTATCCCGTCCTCATAACTCTGGTCCCAACACTCAGGGTGTGCAATGGCCTCAATGGGGTCTACCACAAGGTTACACGCCTCCAACAGCAGATGCTGTCTATGAAGGAGATACTTCTGGGGTTGCTGCACAGAATCAAGATGGAATAGCAGAAAACAATGTTGGTGATGAGACAGAACAAATTCAAAGACAAAACTTGGCACCACCACCAAAGGGCTTTCTCAAGTTCTCGAACCTGAGAATCATACTCGCCCTGTCCCTCACAATGTGGTTGGTCTTTCTCATGGTTACCAAGCTGAAGATCCCCAAGCAAGAGATAAGCTGCAAATGCTAGAAGAGAGTCTAAGGGTTGTGGAAGGATCCGATGTGGGACTAGGGGACGCGTATGACCTATGTCTCGTCCCCAACGTGGTCATCCCTCATAAATTCAAAGTGCCAGATTTTGACAAGTATCAGGGGGCAACATGTCCTCTTAGCCATTTGACCATGTATTGCAGGAAGATGGCTCAATTTGCGCACAATGACCAACTCTTGATTCACTACTTCCAAGACAGCCTAACTGGGGCAGCATCGAGCTGGTATATGCAATTGGAGCGCACTCGTATCCGGTGTTGGAAAGACCTAGCCAAAGCTTTAAATAAAGCAAGATAAGTATAACATTGATATGGCTCCTGACAGAACACAACTTCAAAGTATGACCAAAAAAGACAATGAGTCCTTCAAGGAGTATGCTCATCGCTGGAGAGGGTTAGCTGCACAGGTAGCACCACCCCTGTTAGAAAAAGAAATGGTTGCCATGTTCATGGAAACTCTTCCATCGCCCTACTTTGACAAATTGATAGGGGGAGTATCCTCAAATTTCTCAGACATGGTTACCATAGGAGAAAGAATAGAAAGTGCAATAAAGAAGGGGAAGATCACTCATAGTTCTGATGGACCTCCTACAACTTTCAGTAAGAAGAAGGGAGAAATCAACGCTCTAGATCAAGGAAAATCACACCATCATCAAGGGTCATCCCAATACGACCCCATCCCCGTGTCATACACTGACCTGTGCAGCCAACTTGTCAGCCACGATTTGATTTCTCCCCGTCGGATGAGACCAGTTCAGCCTCCATTCCCAAGATGGTACGACCCAAAAGCCAAATGTGAATTCCATGCTGGGGCAGTAGGCCACTCGACCGAAAAGTGTTATCCCTTAAAGCGCCTCGTTCAAGGCCTCATTGATACAAAGCAGCTGAACTTCAAAGAAAATGACGATGGATCAATTAGCGGTTGATCAAGGTACCGAAGACAACACCGCCAACTTAGTGTGTCTTTGTCCTGAAGAGTTCAAGAACTAAGAGATTGTTGAGTTGTCCTGTTGTTTTTTAATTCAAAGTTAAGTTTCTGTAATACAAATCCTATGGCTCTGCCCAAGGCCTTAGGACATCTCAATAAGGGCACGCATGTTTCATTCAGTATCATTATTAATAAAATAACATTTTGAATTCTCTAGCAAACCTCTTTCTTCCTTTCTCATTCATTCGCTTCGCTTTCTTTTCTATCCCCTCTCACCTTCAACTAATGCAGATAAAAAGATTTTCTTGAAAATAACAACGCGCGGCAACTCATATCACAACCTTGATCACCCCATTAATCAAACGAGGAAATATGGAGTATAATCGGGGTCCCCATGAGAATTCAACAGGAATCAACTGAAACAACTAACTTGGGCACGGAAGAAGACAAAAAAGAGTACAACAATTAAGGACAACAAACAAAGAAAACTCACTCGAATCTTGTCTGATTGAGTCGACGTCATGGCATGGATACATCAAGTCATAAGAGGCTATTAAACACTCACCGGTGTAACAAGATCTTTGATTGCTAAAGTTCATAAAAATTTTAGTCAGCCGTTACGATCTTCCAAAAAACATCATGGTGGCAGAGCTGTTTGGAGACCTCAGGTCGTGCTCATAGCCTCTCTCCATACCACCCAAAGATGAATGGGGCAATTGCAGCAACAAACAAAGAATATCAAAGAGATCCCGCAGAATGCGGCAAACATTCTCTTGGACCTCACAGGAAGTCAAGCCTCTGTAGGCAACCCCACACAATGAGAGTAGTACTTCCATTAAAGCAAAATGTTTGCCCTATGTCATGACCAATTGTATCAGACAAGAACAAAGAAAGATTAATAGAAGAAGGCCTTTCTTCGACAATTCAAGAAAGGGACCTGGTGCCCAAGAAAATCTCAAAAGGATTCTCGAGCTCGAATTATGAAGAACCTTACGTGGTGAAGAAATTGTTCTCTGGAAGAGCCTTAATTCTGACAATGGTGAAGACCTCCCACTCCCAATCAACTCAGATGCGGCCAAAAAAAAATATACTATGCCTGAAAGAAATGATATAGAAAAAAGAGAAAAATGAGCCAAGCAAGAATAAGCTCGCTAGGTCGAAAACCCGAAAGGGCGGCCTAGGCAAAAGTTAGAGCGACTCGGTGGATCGAGAACCCAAAAGGGTGATCCAGGCAAAAATTAGGGTCAAGAAGTTGGACTAAAATATTGAGGCAAGCAACACTTCCGGAAGTCAGATAATGAGCGATCAAGGTTGTAGTATGGGTGACTGACAGCGTTATCTCAAGGACACTAGCTATCAACGAATCTGCTTAGCATTTCAGCTTTTCTTTTCCTTTCATTACTGATGTAATCTCTAGTCGGTGTGCCTTCCGCATACCCGGCTTCCAATATGAAATATCAAACACTTTCCCTTCTCTTTTATTCTCCCTCGTTTTCGAAATGGTGTTTTATGATAAATGATACTGAATTGTGAAACATGCGGCATATCATAAGCATTACGACCGTTACGAAATTTTTGGAAATCACAGAAAGGACGTAATCTCTCATCACAGGAAATGAACAAATGCACTTAAGGTCACTTCAAATGAATCATCAAATCACTAGCATGTCGATCCAGCAATACAAATACACAAGAAGGCTTCATCTCTCACACCGGAAGTTCCACGAGTTGATGAAACCAGTCAAAAAAAAATGTCAAAAAAAAAAAAAAAGAAGAATGCCGAAAAGAATCAAAAGGCAAAAGAAAGGAAAAGCAAAAGAGAAGTGTCATCCCGCATTTCATCCATCATCCCACATGTCAATCATTACATGTGCATACATCACATACAAGCATATCAATTTCATTGCATTATTAAATACGCCAAATGGAGATTGCCTTTTCATTTTTGAATGCACTTACTAAGTGTTCAGATTGACACGCTAAGTGTCGATCCCTATATTTTGTTCCTCTAATGTCAGCGCTTTAAGCGTTGATCTCATATCATATCACGAGATCACCGTGTTGATCCTTCGGACCAGAGTGGTCCTTCAGAGCACTACGCCCTTCTTGATGCCCTAAGTGGCCCAGTCGCAAACGTCGTAGTCGAGCCCGACGGACCTTCCGCACCCGCGTGGTCCTTCGACTAGGCCGTGTGTCGGCCCTAAGACATGGTGGGCGTCCTCTATTGGTCAACATATCGATTCCGGATCTGATCTTGACCCACGGCCGCTCGAATCTAAAGGCCCTCGGATCGTTTACTAGTACCACGCCTACTAGTAGCGCTCCTTGAGACCACGATGGTCCTCTATTAAGGCCTAGGCGACCTTCTAGACCCCGAGTGGTCATTCGTGAGCTTTAGTGCTCCTTTAAGGCCCCAAGCGGCCCTTCGAGCCTTAGTGCTCCTTGGATCCCGGCGATCCTTCATTTTGTTCTCGGTTAATACGCCAAGTGTTAACCGCTCCCTGTATATTCTTAAACCCTCTATTTCCCCTCTAAACGAACAAAATTGACGTCTATTATATCTTTATTTCTATTTCTACTACGAAAATTTGAATACACCTCACATTTTCTAGTAAAATATAAATAAAGAGGGGCAGCTGTTATACCTCAATTTTGTCCGTATTCTTTTCTTGTTTTAGTCGTTTATTTGTTCTGAGGTCGCGCAATTGCGAGAATTATTAAAAAAGTGTCTCATTTACTAACCTAAGCCAATCTCAACTAACCTGTTCAACTAAGTCAAAATGTCGTTGTTTAAATTAAGAATGCCCGCGAATGATTGATCTTTTCGCACTTTCTTTAGTTGAATTTTCGTATTTAGGCCTAGTCGAACTTAATTAGGTTCATCCGAGTCGTTTCCTTGCAAATGGGCTTATTCGAGTTGTTTTGGGCTCATTATTCCGATTTCTTTTCTAGTTTATAATTTTGTCCTTATTTTGAGCACATACATATATATATATATATATATATATATATATATATATATATATATATATATATATATATATATATATATATATATATATATATATATATATAGTCCAAAAAATGTCAAAAAAATTCTATTAGTTTAATTTACAATTTAAAAGCACTTAATAGTCCAAAAATACAAAAAATAATAATGCTAAAAATACAAAAAAATAAGATCCGAAAATACAATTTAAAACAAACAAATTAGGGTTTCAAATGATCTCCCAAGAGTTCTTTGGAGCATTTGTTGGGCACGGGTTCCAACTCAAATAGAGGTCAAAACACGGTCAAAAATTATAAATGCCTTGACCTAATTTTTGACTATAAATAAACAAATCCAATCAAGATAAAAAACACACTGTAAATCAAGCACAAAAAGGTTGCGAAAATCACTAGAAAAATAAGGATTAGAGTTTCACATCGAAACCCTAATCCGCAAAAACACCGCTTTTTGAGTTTTTGGGTTTTAGAGAGGAACAAAGAAGCAGCAAAAAAGAGCATACGCAGCAGCTATTCTATGTGGGTTACGATCATTCAATCGGACACGGGGAACTAAAACAGAGGGCCGGAGTTGTAGGTTGGTAGTCAAAACTTAAATTCCTTTTTATGCACATATGGCTTGTTAAACGTGAAATAATCATAGGAATAAGTTTTCAAACCACGTTTTTTTCTTTCTGTTGAATATTCTGTCTGTCCTGAAATAGTGCTTAAAAATTGGTTTTGCTTGCTGTAAGTTTCAGATCAAAGGTTTTTTTGTAAAAAACTACACTCAGAGAATAGAGAACATAAAAACAGGACCAAAAGCGAGAATGAAGAGAGGAGAAAAATGAGTAGAAAAGAACCAGACCCAGAGAAAGCTTTAAAAAAAAATAGACAGAGCCAATAAGGACCAAAAACTAACCTCTGTTCGCCTTTCTCCGGCGACGGTGACTCTCCGGTCACCTTCTCCGGCGAGCTTCCCGGCGAGCTCACACACAAGCCAACCGTACAACCATCATTCCATCAAACCCAAGCTTTCCTCGAAACCGAATAGCCACCACCACCAAAACGAACCCATCCCCATCCTTTCTCCTCCCAAAACAAACCCAGGAACCGAAAATCCAGATCAGAAACGTTTAAACAAAAAAAACAGTAGATCGGAAACAAGGGAAGGGAGAGAAACGAAAGAAATAAAAAACAGAGAGAAGGAGAAGAACAGAGGAGAGAAGAACGAAGCTTACCTTCGTCAACACCACCGTCTGTTGAACCAAGGTCAAACACTCTTTGTTTTGTATGATAACAAATTACAATATGTTTGCTAATGGTTACAGTGAGTCTAAGCGCAGGGCTGAACAATGCACATAGATATGATCAAAGGCGCTTGGCGTGTCAAGTTAAAGGATAGAAGCTTAAAGGTGAAGTGAGCAAGGACCAAATCCATCCAAGGACTTATTTGTTATTCGCTTTGCTTAAGACATATGTAAGGTCTCTTCTACTTAAACTTTATGATTGCTGTAGTTGAGAGATGATCTTTTAAAATAGAACTGTCTTGGAAAAATGTTTTCTATAAAATCATGATTTATTAGATTAGACACAAGTTGTTTTAAATTAATAGTTTGAATCATGATTTGTTGTTTTTAAAGAAAAGTTTTAAAAGAATTTGTTTTTGAAGTAAAGAATTTTGTACATGAATCTAGAAATTGGTTTCTACTTGTTGTTAAAGCCATAAATCGATTTCCCTTTGTTCTCTAAAGTCAAAAATAGATTTGCCTTTGTATTTTAAAGCTACAAATCGATTTCCCTCCTCCCTTGGAAGAAAGAAATCGATTTCCCACTTCTTTGGTAAAGCCAACAATCGATTCATAGCTTGCTTGTTTATAAAAGAACTTGTTTTAGAAAGAAAACAATCGATTGATGACTTTGTGCTTTCAAGCAAGAAATCGATTTGTGGCTTCCTTGCTTTCAAGCAAGTAATCGATTTCTTACCTTCTTTTAGAAAGCAAAATCGATTTTCATCCTATTCCTTTCAAGAAATCAATCGATTCTTCACTTATCACAACAGTGTTACAAATCATTTTCAACGGTCATATTTTCATATTCTCTATAAAAGGCTCTAGGGTTTTCACGATAAAACTGAACCCTTTTGACAAATCATTTCATCGTGAAAAACAAAGCAGCCGTCAAACCAAAAAGAAAAAGTTTTTTGAAGAACTGATCATTCATAGAAATCATCTTCTATTGTTCTTCAAATTAAAGGTTTTTCATTCTTTCATTTTCATATTCAAATCCATCGCATCAAAAGATCTTTGAAGAACTGATCTTTCATAAGTTTCATCTTTACACGTTCTTCAAATTTCAAAGGTTCCAATCACATCATCTCTCTTAATCATTGAATCATATTGTTTGAGAGATTGGATCATAGTTTGATCTGTAAGATTGCTATTCTTGTTTGTTGAGAAATCCTAGGAGTTCAAACTCTTGGGTAATTCAATCGGGAGATTGAATTGTTTGTGAAATCTTGGGATAGCGTTCTTGAGTCATTCAATCGGGAGATTGAATCGGTGAAATCCTTAGCGGGAAGCTTGGGTTCTCAATTTGGGGAAAATTGAGAGGTTTGCTTTATTTTGAAGTTGCTTGCTTGTAAACACCAAGAAGTATCTTCACAATATAGTGGTGATTACCAAAGTCCAAAGGTTGCAAAGCCGGAGGCCGAGGAGTAGGGCTTTTATCCCGAACCTCGCTAAAATCACGGTGTACTTCTTTCCCTTATCTCTACTTTGTGTTTTCGTTATTATTGTTAACTGTCGTTGTATTTGATATTATCGCGCTAATTTTTCAATATCACTGTAATTGTTTCTGCCATTGTTATAGCTTGTTTAGGTGTTGCATATAGTTTAAATCTTATTTTCCGCATTTGATTTAAACTTGCATCGTAAATTTTTCGAAAACAAGAAAAAGATTTCATTTTAGAATATAACCTTATTCACCCCCCCCTCTAAGGTTATCATATAGTCCAACAATTGGTATCAAAGCAGGAAACTGCATATAGAGCTTAACATCTCGCATTTTTCTGATCATGGGGTCTTTTATTAAAGAGGGAATGTCTTTTAATAGGCCACCTTTGTTTGATGGGACTAACTATGACTATTGGAGTAGTCGAATGAAATGTCATGTGCAGGCTATAGATTTCACTTTATGGAGGATCATTGTTGATGGACCACTCACACCTATGAGAATCAAGATTACTAAACCTGGTGTTCTTCTTGGAGGAGATACTACCAAATCTCAAGCCACTGGTACAGCTGAGGAAGTACCTATAGAAGATATTTATTCCATTGACTTGAGTGAATTGAGAAAGTCCGAACTTGACAAAATCTCCTTGAATGCCAAAGCAATGAACATTCTACATCTTGCACTATGTGAAGAAGAATATGGTAGGGTAAAAGGTTGTCAGACTGCTAAGGAAATCTGGGATTGTCTAGAAGCTACTCATGTAGGTACAAGCCAAGTAAAAGATACAAAAATCCGAGTTCTTACTTCAGTATGAAGCTTTCAAGATGAAGGAAGGTGAAATCTGCTCTTTCGCCATGCACTGGAGGCTGAATTTAATTGTTAACAACTTGAGAGCACTTGGTAAAAAGTATTCTACAAAGGACTTGAATGGAAAGATACTTGCGTCGTTGACTGGTGAATTTTTTCCTAAGACATGTGCTATCACTGAAGCTAAGGATATTGGTACTCTACCTACTGAAGATTTAATTGGGTCTCTTCTAGCATTTGAAGTAGTGTTGGGTGCTAAGAAAACCCAAGAAAAAGAAGCGGTAAAAGAAAAGAGGTCTCTTGCTCTTGCGGCTGGAAAGTCTTCTAAATCAGGAAAGAAAGTGGTTGAATCTGATGATGAATCTGATGAAGAAGACATGGTTATGCTTGCTAAAAAATTCAAAAAATTCATGAGGTTCAACAAGTTTAGGAAAGGTGATTTTTCAAAGAAATCCGGGTATAACAAAGGTGATAGTCATGAGAAAGGAGACGACCAACCAAGATGTTTTGAATGCAACAAACCGGTCATCTCAAGGTTAATTGTCCAAAACTTAAGAACAAATACCCAAAGAAGAAAGCAATGAAGGCTACATGGGATGACACAGAATCGAGGGGTGAAACGAGAAGAAGAAGAGGAAGTTGCTAACGTTGTTGGTCTTGCAGCCAGATTACTCTCCCGATGATACATGGGACAATCTCAAAGAAGGATGACGATGAAACCCGATGATGAAGTGATTGCTTCAAAGCTTGCGTGTCTCATGGCGAGTGACTCAACTAAGGTAACAAATTCTAATCTTTCTTTTTCGATTACGATGATTCTTGTGATGATGATAGTAGCTGTCAAGATGTGAGTGAGGCTTTTGAGGCTCTTTATATTGAACATGAAAATCTTTTGATAAAAACTATGAATTTGAAAAAGAGCAACAAAAGCATGTCTACTCAAATCGAGACGCTTGAGAATGAGATAGCTAGATTGAAAAATGAGCTACAAAATGCCAAACCTTTCAACCTTGAATTTCTAGAGCTTAAACAAATTTTTGAAACAATCAAGATCGAAAATGAAAATTTAAAAGATTCTTTAAAAAGGTTTGAGGTTGGTGAAAATACCTTGACCAAGTTACTTCACTCTCAACATGAATATGTTGATAGGAGAGGTATTGGTTATAAAGGTGGGTCCAGCTCCCCAAATTTAAAAAGGGATCTGGTATTTGTAGCTGCTTCTTCAAGTAAGACACCTAGTTCATTCTCTTGCACTTATTGTCAAAAAGGAAATCATAATTCTCTTAGATGTCCTATTCGCAAACTATGTGAGCTTGGCAATCTTATACCAGCTTGCAAGAAACCAAGGTGGATTGTGAAAACAAACCCCTTGAGAACTAACCTCCATGGACCCAACAAAATTTGGGTACCTCGCACTAGTGTTTGATTTTTCCTTTGTAGGTGCGTAGACTATCCAAAAAGGGAAATGTATGGATGGTTGACAGTGGGTGCTCAAGGCATATGACTGGTGATGCTTCACTATTCTTAAAGTTAAGCAACAAGGCTAGTGGATCTGTGAAGTTCGCCAATAATGAAACTGCTCGTGTAATAGGTAAAGGTTGTGTGGGTAAGGAAAACACAATCAAAATTAGAAATGCTTTATTAGTTGATGGTGTTAAATTTAATTTACTAAGTGTAAGTCAACTATGTGATAATGACTTTGATGTTTATTTCTCAAAAGATAAATGTCTTATTGTGCATGAAGCTTCTAACTTTCACATTGTCTACTTTCGTGAAAACAATGTTTATTATGTTGATTTTGACATTTGTTGGTGATGATATTGTATGCATGCCTTCTTTACTTGATGATGTGGATTTGTGGCATAGGCGCTTAGGACATGCTAGTATGGAACATTTATCTAAATTATGTGCAAATGAACATGTTAGAGGTTTACCCAAACTTAAGTATGAAAAGGTCAATTATGTGATGCGTGTCAATTGGGTAAAATGCATAAAACTTCTTTCAAATCAAAACACACATATTCTACCAAAAATGTGCTTGAATTGTTGTATCTTGATTTATTTGGTGAAATTGATGTTGTTAGCCTAGGAGGAGCCAAGTATGTGTTTGTAATTGTTGATGATTATTCTAGATACACTTGGACTATTTTTCTTGCTAATAAAAGTTATGCTTTCAACGAGTTTGCTAAGTTGTGCAGAAAATTACAGAATGAGAAAAACTTAGCTATCAAGGAAATTAGAAGCGATCATGGAGGAGAATTCGAAAACTCATTATTCAAAACTTGGTGTGAAAAGCATGGTGTTGATCACAACTTCTCAGCTCCAAGGACTCCTCAACAAAACGGCGTGGTGGAAAGAAAAAACAGGACCATACAAGAGATGTGTAGAACAATGCTAAATGAGCACAATCTTCCTAAACATTTTTGGGGTCACGCAGTTGATACAGCATGTCATGTGCTAAATCGAGTCTATCACATAGAACAATGCTAATGTGCCAGTTCTATGTGATAACACTAGTGCCATTAACATTGCTAAGAACCCCATCCAACACTCTAGAACTAAGCATATAGAGATAAGACATCATTTCATTAGAGACCATGTTTCTAGGGGGAGCATAGCATTAAAATTTGTAGGCTCCGATGACCAACTAGCAGACATCTTCACGAAACCACTAGCCGAAGCGCAATTTTGTAAGATTCGGAGAGAGCTCGGTATGCTTGATTTTGCTAGCTTGTGATTATGTGATGTATTTTTGAGATGCTATGTGCTTGTTATATTATATGCTATCTGCTCTTGCGTGTCTTCCCTCCTTTTTTGATGAAAACAAAGGGGAGAAAAGTCTTCTTTGTCTTCTTTGTTTGTTTATTTAACTCATTATGTTTGGTTCTCTTGCATGTAAGTTGTTTATTTTCTTAATGCTTATGCTTAGGGAAAGCTTATGCCGTTATTTCTTGTTTATCGCCTCCCTATGCATAAGGTAATTTGTTATCATCAAAAAGGGGGAGTTTGTTGAACCAAGGTCAAACACTCTTTGTTTTGTATGATAACAAATTACAATATGTTTGCTAATGGTTACAGTGAGTCTAAGCGCAGGGCTGAACAATGCACATAGATATGATCAAAGGCGCTTGGCGTGTCAAGTTAAAGGATAGAAGCTTAAAGGTGAAGTGAGCAAGGACCAAATCCATCCAAGGACTTATTTGTTATTCGCTTTGCTTAAGACATATGTAAGGTCTCTTCTACTTAAACTTTATGATTGCTGTAGTTGAGAGATGATCTTTTAAAATAGAACTGTCTTGGAAAAATGTTTTCTATAAAATCATGATTTATTAGATTAGACACAAGTTGTTTTAAATTAATAGTTTGAATCATGATTTGTTGTTTTTAAAGAAAAGTTTTAAAAGAATTTGTTTTTGAAGTAAAGAATTTTGTACATGAATCTAGAAATTGGTTTCTACTTGTTGTTAAAGCCATAAATCGATTTCCCTTTGTTCTCTAAAGTCAAAAATCGATTTGCCTTTGTATTTTAAAGCTACAAATCGATTTCCTCCTCCTTTGGAAGAAAGAAATCGATTTCCCACTTCTTTGGTAAAGCCAACAATCGATTCATAGCTTGCTTGTTTATAAAAGAACTTGTTTTAGAAAGAAAACAATCGATTGATGACTTTGTGCTTTCAAGCAAGAAATCGATTTGTGGCTTCCTTGCTTTCAAGCAAGTAATCGATTTCTTACCTTCTTTTAGAAAGCAAAATCGATTTTCATCCTATTCCTTTCAAGAAATCAATCGATTCTTCACTTATCACAACAGTGTTACAAATCATTTTCAACGGTCATATTTTCATATTCTCTATAAAAGGCTCTAGGGTTTTCACGATAAAACTGAACCCTTTTGACAAATCATTTCATCGTGAAAAACAAAGCGTGAAATCAAACCAAAAAGAAAAGAAAAGTTTTTGAAGAACTCGATCATTCATAGAAATCATCTTCTATTGTTCTTCAAATTAAAGGTTTTTCATTCTTTCATTTTCATATTCAAATCCATCGCATCAAAAGATCTTTGAAGAACTGATCTTTCATAAGTTTCATCTTTACGTTCTTCAAATTTCAAAGGTTCCAATCACATCATCTCTCTTAAATCTTTGAATCATATTGTTTGAGAGATTGGATCATAGTTTGATCTGTAAGATTGCTATTCTTGTTTGCTTTGAGAAATCCTAGGAGTTCAAACTCTTGGGTAATTCAATCGGGAGATTGAATTGTTTGTGAAATCTTGGGATAGCGTTCTTGAGTCATTCAATCGGGAGATTGAATCGGTGAAATCCTTAGCGGGAAGCTTGGGTTCTCAATTTGGGGAAAATTGAGAGGTTTGCTTTATTTGAAGTTGCTTGCTTGTAAACACCGAAGAAGTATCTTCACAATATAGTGGTGATTACCAAAGTCCAAAGGTTGCAAAGCCGGAGGCCGAGGAGTAGGGCTTTTATCCCGAACCTCGCTAAAATCACGTGTACTTCTTTCCTTATCTCTACTTTGTGTTTTCGTTATTATTGTTAATCGTCGTTGTATTTGATATTATCGCGCTAATTTTTCAATATCACTTTGTAATTGTTTCGCCATTGTTATAGCTTGTTTAGGTGTTGCATATAGTTTAAATCTTATTTTCCGCATTTGATTTAAACTTGCATCGTAAATTTTTCAAAACAAGAAAAAGATTTCATTTTAGAATATAACCTTATTCACCCCCTCTAAGGTTATCATATAGTCCAACACCGCCCACCACCCTCGCATGCCGTCATCTCTACCACCACCCAAGACCGAAACCACCCATAACCGAAACCACCCTCTTCTTTCTCTCTCCACCTCGCGCTCCTTCCCGAAACGGCGACGACACCTTCGCCGGGCCAGTAGCAAATCTCGCCAGTAGTCCACGCGAGTCGCATGAGGGACTCTCAATCTCTCTCTGCGGCGCCGAAAATTGGGGGGGAGAAGTGAAATGATTTAGGGTTTCTAAACTTAGGTATATAATGTCTCTGTTTTTTTTTTATTCATTTGTTAAATGTTCAGATTAATAGTTGCACCCCACTATTCCAGTGCACGCCCCCCCTACTTAAGCCCGGGCTTTGCATTACAGCTCCTGGATCTGAACCGGCTTTCCTCTTGGCACCCCTTAATAATTATATAATACCCTGCTATTAATAAAAACCCAAATTTACTATTTTCACCCTCTGATTTACTTTTTAATTCTTCTTCCAATTCAAATATAACTACTTCTCCTCTCCAAATTAAATAAACGGCTAAGTCGGTTGTACAACCGGGTTAGTCATTATTTTAGGGCCAATGAGCTGTACAGTTCAGTAACCCTACAAACTTAATAAATGCGAACAAACTATTTTTCTCTAAAAATAAACGGCTAAGTCGGTTGTACAACCGGGATAGTCATCATTTTAGGACCAATGAGCTGTACAGTTCAGTAATCCTACAAAAACTCAATATAAATAAATTATTTTTTTAAATAGGGGATTAAGTCGGTTTATACAACCAAGTTAGTCGTTCTAGAACTAATGGGTCAGCATGCAGTTCGGAGTTCTAGAATACCTATTCTAAAATCAACCCATCTCACAATTCTTTTCAAAAATCATTTTCAAAAAGTAGGGGACTAAGTCGGTTGTACAATCCGGGTTAGTCGTCCTAGAATCGATGAGTATGCGATTCAAGGAATCCTAGGACCCCTACACTAAAAACACCAACCAACAAACCTTTTTGGGAAGAACTACGTAGCTTTGATTCCTCCATTGCATCCGGAGGTACGTAGGAGCAAGACTCAACTCTTGTCAAGCACTAAAAAACAAAAATCTAAATAAGTCATTTTCTCTACAAATAAAAGGGTAATAATTAGATAAATCTTAAATTAATTAGACAATAGATGTTGTGGGGTGCTAATACCTTCCCCACACATAACGACTCCCGAACCCTAACAATGTCTTGTCCTAAAACTTAAAGGGATTTTCCGAATTTGCCCTTAAACTAAAATTTGGTGGTGGCTTCATTTTCGAACTTTCGAAGAATCCTTTCCCGGATTTTTCGGTCGCTACAATGCAATTTTAGGCTTTTTTAAAAACGTGCAAGACCCGACCCGGATTGATGGTTACCCGATTGGAACGATGGGGTTGATCTGAGTCAAATATCTGACCTGTCAGCTTAGGGACTCGGTCCGGGTCACATTCACATGGGTTTGACCTACCAAATTGGTCTGGATTTTCCAGAAGGGGAGGGGGAGGATAGCCTGATGTTTACTTGCTATCATAAGACAAACTCTCGATTTTGGGAGAATTCAAAAGTGAATCAGTAGAGGACTTTGGAAGGTAATTTTGTTCTATATTATTCATAAATTATTAGTCATAACTCATAAACTCCTCCTCCCCTTCCAAACTCTCAAACAAGCTTTGATTTTGGATGGAAAAAGTGGAGAGGGGTTTGAGGGGAAAATGAAAAAATGATGATTGTCCTCCACCTATGGGGCTTGTTCTTTTCGAAATGACTAGAAAATTCTAATTAGGGGAACTCCAATTAATTGAGGGATGCAAGCAAACACGAAGAGATGAGTTATTCTTATAAACCGTAATTTAAAAATATATTTGTCCTTTGGTAGTGACCAAACAAAATAATAGATATTTCACATTCAAAAATATAAGAAGAAGAAGTATAGAGATAAATTGTTTTTTTAAACTGACTCTGAGCTTGTGGGGGGAATGAAGGATGTAATAGAAATAGAATAATTGTATTAGTTGTATATCAGTTAGTTGCAAAGTCAGTTTCAATATGAAACTGACTCTGTTAGGATTCTGTTCATTACATTAGTGTCTTTATTATATCTGCACTCTATAAATACATTTGTAATCATCAATTCCAATCAATGAAATAATTCAATACTTCTCAAATTCTATAGTTTCTTTAAACTCTACAGGCCTGAAAAATAGTTTATAAGTGGGTGACATCCCTCACCTTACAAGCCGGTTTTGTGAGGTTGAGTTAGGCCTTAAACCACATTTTAAGATGGTATCAGAGCCAACCCAAGATCCGTTGGGCCACCCGCTATCGGGCCACTCCGGTCACGCTCCATTGTCCATCCCGGGCGTGAGGGGTGTGTTAAGAGTCCCACATCGGATGGGATATGGCCTGAAAAATAGTTTATAAGTGGGTGGCATCCCTCACCTTACAAGCCGGTTTTGTGAGGTTGAGTTAGGCCTTAAACCACATTTTAAGAAGCAAAATTTGTTCCTAAAAAATATAAAGAGAATAAGTATATAAAAAAATTGATTATTAAGGATCAAACTTTGGGTATTCGAATAGTTAAATTTTTTCGAATATTAAAGTAATCGAAAACACACTGCCTAGCGCCACAATTTACGTATTGTGCCATGAAATTAATTTTTCGTTTACCCAAACCAATAATTGATGAACGAACTCTCTCTGTTTGTATATCTAACTTTATTTTCTGAATCTTAAGGCACCTCAAAGCACACTACTTAACATCACACTTTACATATTTTTGTATAAAATTTTTATTTTTTAATTAAATTGGTTATTGAGGAACAAATTTCGAGTATATTAGTACAATTAAAAAAATTTCCGGACCCTAAGAACTCAAAAACACACTATCTAGCGTCACACTTTACGTATTTTTCCACATAATTATTGTTTGACTAAACTAATTTTTGAGAAACGAACTTCGTGTATTTTGTACTTCTAATTGTTTTTTTCTGAATACTAAAATAGCTCAAAACACACTACTTAGCGTCACTCTTTACATATTTTGTTAGAAAATTTTTATTTCTTAACTAAATTGATTATCGAGTAACAAACTTTGCGAGTACTATTAAAATTTTTCTCGAACAAGTGTTTCTCTACTTACATATTTTGTTTTCCCACCTCACTCACTCTCAACACTTGCTTACTCACCTCATGCTCAAATCTTCCACCATTGGAAAGACAACACTTTCCTCCAAACCTCTCTTGTGTTTGTTTTTCTTCCATTTTACAACGGGTACGAACATGTTTTTGGATATTGTTTTTCTAATGTTTTCTGTCAAATTAATTCCGACAACTTATTGCAATTTGAAACACTAATTTTAACTTTTCATAATGTATGTAGCATGAGTACACGGTTATGGTATTTATGTAGCAAAAAATAGAGCATATATAATGTGATAGGGAAAATATGAATATTATCAACAAAAAAAAGGAACAAAGAAACCTTTTTTTTTTTTTTCTGAAAAGTGTTGAGGTTGCAGAGCACCGAGAGAGAAAGAATGAACTGAATATGCATATTTGATTAACTAAATGAATTTCTGTACAGAGTTGATATTTATACCAGCATCTAATTCTAACAAAACTATAACTGTATGCTAACAGCTTGAGTTAAATAATAACTAGAGTAAACAACTAACTATGGTTACACCTAGTTCTAACTATACACAGAATATACTAGTTTATGTACAAATTGCATCAGCTATCATCCCCCTCAAGTTGGACTATGTATATTACAAAGTCCCAACTTGGGAAGAAATGATTGGAAAGAAGTAGAATGTAAAGGTTTTGTAAAAATGTCTGCCAACTGGTCTTCAGATTTGACTGGCAGCAAGTGAATGAGTTTGTTTTGGATCTTCTCTCGTACCACATGGCAGTCGATTTCAATGTGCTTCGTTCTTTCATGAAAAGTTGGATTATGTGCAAGATAAATGGCTGATTTGTTATCACAATATATAGCTGTAGCACTTGTTTGAGGCAGCTGCAAGTCTCTAAACAGATAATGTAACCATTGTATCTCACACACAAGGCTTGCTAATGCTCTATATTCGGCTTCAGACGAAGAACGAGATACGGTGCTTTGTTTCTTGGACTTCCAAGAGATGATAGTAGACCCCAAAACATACAGTAACCGGTAACAGATCGTCTAGTGTCCGTGCAACAAGCCCAATCCGAATCTGCAAAACTAGACAGATTTAAAGAATTTTGTGCAGGAAAAAATAGCCCTTGTGCAGGAGCTGTCTTGAGGTATCTGAGAACCTGTACAGCAGCTTGAAAATGTAACTCTGTGGGTTTAGCAACGAACTGGCTGAGCTGTTTGTTGCACCGAAAAAGCAATGTCAGGGCGAGTATTGGTGAGATAAAGAAGTCGTCCAATCAACCTTCTATATGCAAACTGATCAGGGTAAGTTTTGCCCCCTTCACTGCTCAACCTGACTGAAGGATCAACAGGTGTTTTGGCAGGTTTAGCAGCGAGTATTCCTATGTCTTGGAGGAGTTCCAGGGCATATTTTCTCTGATTTAAGAGTAACCCCTTTTTTTGAGCGAGCTACTTCAAGCCCCAAGAAGAAACGTAAGGCTCCAAGATCTTTAATTCTGAATTTAGAATCAAGGGTGCGCTTAACAGTGGAAATTTCACTCATATCATTACCTGCAAGGACTAAATCATCCACATAAACTAGCAAAATAGTGATGAGTGGAGGTTTGGATTTAACAAACAAGGAATGGTCTGCTTCAGATTGTGTGTAACCTAAGGAAACAAGAGTATTGGTGAGTTTATGGTTCCATTGGCGACTTGCTTGCTTTAAGCCATATAATGACTTGTTGAGTTTGCAAACTTTGTTGCTCAAAGGAGAATCATGAGGCAGCAGACCAGGAGGAACAATCATATATACTTCCTCAATTAGATCACCATGTAAAAGGCATTGTTCACATCTAATTGCTCAAGGAACCAATTGTGAGAGGTGGCAAGGGAAAGTAAGGTCCTAACGGTGGTAATTTTGACAACTGGGCTAAATGTTTCAAAATAATCTACACCTTCTAATTGATTGTATCCTTTAACAACAAGCCTAGCTTTGTGTCTCTCAAGAGTGCCATCAGCTTTGTATTTGGTTTTATAGACCCACTTACATCCAATGGGAACCTTTCCTAAAGGTAAATCAACAAGGGACCAAGTGTTGTTTAGATCAAGGGCAACAAGTTCATCTTGCATAGCCTTTTGCCGACATGTATGCTTAGATGCTTGTGCAAAATTGATAGGATAAACAGTAGAGGAAATGGAACAACAGAAATTTTTATGAGTTAGAACATTGGGAATAAGAGAGGACAGAAGATAAGGGGTAAGGAGTACCTTGAGAATGATTGGAGCAGCTTGAGAAGCTACAATGATAGTCTTGCAAGTAACTATAGGTGTGTGAGTTATTCAAGTTGAATGTCTAGTAGGTTGAGGGATGGCCAATACATTAGTTTCAAGGGAGTCATTTGCTGAAGGGTTGGTGGAAGTTTCTGTGTTTGTGTTTGTGGTAATTTCTGAGGTTGTGTTTGTGGTATTTTCTGAGGAAGAATTGGGAGAGTTACTTGAGATTGGGTTTATAGAATTAGAGCCTGAGTCCAAAGGAACAGAGACAGTAGGTGAGGAATTGGTTGGGGTAGCATGGGCAGATTCAATGTTTGGCAAAATGGGATCAGGTGGTGGAATTTCTTGGTTAGGAGTGGATATATCAAAGGTATATGTGTGTGTTTGGTCGAGTCTGAGTGATGGTTGAGATGAAGATGGTTTATTTGTATGAATGGAAAGTGATCTTCATTGAAGATCACATGTCTAGATTGGATAATTTGGTGGGAGGTTAAATCATAGAGGATATAACCCTTAAGACCTTCTTTGAAGCCTAAGAAAACGGTTTTCTTAGCTCTAGGATCAAATTTTGTTCTATTGGCTAACAAAGTGGAAGCATATGCAAGGCAACCAAACACTTTTAAATGTGTGAGTGTGGGTGGAGTATTGTGTAAAATTTGAAAAGGTGTTTTATTTTGGATAATTGGGGAAGCAGATCTGTTGATAAGGTGTATGGAGTGTTGAATGGCAAAATTCCAAAGTTTGGAGGGTAGGTTGGCTTGAAAGGATAGAGCTCGGGCCATATTGAGAATGTGTTGGTGTTTTCTTCAACAATGCCATTTTGTTGGGATGTTTATACACCATACCTTTGATGGATGATTCCCTTGCTAGAATAGAAGGCATGCATAAGGAATTCAACTCCATTAACGGTTCTTAGAAATTTCAATTTTGTGTTAAAGTGAGTCTCTATATAGGCAATGAATGAGGTGATATGGTTACGGGTTTCAGATTTTTGTTTCATGAGAATGACCCAAGTATATCTACTAAAGTCATCAACTAATGTGAGGAAATATTTATGTCCTAGGATGGAGGTTTGGGAATAAGGCCCCCATATGTCAGCATGCAACAATTCAAAACAATGTGTGGTCTTAGAAGTACTAAGTGGAAACGATAACTTTCGTTGTTTAGCAAAATGGCATATATCACAAGGCAAAGTATTATTATCAAATTGGATGAAAGAAAACTGTTTAGCCATACATTGGTGTCTCTCATGAGATAAATGGCCTAGTCTCATGTGCCAAATATTTGAAGTATGTAAAATAGAATTTGTGGACTTACAAGGTGAGTGAGGTTGGCTTGTGACATTACAAACAAAATTAAAATTGCTAACAGATCCAGTTACTTGTGAGATAAACTTGTAGAGCTTCCCTTGTAGTTTAGCTGATCAAAACGGCTTCATCTTTAGCAACTGCAATTGATCTTACCTTTTGAATTCCTCTCAAACTTGGACATGGAACAAAATTTTGGTAGCTTGAAAGAGAGTGGGTTATGTGACTTTCATATGGATTTTCTTTTGGCTTTTGGATTATGTGAGTATATGAAGTGAAGATGATGATGAAGGTAATGAGAAGGGGTGAATTGTGGGTTGGGTTCTGCTTTTTCTTTCCCCCCTCTCCTTTACGGTGTCTACACACACACACGAATTTAACAAGTACGAAACTATAGTACCATACTAGTTTGGTATTATAGTACTGTACCTATTAAGTGTCATGGAATGAGGAGTGTTTGGCAAAAATTGCCGCACTATGGTACAGTACTTGGTACGATATCAAAGTGCCGAACCTAACAAACCCAAGAAAAGGATGCGTTTGAAAGTTTTTTTCATTAAGGGTATTTTGGAGATTTCATAAGATTAGGGGTTGGGGGAGTGGAATAAGTAAGGAGGAACTTGAGTTCTCCATTATGATGTTATTATACACCCACATGTGAACAACAGGATTCTTTTAAAATGCCCTCTCAATCACTTGTTTTACTGAAACATATTATCGATTGTAATGACCAAGGAATCAATTCAATGACCTCAATTAGGACATTCTCACCAACCCACAAGCAGAAAATTAAATGAGGATGCAAGTTCCAATGACACAAAAATTAAGCAACTCTCATTTAAAATGTAAGGTTCATAAATAGTACTCCCTCCGGTCTCTTTTATAGACCAGATGCATTGGTTTGCATGATCAGCGAGTATTTTTGGGAAGATTATCTAAAACATAATGTCCAAGACGACCAGTACGAAAAAGATTAAGCAACTTGCCAGCAACCTTGACATCTGCATCTTCACACTCAGCTGGAACGTGAAAAGCTTCCTGCAAGGCACTAAACTGCCTATCAATAAGTGCTTCCATTTCAGCTTCACATCTTATGTTGCCATCGAAAGATGAAACCGTTTCATATAGTGTTCGTCGAACATCCTGCACTACGTGGTCCTGCAAAACACAAAGTTACTCAATATGAATTTAATTTATTTTAAAGAAGGCAAAGACACTGATCATACACCCAATTCATTACAAACGTTCTTCATCAATCAAAGGATCGAACTGTCAGTCATCCAAATTTCAATGTCTGGTGTCAGACAGAGAATCCACATGCTGATTCTGCTAGATCCACCAATAGCATCCAAGCCAGAGATGCAAATTATCTATTGAATATTTTGACTCCCTTGTAAGAATTAGATTCAAAATTTAAGTTACATATCCAAAATCAGAACCATTTATTTGGATTACATTCTTCGATTATCCCTTTTTTATTTTTCAGCTTGCTGTGTATTTTTATCAGAATACATTTTTAATGGTACAGTTGAAATTTTGGTATATCACATAAGCATTAAGATATACACACAAATCATTAGAAATACCTGTGTGTGATCTGTAGGGATTTGGTTTTTCTGCTTCACGTGCAACCCAGAGCTTGTCAAGCCTTCTGTTGTACTGTTAAGGAATAATATGTCATTATCCTTGGGACACAACTTCGCCCATTTCTTGTATTCCTCACTAGAGTTGTGAATGGAAAGAAAATATTGAGCAATTTCTTTTCTCCCAACCACACAATCTCCAATTGCTCCTGCATAAGGATTTAAATGAAGTCCTAATCAGATGTGAGAGAGAGAGATTATATGTACATTGGAACTACAAAAGCTAACCTAAATGAGAAATAAACACCTATCCACCTCTATGGAAACTTTATTAGAACAGAAACAATGAGACTTTTATCGGAGAATATTAGAAACTTCATTAGACCGGAAACAATGAGATTTTTATCGGAGAATGAGTCAGTTGCTGCATTGATATGCTGGCATATATCAACTTTGATCAGACAATGGGATTCGGGACAACTCAATTGTTCTATGGCAGCTACTACTTATGGATATCATTTGAATGTTTTCTTCAATGTCCTTCGGTTGCTCAACTTTGTATTTGACAGAGGCAAGTCGTATGGAGGAATGGTTTGGCAGCAAGGGATGCATATTTCAGCCTTGAGGACAAGGCTGTGTTTGAAGGGGTGGGTAGTGATAGAGACCCAGATAAGGGGCTCTTAAGGAAAAAAGGGGATATGATGTAATAAGAGTGGGTAAGGGTATTTGGGTAAATAATTAGGATGCTTAGTTGGCGAGTTATTATGCCTTAATATTATAAATAGTGGGGTAAGGGAATTGTAGAGGTATGAAAGAATATTAGAGTGACCATTATGATTAGGCAGAGAGAGTTTTCTTCTCTGAGTAATTTGCTCTGGGGTAGATTGGAATTGATTCCCTTCTACAATTTTATCTTCTTTTTTTTTTGACAAATACAATTTTATCTTCTTCATCAGTCAATATATTTCAACTTCCTTTGTTTGATCTAATTTAGTTGCTTAATTTTTGTTACCGAATTTCGAGTTCCCAACTTCCAATCATAATCCAAGTGAAATCAATATCCCAAAATCGTTACCTATTCATAAACTGTCTTCCTTTCTTGTTTTATTGCCTTCTTTAATTAACTTCAAATTTTCTATTATTTTCATTGAAATCTCTTCAATCTTTACTAATTGATAGCTTACATAGAATTAAAATAGTGAATCCCTTTAATAAAAAAAAAATAGTGAAACATGTACTTTGGTCTTTCAATCCTCAAGGGTCTATAACTCCACTCACGATGTATTAATTGTCTAACGTGATATACTTATCGAAAGTTGACAAAATTTGCTCACCAAAAATCACCTCCCTATAGACAAACAGGCGGAAAATTGTACCATAAAATCATCATTATCAAAGAATGTATAAATAACCCCAAGGAAGAAGAAACCAATTAAACATACCTGTTAAAATTAATTTAGATAAAAGAGCAGCATCAGGAACCTCACGAGATAAAACAGCTGGAGTATCTAACACATAAATATTGGGATGGCTACCAATCTGAATGGAAGGCAAAGGTCCACAAAACTTCCTTTGTTTGATCTAATTTAGTTGCTTAATTTTTGTTACCGAATTTGAGTTCCCAACTTCCAATCATAATCCAAGTGAAATCAATATCCCAAAATCGTTACCTATTCATAAACTGTCTTCCTTTCTTGTTTTATTGCCTTCTTTAATTAACTTCAAATTTTCTATTATTTTCATTGAAATCTCTTCAATCTTTACTAATTGATAGCTTACATAGAATTAAAATAGTGAATCCCTTTAATAAAAAAAAAATAGTGAAACATGTACTTTGGTCTTTCAATCCTCAAGGGTCTATAACTCCACTCACGATGTATTAATTGTCTAACGTGATATACTTATCGAAAGTTGACAAAATTTGCTCACCAAAAATCACCTCCCTATAGACAAACAGGCGGAAAATTGTACCATAAAATCATCATTATCAAAGAATGTATAAATAACCCCAAGGAAGAAGAAACCAATTAAACATACCTGTTAAAATTAATTTAGATAAAAGAGCAGCATCAGGAACCTCACGAGATAAAACAGCTGGAGTATCTAACACATAAATATTGGGATGGCTACCAATCTGAATGGAAGGCAAAGGTCCACAAAACTTCCTTTGTTTGATCTAATTTAGTTGCTTAATTTTTGTTACCGAATTTCGAGTTCCCAACTTCCAATCATAATCCAAGTGAAATCAATATCCCAAAATCGTTACCTATTCATAAACTGTCTTCCTTTCTTGTTTTATTGCCTTCTTTAATTAACTTCAAATTTTCTATTATTTTCATTGAAATCTCTTCAATCTTTACTAATTGATAGCTTACATAGAATTAAAATAGTGAATCCCTTTAATAAAAAAAAAATAGTGAAACATGTACTTTGGTCTTTCAATCCTCAAGGGTCTATAACTCCACTCACGATGTATTAATTGTCTAACGTGATATACTTATCGAAAGTTGACAAAATTTGCTCACCAAAAATCACCTCCCTATAGACAAACAGGCGGAAAATTGTACCATAAAATCATCATTATCAAAGAATGTATAAATAACCCCAAGGAAGAAGAAACCAATTAAACATACCTGTTAAAATTAATTTAGATAAAAGAGCAGCATCAGGAACCTCACGAGATAAAACAGCTGGAGTATCTAACACATAAATATTGGGATGGCTACCAATCTGAATGGAAGGCAAAGGTCCACAAGTAAGAAAAGCACAACATATAAACTTATGCAAGAATATTCGGATAGAAAATAAAATAGAAAAATATGCATATCTTAAGCATAGATTGGCCCACCAAAATGCAACAGGCATTAACCCAAATACTTAAATACGACTAAATGAGTGTTTTCTTCAAATAGACATTTCACCTTTCAGAAAATGTTTTTCCAGAATCTATGTCGTCTTATTAAATGAAATAGCCATGTCAAACTTCAAAGTTTTCTAGAAAATGTTATTCCATTTCTGCAAGATTTAATCTCCAGCTATTGTCATTTTTCCTCTATTTAGTGTTAATTTCATTTGCTTACAAATATACATACAGTTATCGTTACTTTTCTAGAGAAAACTTTCCTAGTGTGGTTCTATTAATTTCCCCCTCCCCGTAGGATTTTCGCTAGCTTAGAATAAATAAGCCGGGAACCCCAAAAGAAAAGAATTTTTATCTGGAAGTGACTTCGATAATACCTTTCCAAGACTCACTCGCTTCTTTAAGCCATGCCCTTACTTGACTCCCAGAAGAATTCAATTTCCTATTGGTCCTGCCTTTCGGATATGATCATAGCAAAGGTAGTCGTGAGTCTTTTGTCGGATTGTCACTACTCGACATTTGCTTATAAAAAACACAGGCAAGTTACAATGTAAATTATTTTGTATACATGTGTATAACTTGAATTTATTAAGTGCATTACAACTGACAACCAGCTTATATTGGGGCCCATGGCTAAAAGTTGATCGAAGCGAGATAATCCCTCAGGCCGAGCCCACTCCTCTAACGGGCTTCAACGGAGCGACCACCTACCCGTTGGGAACGATCGAGCTTTTAGTCACATTTGGTGATGACATCGGGAAAGTACTATATGCGGGATCGGTCCGACGACGTTCCTTGTACTTCCCATCAAATCCTGCTATCAATGCATTATTGGTAGGCCGACTTTGGGCAACCAGGTAGTCACCCTGACGGCCGACTTAGAATCAGCAAGGCGAAGCCACGCCCTATATCAGGAAATTTGTGATGAGGTAGATCGTGGCCCAAATGCTCAAAGCACCAGCGAAGGCCACCAAGTAAATCTCGTCGATCGGACGCTCGTTATGATCCGCATAAATGACCCGAGACGACGACGATGTTTTAGCTCGAGAGCTTAGAATCGGCTTAAAACCGAGAACCTCACGGAGAATCGGTAGATGTGCGGTTGAGACGACCAACAAAGACGATTAAGCTCGGTAGCGACCTACCGAGCAAGTAAAGCAAGACTCAGCGCGGTGTTTGAAAGACTATGCCGACTGTTGTTATGCATGGCGCAGCATCGCATGCCCGCATTCCTATCGAGTAGCGCCCATCAACTTTCGATCGATGAAGGGGTTAAGCGATCGCTTCAAAAAGACGAGCTCGTAACGAGAAAAATCTCGGCCGCCGCAAAGCCGTGGAGGACCTCATAAAGGCCATTTCATAGAAGAGATCAAGTACACGACCGGCTATCCAATGTCGTGTCGTCGTGAAGAATGGCAAATGGAGAATGTGTGTAGACTACACCGACCTAAATAAGGCATGCCCGGCGGATGCCTTCCCCGCGCCAACATTGACAAATTGGTCGATGGTGCCTCGCCACAAATTATTGTCTTTTTGGGACGCTTTACTCGGATACAATCGATCACGATGTATCCACCCGATCGACACAAGACGGCCTTCGCATGACAAATCGGGAAATTTTCAAGATAAGCGTGATGCCTTTCGGCTAAAGAACGCCGAGCGACTCTACCAACGAATGATGAACAAAATTTTCAAGAGGCGGTCGGTCGAATCTCGTGAGGTGTACTTGGGCGACATGATCATCAAGAGAGGAGATCGATCCGGATCATGTGAACGACTTCGAGGAAATCTTTGAAGAAGCTAGGAAGAATTCACTCGCATCGAATCTCGAGAGTTGTACTTCAAGGTGGTGGTCGGCAGATTTTCGGCTTCCACCTAATCGAATAGGGATAAGCAAACCCTCGGTAATGTAGTCGCCGACACGAGGCCGCCAAAGACCAAAAAGAAATCCAACAAATGAACGACGGTAGCGCCTCGTCGTGATTCATTCCAAAAGCGCCGCAAGTCGCCTCGCTCGCACTTCAAGAAAGACGAGACTTCGAAAGGACCGACCAAAGCCGCCGCCAGCATCGACGAGTCAAGGAAGCTTTGCTTAGCCCACCACCATGACCAAGTCGCGTCGCGCAGACAGACCGCATTTCTGGCCATAATCAAGAAGCTTCGAAGTACCGCGCTAGTCGCAGAAACGATCTAAAACGTAATCCGGCCTACTTTATTAGTAGTTGCCGCCGAAGGTCGGACTTTTGCAGGCTCATCTGTGCAGCAGGCGATCGATCAACTGGTCCGTTCGCAGTCCATCGCCAGATCGCGACGAATGATAAAGCCGGCAGCAGCTCGCTGACTGGGATCACCAATCAAGATCGCCGCAGCGCGCAGTGTCGTCGATAGCATAGCGTAATGACCGCCAGATTGTCGCCGACGACCGATTTTCCATGTCGACGGGTCGCCCAACAACAAAGGAGCCAGCAAAGCCAATACCAGAGGCTGGCGTCGGCCGCGAGGTGTCTGACTTTCGCTTCACATCGAACAATCGTGCCGAGACAGCAGCATAGCCGCCAGCAGCCAGCCGTGACTTCCATGTCCGATCAAGTTCAACCCGGCCGACTATCAAGTCCTCGCTACCGCAGTCGACTATGCACGCCATACTCGCTACCGATTGCTCGATGTATGGAAAGCGAAAGTCAAAGACACCTCCACAAACGTGCCTTCGTAATTTTCTAGTATTAGCCCGCCCACTTCCTTTCATTGCCGATCTACCCATCGATACGGAGAATCCAAGTCGCCGCGCTTGATCTTCTGTGAGCCGAGTCATTTCTCGCGCATGGCCGCCAACACTTGCGCTTTGCGCGTCGATCTCGATTCAAATTTGATCCCAAATTCACCGAGCTTTCATCGCCCACTTTATCATTCGGTCCCGCCAGATCCGCCGACGAGGACTTGCCTGGATTGGCCGACGGCCCTTACCACGACCGCGGGGCTACAAAGTAGTGGTCTCAACCTTCGAAAAGAATCGTGAGCAAAGAGCAAACTTCTATTTTCTCGGCACTCACTACTACTCAAAAGACTTTACTAATAAAGTAGTGTACTCGGATTCTCGCTTTTAGATCGTTTCTCCGACTAGCACTTCAAGACTCGTAACTTCTTCGCTTATAGCCAAGTACGATACATACATGGCTCGCCCAAGAACGGCTTGGTCATAATCGTGGGCTAACCAAAGCTTCCTTCAACTCGCCCAATGCTCACGGCACACGGGCTCTGGCCCACTCAAAGTCTACGCTTTTCGGAGAGTCGAAACAGGGAAGCGACTTGCAGCCGCTGGAATGAATCGACAGAGCCGCTACCATCCCGCTCACCGCTGGATTTCTTTTTGCGTCAAGGCGCCTTCACGCCTGACCGCCTCTACATTTTTCGTGGTTTGCTTTATCCCTATTTCGCCAGTGGAAGCCTCAAAATCGCTACCACCCCAAAGCGTACACTTCTCAGATTCACCCGAAGTGAATTCTTCCTAGCTTCTTTCAAAGATTTCCTCGTGTCGCTCACATGATCCGATCGGTCCCACTTTCGATGATCATGTCGCCCAAGTACACCTCTCGAGATTCGACCGACCGCTTCTTGAAAATTTTGTTCATCATTCGCCGGGTAGTCGCTTCCAGCCGTTTCTTAGCCGTAAAGGCATCACCTTGTACCAAAATTTCCCCGATCCGCTATGAAGCGCCGCTTTCAGTCGATCGGGTGGATACATCGTGATCCGATTGTATCCTCGAGTAAGTCCCAAAAAGACAATAATTTGTAATGAGGCACCATCGACAAATTTGTCAATGTCATACGGGAAGCGCATCCTTCGCATGCCTTATTTAGTGCTCTGCAGTCTACACACATTCTCCATTCGCCATTCTTCACCAACACGACATCGATACCGTGTCGTACTTGATCTCTTCTATGAAATCGACTTTTACGAGGTCCTCCACGCTTTGCAATGGCCGAGATTTTTCCTCGCTCGAGCTCGCCTTTCTTCGAGCGATCGCTTAACCCCTTCATCGATCGAAAGTCACGGCAAAGCTACTTCGATAGAATGCTCGCATGTCCGATGCCCGCCATGCGTAACAAAGCCAAGATAGTCTTTCAAACACCGCATAAGGTCTGCTTTTACTTGCTCGCAGTCGCTACCGAAGCTCAATCGCTTTTGGCTGGTCGCTTCCCAACCGCACATCTACCGCTTCTCCACGAGGTTCTCGCCTTTGCCGATTCTAAGCTCTCGAGCTAAAACGCTGCCGCCTTCTCGTCGCCCTGATCATAACGAAGCGCCCGTGACGCCGAGATTTACTTGTGGCCTTCACTGGTGCTTGAGCATTCGGGGCCACGATCTACCTCATCACAAATTTCCCGACATAGGCGTGGCTTCATTGGCGATTCTAAGCTCTACCGCCGTGGTGACTACCGGTTGTTTTCACGTGAGAATTTCATCTTCGATGTATCGTTGATGCAACGCCTCTAGCTTTGCCCAAAAGCCGCCTACCAATAATGCATCGATAGCAGGATTTGACGGGAAGTACAAGCGAACGCCGTCCGACCGGCCCTCCGTACATAGTACTTTCCCCGTGTCATCACCAAATGTGACTAAAAGCTCGATCGCTCCCAACGGTAGCGGTGGTCGCCCGCTGGAAGCCCGCAGAGAGCCGGCTCTACCGAGATTATCTCGCTCGATCAACTTTTAGCTTGTCAATCGGGCTTCAACAAACATGATATCGGGCCGAGCCGCTTCGTCGCACTGTAATTCTTTGCACCTCTCGTGTTGGCCATAATCGCTTTATCACCAACGGACATAACCGCTTGCCTCGCCATCGTAAGTCGTCATCCCCAAAAGACGGGAGGTCTATTCGAGACCTGGCTTTTCACAAGTTTGATGCGACTCATTGTGGTTCATCCCATTTTCTCTCGTGGCTTTGTTTGATTCCTCGCGATCCAACGTTCCCACCATGAATTACCATCGCAACATTAAGGCCTTTTAGATCGCCGAAGTGTCACGATCTTCGACGGCTCTTTGTCTCTGGGTGCTCTCTATGGCTGTAGAGGACCCTTTCCTTTGTCTTGATCGTGATCTTTTGTTTTCGAGGTCTGGCCGCCTTCCTCCGACCTTACATACTTACCCAACTTGCCTTCTCGAACGAAGTTCTTCAATATCGCCTTTGAGGCCATACAACGCTGGTATCATGACCCTTGCTTCGCGTGGTAATGCAGCAATACCTTTTGCCTGCCGCGGCTCTTCGAGCACGAGCGATCGGGCCGCTTCACTCCTACGAATTCATTGTTCGCATTCACCGTAGATCCGGCAACGGAAGTGTTCAGCGTAGCACGATGGTCAAATTTCTTGTCCCCAAGTCCTACGGTTGTCTCGCCGACCTTCATGCCCTTTTGACGCTTTACTCGCTTCTTCCTTCGCGCGCGCACGCGCCTTCCTCGCACCTAAGGTCTCTTCATACGCCACGTGGACGTCGCCTCATAGAAATAACCGAGATCCTAATAATGGTTAAGAGTGAATTCTTCTACGAACCTGGTCCTGGCCGAATACCACGCTTTAGATATTTTAACTTGTCCTCGTCGACAAGTCACGAACTGACTCTGGCCGCAGTGTTAAACCTGGCCGATGTATCGCTCGTGGTTTCATTATCCCTTTGAACAATGGAATCCAAGTGCTCTTCGAATCGATATTGGCAAATGCCGATTTGCAGCAGAAATGAGACAAGCTAAGATTCTCGATCAAGTCTTCCCACGATGATACGGTGTCAGGCCGGGCGGATTCCCACCACTCCAATGCTCTACCGCCCAATGATCGAGGAAACAAAACGATTTCATGGTCGGTCCCACTTTCAGAATAAAGCCAGTAGTTATTAAAATACCGTAGATGCTTGTCCGATCGCTACGCCATCGAACTTATTTAGGTTAGCGCTTCCTCAAATCTCTCTAACTCGTAAACGCCCGATTTCTCTAGTAAATGGGCCGCGCTCGCTCGAATGCCGCTCGACCCAAAGTGGTTGCATAATGAGGCAAGCCTCGCGTCTCTAAGATTCCATAGATCCTCCGGACGGGCCGATGGTGGAAGCTGAGGAAGCCTTTCCGGGTCGCTCGCTCGACCTCTTCTCACCGACGCGAGACGCCCCTAATTCTTCCATCCATGTATTCTTCAAGCTCTTCACGAGAATCCCAAGACCGCTTCTCGACCGACGCGGAACCTGACGACTCGTTGGACGAGTATCTGGCTGGCGAGCGGCGCAGACGTGGATCGGGGCAATGGAATCCTCATAATCGCCGTAAAGATAGCGAACCGCGCCTCGCGCACGCTCCTACTATGCGCCCGCTTCGCCTCTCCGGAGAACGATGAGTAAAGGCTCTCCCGGCGAAATGCTCCTTCGAGGAGGGAGCGATGTTCGCGCGGCGGCCGGCTACCGCGTAGGTTCTCCGCCTTCGCACGCCGGCGCCCGAATCGACCTTCTTTTCATACCGGTAGATGCGCTGCCTCTCGCTCGCGATCACCGATTCTTGCTTTCGAGGATCTCGCAGAACGGCTCGAGTGATATGCTCGCAACGCCTCTTCAATGCTCGCCAACCAACTCGGCAGAGTTGGGTGGAGCGACGGCCGCACTCGCCTAAGATCGGCCCGCGACTTCGCACCGAGGGTTCTTGCCGCGATTCTCGAGATTCATGAATCGTACCGCGCACGCCCGGCTTTCATCGCCGAGGACGCCGCCCGGAGGGTCGAGCCGAGACGAGGCCCGCGCCCTGGGGCCGGCCGCGGAGCCACGAGCGGAGTAGATAGCGCCGCCTCCCATCGTGGTCGCCAATTGATCGTACCTTCTCACCAATGAAGTGTTGTAGTTGTTGTTTCGCCAAATGGGCCGGCCGTTGAACGGCAGAAAGGATCGGTCTCGCTTCATGCCGAGCACCTCGTGTGGTACCGCAAAGACACTCGCACGATCTAGTGAGAGGTCGCCGCGATAGCACAAGGTTGTAGAACGCACTGATGCCATATGCGAATGGCGATATATACCGCGAGGTCCGACCGCTTTGCGAAGATTTCGCCGGCGAGAATTGCGCGCTCCAAGCGCCGTGGTTCGGGCCGATCAGAGTTAGAAGTCGGGCCGCAGCCCGCTTGTCGCTGGCGCTTCGTATTTTGCCGATACACCTGTGAACAGAAATATGCATTTTAAATTGATAAACTTAGCAATCTATGAAAAGAAATAATACTCTGATTTCTTATCTACAAGTTTTAAATCCCCGCGTTTTGGAAGGCATCTAAGCATGTGTGCTGGTGGTTTCTTAGTTTGATGCAATAAAGTGATTAGTAATACTCGGATTCTTATGTACAAATTTTAAATCCCCACGTTTTGAAGGCATCATAAGCACGTGTGCTGGTGGTTTCTTAGTTTGATATAAAAAAGTGATTAGTGAGCTTTGCTTATTTGATAACTTTTTATTACATATATTTGAGTTCCTGATTTTGGTGGTTTCTTAAGGTTAATATCTTATCCCCTACGTTTCTGTTCTCTAATGAAATTTTCTCTTAATAAAAGAAATCTCACCTGCTTACCAAACATGAGCATGTTACACAAGCATACCAGAATGTATCTGGAAATGTAAGATGCCCAGATGAGCATGCCTGTGCAGGAAACACCTTTCCATAGTTAAAATCAAATGGTTGTTCTGTTCAACATGATGGTCAAATGTTTGATAGCCTAATAAATGAGATTATCAAAAAGAAAAAGGCTTAATTACAGTTTTGGTCCCCCTATTTTCACTAACTCACGATTTTGATCCCCCGAGAATTTTTTTCACGAATTTAGTCCCCCTATTTTCAGTAACTCACGATTTTAGTCCCCAATAATTTTTTCTCACAAATTTAGTCCCCTATTTTCACTCAACTCATTTATTTTAGTCCCCTAATTTTCACAAACTCACGATTTTAGTCCCCCTATTTTTCCTAGAGGGAGACTTTGATTTTAAAAATTAGAAAAATAGGGGGACTAAAATCGTGAATTGGCGAAAATAGAGGGACTAAATTCGTGAGAAAAATTCTTGGAGGACTAAAATCGTGAGCTAGCGAAAATAGGGAGACCAAATTCGTGAAAAAAATTCTTGGGGGACCAAAATCGTGAGTTTGTAAAAATAGGGGGACCAAAACTGTAATTAAGCCAAAGAAAAAAAATCAAAAAAAGGTTGTACGAGACTCAAATTTCCAAACTCTGTTTAGAGGCTAATTAGGAGTTCCAAGATCAATCAGCATGACAACAGAACTATAAAACTGATAGTCCACATTAAGATACCATACCACTTCGGAGGTCCACAAATATTTCTATTCAAGCAAAATTATAGAGTACAGTGCAAAAGAAAACAAATGGCTAACCTTAAAACTCCGTATGTCTCTTGTTTCCCCCGGTTCAGGACTTACAGTTGCATGCTTCAACTTTCCTTTTTCTGCAAAATGAAATTTGTAACAAAAACAATAGTGAACATTTATCCAATTGTGGTTCTAAAACGTGAGCACGCTATTCAGCCTCTACTTTTAAAAGTGTAATAATAAAGTGTAATAACAATTGAAACACCTGCTGCACTAATTCTCCCAACTTGATGCAAGGCGTTAGCAAGTGCCGATTTACCAACATTTGGAATCCCAGTTAACATTACTGTGGCAGTATAATTAGCATGATCAGTTCTCTTCAATTTTCCCACCTGACGTTGTATTAGGCTGAGAAACTGTCTAAAAGCAAAGGTCCTTATTAGTAAATTAATTCATGAAGAGCTCTGAAACCAGTATCAATTAAAGGGGAGGGGTATAAAAACTCAATATACCAGTACAGTTACTATTTGTCATACTCTATGAGCCTTTTTCTTATCTAGATGTAGAGAACATACTTCTTTCATATTTTATTACAAGATTACTTCGTCACCAGGGGATCCAATATTAAATATGGAATCTCACCAAGTCAGACCATCCAACCCATTGAAGTTTGCTAAGAGTTTTTTTCCACACTAAAATATGCATTGACAAGAAAAACAAAAGAAAACGAAAACAACAGATCCATTAAAATGAAAGAGGGAGAGAAACCAAAAAAAGAGAGAGAAGAAAAAGCGACAAGGAATAGAAACAACAAAGTACAAACATATTTCAGAATCTCTTAACTGATCATTCCTTAGACTGCACTTAAAATGTCTCATTAAAGTAAATAAATTCCCAACATTATAGTATTACTTTTGTGTTACAGACAAATCACATCATGCCACACACAGAGGAAATTCATTATAAGTAATACCATATGTGAGCTCTTAATTAATTCAAATCCATTTGAACACAACTGCCAGATTCAAAAGTACGAATTGCTAGAACTTGGGAGAGACTAGGCCTCTCGAAGAGCCTATTATCGTTACTTCATCTTGTATTTTCAGTTTTTTCCATTAATATACAGTTTTTATATTCTGTTTTACTATGAGGAGTGCTGGTACCTATCAGAGACAAGGCCAAACACCATAATATTTAAAAGAAGTTCACTCCCTACCGAGATGGGACTCAATGGAAGAATGCACAAAAGAGGGAACTTATAGTTTACCTGTCTAATGCTGTCCTTGTTATGAGCATTGACTTTGCAAGATATGCAGTTCATTTCCGTAAAATACTGCGCCCAAACCTATTCACAGAATAAATTTAAAAAATTGAAATGTCATAAAAAATTCATAAACCTAAAAGGACTACAATTTTCCACTATCAGACATGGTAAACTGGTTAAGTTTGATTAAACTCCATTAGCTAATTTGTTAGATTAGTGTATTAGTTAGTTTTGGAGGACGTCCCTTGATGCAACAGTAAGGCTAGTGACCTAGAGGTTTCGGGTTCAAATATTGGAATCAACCTCTCCGGCTCTCCCCCAGCTACCCTTCCCAGACCCCACCAGGTAGGAGCCTCATGCACCAAGTGTATTAGTTAGCTAGTTACTAGTTTGCTCAAAAAGTTGGCCAATAGGCATTATGATTACTCTGTTTAGCAGAGTTCCCTGGAAAGCTACTCTACAGTCTATATAAGCTCATTACTTTATTATGTCAACACAACTTTCCCCATCACTTTTTCTCATTTCTCTCCCTCCATGTTTTACATACCACATTCCAGAACATAAATCCTCAGCATAATCAGACAGTAACATTCCCAGTAGTTTAGTTAGCAACCTTCTAGATCTAATTTAAGAATATGGTAGATAGTTAATGAGTTTCTACATCTGTTATATCAATTAACCATCCATTGAACTTCATTAACCACGTACTGTTTTAGCCAACCTTTTTATTGTCGAACTCTCATGTCAATTTTTTATGCCAAAATATCATTTATTATGTAATCTTAAGACCGTGTTCATTAGCAGGAATCCATGTTATCTTATTTTCTAATATATTAATAATTAAAATTTAACTATACAAGTTTAATTGACCGGAGTTAATGACAATTTATATATAAATAATAATGAACAAACCTTCAATCTCAATTTAGTTCATAAACTAACACTATCTCTTATTTAGTCCTTAAACTATACGATACCAATACAATACATCGATACGAACTTCCTTGAAAAAGATAGGATACCACCTCTAGGATTCGTTGACAAAAAAATAAAATATTCAGAAAATAATAGAAAATACATAGCAAATAGACCCAAAGAAACATAGGCTAGCACAATAAAAAAGAGAAGCACAAAGAAACTAGCGAGTGCCACTTTTGCATGACTCAACTCAGGTTACCTTTGTTCTTGTGCTTATGATGCGTACCGGAGGTGTCCTTACGACGTATTGGGACTTTTATTTTTAAAAAATATAAGAAAAACACTTTAATACTACTTTGGCATATACCCACGACGTATCGCGAAAGTATCAGGAAGTATCGATACTGATACAGCAACAAAATTGAAGTATCCGTGCATCATAGATGAAAAATAATAAATAGTTCATAAATTTTGAGAAAGTCGTAAAGTTTTGTGAAATTCGTCTGATTAGTCCTGATAAGGAACTATTTATAGGAACTTACCAGACGTATTTCACAAACTTATTAGTGGACAAATAGGAGAGAGTGTAAGTGAGTGGACAAAATTGAGGATTTATTCAAATTCAAATAATAATAACCTAATAATTTTGGGAACTGTTTTACCCTAATTCCACCATGGCCTGAAATTGTTTGAGCAATTGCCTAAGTAAAGTAGGTAGATAAAACTGCAAAAAACAAAAGATAACCTGCAAACCCGATGGACAAGCAAGATCAGCTTTGTTGAGTGCTATAATATGGTTGAAGGAAGGTTGGTAGTTTCTGAGTAAGTCACATTGGGAAGACAAAGGAATCTGGAAACAGAAGGCGATACAAACGATAAATGATAAATAAATAAATGGAAAGGAATTAGTAGCAGCAGTAGTTAGTTAGATAGTGTACCCTTGCATCTGTGACGTGGACGATGAGATCAACCAACGGCAACCTATCTGCGATAGCGCGAGAAGCGGCAGCCATGAAAGGATCGTGCCATAGTCCTTGCAGGACGCTTTGATTCCTTTCGATTCCTTCCTTTAATGCTGTGCCTATTCGTCTACCGAAATGCGCCGCTGTCATACCGGTTCAAATGGACGTTTGTTTACTTGAAAAATCAATGGATTATAAGTAATAAGTGATGAAGAAGGAGGAGTTAATGGCGGACAAGGTGGGAGAATTGATGAAGGATTTCGGCGTAACGATGGAAGGCAGAGACAAAACAGTAATGTGAAGTGATGATTAAGGGTAATGATTTACGAATTGAACTTCCAACCGTTGCAATACACCCGTGCGGCCGTGAACTTACCTGGAGCAGTGCAACCTAACGCAGAGAAGAAGAAGAGGAGACTTAACTCACAGGTTTTTTTTGGTCAAGAATGCAGTACTTAACTCAGGGTTTTTTTTCCTGTCAAAAAAAAAACTCAGGTTTTTTTTTGGGTGTTACTTTTCCCACACCCCATCCTACTCAAACACACCCCTTAAAACCTAATATCCCCAAACTACCCTCACTTTAAAAAAAGAACCCAAAAAATTAAACACTCCCCCCTAACCCCTTCACTCCCCTTACTCCTCTCACTCACCCCACATCTGAACCCAAATCTCTCACTCTCCCTCTCACTCATTTCCTCCCAACTCTCACTCATCTCCTCCACTAACACTCTCACTCATCTACTGGATTTTGTTCGCCTCCTTTCACACTCTCTGATCGTTCCATTTTATTGAAGGTAAGCCTCACGCCCCGTCTTACATTTCATTTTTTTTTCTGCGTAAAAGCTCGGTTCAGACACTCGTATCTAAACACGTGAAAACGAAGTCGTTCGAATAGGAGCATCCAAACAGGATCGAATGGGGGTATCCGAACGTAGTGTGCACTCATTCATGAAACTCATCGCTCGTATGGTACCGCTCGAATTGGTATCCGAACCGCCGCTTGACAAAGAGCTTTTTGTGTTTTTTTTCGTATTTTACTTTATTGGGGGTTTAATTGGTTGTTTTAATTAAATTGTTTTAGTCTAATTGTTTTAGTACTGTTAATTGTTGTTTCAGTTATAGTGAGGGTTCATGGCGGTCATTCTCAGGAGCCTACCGATGGTATGCGGCCTCCTACAGCTTCAGAATGTAAAAGGAGGTCTACTGCTGCTGAACCTTCCAGTGGTAAGGGTAGGGGTAGGGGCAGGTATGAGGCCCCGACCCCGCCTGAGGATATTATTGCATAGGATATTGGCCATGACATTGAGTGTGATGCTCAGCATCCGACAGTTGATCTGGCTGGTCCTTCATCTTCTGTTGATGTTCCTTCATCTGATGTTGCTGTCGATGTTCTTTTATCTTTTGCTGCTGATGCACATGAGGAGGTTGCTCCTCGTTCGACATTCTCATTCCCTGGTGGACCGGATGATGGTTCGGTATTGCCCACTTACGCGGCATGTGCCAAAAATGCATCACAAATATTGTTATTTCTCTGAATTTATTTATTTTCAGGCCGTAAAAACCCTAGCAAAATGCCCTGCTTTGTCTAAGGATCCAAGACAACTGCAATTTGAAGCTGACATTAACCGCTTGTTCCTTTATTCAAGGTTAGTGCTTTTCTGTTGCTTGCATTAATTAACATTGAAATTCTATGTTAAGCTTTTCAAATTTGAAGTTGAATATGTACGATTTTCAATGTTAAGATTGCATTGCCAAATTGCTGTTTATTTGATGCTTTTGTGGCTTCATGTTATTTCGATGCCAATGGTTTCAAAAGTCAAAACTATTCCTAAACTTATATCCCTAGTCTCTAAAGTATATAATAATAATAATAATAATAATAATAATAATAATAATAATAATAATAATAATAATAATAATAATAATAATAATCCCTTAGGTATGTTTGGATGGACGGTTTAGGAGGAGAGGAGAGGGGAGGGCTTGAATTTCAATTCTATATTAGCTATAAAATGTTTCTAAACAAAAATGAAGTGTGATTAACAATGCTTTATCATTATTTATCATGTTATTTTTTCAATTTCAAAATCTCAAATAGATATTAAAATATAGACCAATCCCTCCAAAGCCCTATCCTCCCAAATCCCCCTCCCAAACATGCCTTTAAGTTTGTGAAATTCGTCTAGTGAGTCCCTAAAGTTTTAGAAGTGCTTCCCTACATGCTACATGGACTACAGAGATTGATTTCTTAAATTTTTTTAGGGAATAATGTGATGGATTTCACAAACTCTTGGAAATAGTTATTATTTTTATATAGTTTTAGAATCAAATGGGAGAAAGAGTGTTAATTTAGGGACTAAAATAAATTGAGGGTTTATTCATTTCAAAATTGTTAAGGTATATGAGGTGCTTTTCCATTTTAGCAACTAGCATCTCCAAATATTTTGCTCATGACAAGAGTTGTTAAATATCTAGCTACAATCGATTGGGGAAGAATGCTGATGAAGCAAATGTGGAAGAGAATTATTGAACTCGCCGGTAAAACATCTTTTGCCTATCAACAGATACAAGTACACGAAAATGTTCATTCACAACTCAAGACCTTTTGTGCATTCATGGATGAAATTCTAATTCCAAACGAGAAGATGTTGAATGATCCCCTTGGATTATCTAAGGAATCAAGTGTTTTGCCTCGCCGTAGTGGGCTTAGTTTGGCTGTGGGTAGGACTGATTCATCTCCTCCTGATAATGCTGGTGAGTTTTTCCCCCTTTCTTTTGGTTTCCTTTTGCAATGTTTTTGTCTTTTGTGAAACCTTTCACGTGGTCAAGAAATACTGTTATTTGGGGTTTCTGTTTTACCTGGAGTATCGTAGGTATTAACAACCAGCATGATGCAATTATGCCTGTTTGAAACTGACATATTAGACACTTCAAGAAGAAGTAACATATACTCAGACTTCTATGTCTTTTCCTAATCAAAATATCACTGTCCTTCGTTCGATTCATGTTTTAAGTTCCTTAAAAAACATTGGTAGAACCAACTCATTTACTTATTGGGATTAGAGTCATTACTCTTAGACATTGTCTTCTAGTGTCTAGGATAAAAAATGTCCATAAGTGTGATGCCAAACCTTGTTAATTACAATTATAGTCTTCTCCATTGTAAAACTTTGGTTCTGTGCTTTCCAGATGAGGAACTCCCATATCAAAAAAGCATTCATGAATTTGAAATGTCACTTTATTTCTCAACACTGTAATTTAATAGCCACTTAGTCATTTTACTTTGGTTCTCTTCCTTTAGATTCAAAAGGGTACAGTAACAATTTACCTTTGTTTATTTATCTATTTAAAATTTCATATTATTGGGAAATTTTCTCCTTTTTGCCTGTTCACTGTAGCCATTGTCATTGATATGCTTTTGGAGCAGCTGCCTCTCAGACAAGACCATTAAGCCAAGCTGAAGTTTCACAGAAATTAAAAGATAAACTTGGCTACACACTCAATGTTAAACCTTCTCAAATATCTCACAAGGATGTTGGCCAGGGTCTATTTCTAGAAGGTGCAGTTGATGTTGGAGTTGTGGTGGCTTTTTATCCTGGTGTAGTCTACTCTCCAGCATATTATCGTTATATTCTGGGGTACCCAAAGGTCGGCGCACAGAACCCCTATTTGATCACAAGATATGACGGAAATGTCATCAATGGTCAACCTTGGGGTTCTGGAGGTGACAATAGAGAATTGTGGAATGGTAGAAATGTTGGAGAAATCAAGACTGATATAAAAGGAGTCGAGACAGTTTAGATGCAATGTGGAAAGTCTTTGAGTAAGCCTTTGGAAGGAAAGAAAGGCGATAACGGGGAAGTAATTGAGCGAAGAAATCCATTAGCATTAGCTCATTTTGACAATCACCCTCCAAAAGGGGTACTAGCAAATGTCATGATTTGTCCTTATGACTTTCCATTGACTGAAAACAACATGAGAGTTTACATTCCAAATATACTGCTTTGGAAATGCGTATAAATATGAGGAGATTTGGCGCTTTTTGGTTCAAATCGAGTATCAAGAAATAGTGGATCGATGTTCCAATATCAAGTCTCTTGTTTTAGTGGCTACCGTGAGCTCTCCAAGACGAAGAACTCCTCCTAAACTACAGTGAGCAACACGGCTTAGACCAAAATGGTATTCTTCTGGTCGATGAAGAAGAAGACAGGAGAAGATGGAGCTAGCCAACCCATCATCATTGACTCAGCATAAAGATTCTTTTTGTTTTGTCTCATATAAGCTGCATTTGTAATCCTTATTTGGATATTATTTCTCTGCCCAGAATTTTTTTTTTGTTCAGAAGTATGCCTCTCTTTGGATAAGTTCTATTTCAGTATTGTTGTTTGGGCTATAAATAAGCCGCCATGTATCCTTGTCCTTGTCCATGGAATAAACCAGATTTCCTTAACAATAGAGTTCATGTGCAAAAGCACTTTCTACTCTCACCTTTTATATTTTGCTATTTACAAAATGTCTTAACACTTTCAATGAAAGATTGATTCTGCTTGTGTTTAAAAGTAAATTTCACATTGGCCAACATTAACTTTGTCACTTTGAGAATTGCACTCGAAAACAGAGTCATTCCCATGTCTCAAAGTAGCTTATGTCACTAGGCCAAAAGTATTAGTTAGAAATTAAAATGTGTTTTTATTTTTTCAAAATTGGTAAAGCATAAATGTTTTTTTGTGGGACTAGAATTTAGAAGGGATTTCAAGGAAGTTAGAGGTGTTCACATAATACTGTTGACGTCTGTCCCAATACCATTCTGCCAATCTATAAAACCCTTCACACCCAAAGCACACAACACACTCACACAACATCCAATTTCTCATAAACCGACATTGTTCCTTATTTTTCACAATACAATAATACATCACTATCTCTTCCAACAATTCTCATTCCTCTATAGCAAACACCATCACCTTCTCTCTCAAACATAACCATGCAACTTTTCACATCACTAGCAAATTTTTGTTTAAACACTTCCCTCTCTCTCTCTCCCCTTCATAATATTGCTTCTTTTCTCTTCTTTCTTCGTTCTCTTTCCTTTTCTCCAATGGTGGCAACACCACAGAGACAAAAACAAACGTTTGCCCCCTGGTTCAATGGGTTGGCCTTACTTTGGAGAGACCCTTCAACTCTACACACAAAACCCAAATTCCTTCTTCTCCAACAAATGTAAAAGGTATGCACTAGACAAAGCTAAATAAACAAGAATAACCAAGGATTAGAAAATCCGTCACAAAATTTACTTATGAAATTAGTGACGGATTTCAAGACACGTATTAGGTTGTCGTTGTGTATATATAGTGTATGTTGCTATGTAACATATTTGAAATGGTTTATGATGTTGAATTAATTGAACATGTATATTATTGAAGTTGTAATCAAAACCCTAGCTTAAGTTAAAACAGCTTATAGCCGTTGTAACAAACTATTGGGCAGTTAGAGTTACTAACTAACTCTAACCAACTAAGACTAGTTTGTTAAAATAACAAACTTGGTTGTTAGCCTAACTAACAACCATCTAACAGCTATATTTCAGCAGTACATATACATACATTTGTACATAAAAACACTTACAATGAATAATAGAATTTACAGTTTTCAATTTACTCTAAGCATTCCATTCTATTCTACTGCTACACTACTACTTCCTGATTACGTAAGCTCCAATAACTTCATCTACTTTCAGTAATCCTGGGTTCAGGTGGAATAATCAAAGGTGATTATACCTCGCAAAGAACAAGGGAAAATATCATTAGGATTAGGTTTCAAAGTGATCAAACTAGAAGGAAAAGGAAATGTAGTAAAAGGAAGAAAAAGTACTGTGTGAGGTGTTCTTGAAGGTGTAAGTGTGAGGTAATAGTCTCAGGTTGAGTTTCAGAGGTGAAACTCAAAGCCAGCTTCATGCAAGTAAAGAACAATAATTAGGGTTTTCATCTATTCAGTTCAGAGAAAGGGAATAAAGAGCACAAGGTGTGTGAAATTACCTTTCTTGACTACTGAGGAGACCGAGTGTGTTGTTCTTCACCGCAAAACGTAAATTCCAAAAGTTAGGGTTTCAAATAGTGTCAAAATCAAAAGTAAATCAAAGAAATATCAGAAAGGAGAAGTGATTCTACCTTAAGAGAAGAAGATCGCGAGACACCTTGAAGGAATCAAGCATCGAAGCAAGATAGGTTTTGTGTTCATCGCACGGTGAGAATCAAGATCGGGATCTCGGGGAAGAAACTCGATCAAAACCTTGGGGTTTTGATTCATCATCGCTCAAAGTCATCATCGATCGTGGAAATCGGGCGCGATTCAAGCTTCAATCGGCGCGTGAATCACAAAGCAAAGAGCTCAAATCGGCTAGTGGTTTCGTAGTGAGAGAAGAGAGAGAGAGAAGGGTTTCAAGAAGAGAGAAACGGTTCTTGAGTTTCTGGTGAAGAGAAACGAAAGAACGCGCTTAAGTATACCGGGTCAGAATCAGATCCGCGCTTTTCCAACTCAAACAGGTTCGGGCGCGCAGCTGGGTCCAAACATATTTGTTTGGAACGAAGTGAAGCATCATTGGGTTGGGCTTGATAGAAGTTGGGCTTCTCAATTACAACACCTCCCCTCAGTTGTTCATACCCCTCCTACAAAGTAAACATTACAAAGGTTAAAAAATTCAACATGGTATACTCAGAGCTGTAAAACGATCCTGGGAAAAATACTCTAAACTCTACTCAATTCTTTTACTTTCTTTAAAGTTTTCTTTCTCTACTGTGTTTTTTCTGTCTAACTGTGTGTGTGTGTGCAGAAGTGCTGCAAATCATACAATTCAGAATGAGTAACAATATTCAATCACATGCAAGTTTTGGTGCACAAGTACCTACCCTAACCGTAAAAATCGATAGGTGGTGCCATCAAATGGAGGCGAGTGTTTGGGTGCCAAGGTGTCCTCAAGGTAGTTAAAGATGGTGTTACACCACTTACAAACTACCTCTACCGATGAGACAAAGTGAAATATGAGGATGAAGTCCGAGGATCGGAAGGCACCGCATCTAATCCATATCAAGGTTAGATAACAAGAACTTTGACAGAGTTAGAGGAATTAAGAGTTCCAAGAAGGCTTGGGACACTCTTGATTCTTATTACAACGGGCTACCAAGCTAGAAAAGAGAAGTTGGAAGCTCTTAAGGCTCGATATGAGACCCTTAAGATGAAAAGTGATGAGGATGTTGTGACCTACTGTGGTCGTGTAAAGAAAATTACTAATGCTATGAATCTTAATGGCCTAACACTAACTGATGAAGATGTGTGCAGGAAAATCTTAAGATCACTGACCAAGAAGTACTATGTGTGTGTCAATGGGTTGGAAGACACACTCAAGGAAGAGGACTTAAAGGTGGAACAGCTCCAGAGCAGGCTTGAGGCTAAAGAGATGAGACTCAATCTGGTGATGGAGAACAATGATGATGATGATAACGCCTTCTTCACAAAAAGGCAAGTGGTAAGAAGGGTTCTAAGCCAGTAACAATGAAGTCATCTTCTAAACCTAACTCTAGTAAAAGTAAGCCTAAGTCTAAACCTAATTCTAAGAATAAGACTGATTCTAAGAAAAGGATAAATCTAAAGTTCAATGCTATAGTGTGACAAATACGGGCATTATGCTGCTGCAGAATGTCCAACTAGAAAACCTAAATCGTAAATAAAGCAAATGTTGCAAAAGAGGATTCTCGATTCGATAGCCCAAAGAGTGTTTAGTGCTATATGTGATAATTCTAAACCTAAAACTAGAAGTGTATGTTAAGGTAACTAATATTGAACTTAAGAAAAATAAGGACTATATTGCACTAATAGTAACTAAGAGTGATGGAACCAAAGATTACAGAGATCCGGTATTTGGACTCACTGTTCTAACCACTGACAGAAATAAAGAGTGGTGGTGGATTTCAACCCTCACAAGAGAACTACTATTAGGTGTGCAAATGATAGGTCCCTTCAAGCAACAGTGTATGGGAATATTCTACTCAAGAAAGAGGATGGCCGTAGTCACCATACATAATGTCTACTATGTTCCGGTATGAGTTGTAACCTACTTAGTCTAGGTCAACTTGTAGGGAGGATTTTCTCATCATTATGAAGGACTTAAAACTCAAAGTTTTTGATAAAAAGGATAAACTGGGTGTTAACTTCTCAACTAGCTAAGAACAGACTTTCAAGACCAAAGATAACACTATGTAGAGGCGAGAATGCCTAAGTGCTACCACCGATCTTGAAAGTGTTCTATGGCATAGAGATATGGGCACCTAAACTATAAGAGTCTTCTAAATCTTAGTTCTAAAGGCCTAGTGGAAGGTCTACCTAAGATTGAGAAACCTAATAGTGTAGTGTACCACTTGTCTGCATTGGGTAAAACGACCAAGGAAGATGTTTAAGACAGATTTAAAATTAAGGTCTAAACATCTTCTTCAAGTTGTTTACACAGCATATATGTGGCCCATTTGATGTGATTTCAAAAGGAGGGAACAAATATTTTTATCTTTCATTGATGAGTTTTCAAGAAAAATTTGGGTCTATCTCGATCAAAACAAAGTGTGAGGCTTTAACTAAGTTCAAAGAGTTTAAGGCCATGGTAGAAAAAAGAGTGGAAACATGCTTAAGATCCTAAGGTCCGATGGAGGAGGTGAATATACTTCAAAAGAATTTGAAAGCTTCAGACAGTCAAGGAATTGTTCATGAGGTTACTTCTCCCTACACTCCACAAAGATAATGGAGTTGCAGAGAGAGAAGAACAGAACACCTCGACATGGTCGAAGTATGATGAAACTAAAACACCTTCCAAAACTCCTATGGGGTGAAGCAAGATTCATGCTGCTTATCTATCGAATGCAGATGTCCTACTGAGGCCTAGATGATAAGGTACTTGAGGAAATGTGGACCTGGGATAAGCCTAGTGTCACACATCTAAGGGTATTTGGATCACTAACCTATGGACACATACCGATGCTAAAAGGAAGAAGTTAGAGGACAAAAGTAAACCTATGGTGCTAGTGGGTTATAACCTCTCTTTTGGTGCCTATAGGCTAGTTGATCCTATGACCGCAAGCTTGAGATATCCAGGATGTTACTATACTTGAGGATGAGGCTTGGGATTGGGATAAGAAGGAACAAGCAAGTTCCACCGATCCTAATGTGAATGAGGAGGGTAACACAAGAAAGAGCAACATCATCAAGGTGTTGATGATGAAGACAAGTGATGAGGAACCTATTGGAGGTGATGTGCAAGTTGAGGAACAGCTTGTTGAGCCAAACTCACCGAAATGGCTCAACAAGAGGTCAGTGGTTGCTAATAACCCTATTAGAGTTTGCTAGGGTCGTGAATCTACCTAGTAGGTTGGTGACTATGATCTAGTAAGGGATGATGAGGTGAATGATGATGGAGATATCATCCATTTTGCTATGATAGCAGATTCTCGAGCCTCTAGACTACACCAAGCTCTTAAGAAGAAAGAGTGGAAGGTAGCTATGCTAGAGGAACTAAAATCCATTGAGAAAACTAAACTTGGACCTTAACTAGGTTACCTAAAGGAAAGAGAGCTATTAGTGTAAAGTGGGTGTTTAAACTAAAGCTTGATCCTAGTGGTAACATAGTTAAGTACAAGGCAAGGTTAGTGGCACGAGGTTTTCAAGAAAATGTGGGCATAGACTTCACTGAAGTCTTTGCCCCAATTGCTAGACATGAGACTATAAGACTAGTGACTGCACTAGCCTGTAGTAGAGGCTGGGAAATGTACCACTTAGATGTGAAATCTGCATTCTTAAATGGGCCATTGGAGGAGATAGCTTTATATAAACCAACCTCCCGGATTTGTGGAAAAGGGCAAGGAAGACTATGTATATCATTTACATAAGGCTCTCTATGGACTTAAGCAGCACCCTAGGGCTTGGAACAAGAGAATAGATGGATTCTTTGTTCAGAAAGGCTTTACTAGGTGTACTGCTGAGTATGGAGTCTATGTCAAAGGTGACATTAACTCCTACTTACCGATTGTGGTGCCTATATGTGGATGATCTACTTGTAATCGGAAGTTGTGCTAAGGAAATAGCTAATTTCAAACAAGCTATGAAAGAGGAGTTTGAAATGACAGATTCGGGAAAACTAACCTATTTCCTCAAGTTAGAATTCCTAAGGGTCAAAGAAGGAATTGTGTTACATCGCCAGAAATATGCCACCGAGGTCTTAAAAGGTTTGAGCCGGATAATTGCAATGCCGCAATTAACCCACCGAGGAAACTTAACTAAGAAAGAAGAGGAAGAGGGCACTAAAGTTGATGAAACTTACTTTAGACAAATTGTGGGGTCTCTAAGATATCTATGTCATACAGACACGATATTTTATATGCTATCTGGTTTAACTAGTAGATTTATGAATTGTCCTATGCAAATACACTTAAATGCAAATAAACGTATTTTAAGGTATATAAAGGGCACTACTAATTATGGTCTTTTCGCTCCAAATGACAGTCTAAAGGAAAAAGTATCCTAATTGGATACTCTGACTCGATTGGTGCGGAGATAAAGTGGACGTATGAGCACTAGTGGATATGTCTTTCATTCCAAGGAGCAAATATATCCTCGGAGTTCTAAGAAGCAAGCCATAGTGGCTCACATCCCGTGAAGCGTAATACATTTCTCGCATGCCATGTCGCTACCCAAGCAAATTGGCTTGAAACTCTCCTAAAGGAAATCAGATAGACCTATCTCGAACCTATAAAGCTCTATATGGATAATAAGTCAGCTATAAGCTTGGCTAAAAATCCTATCTCTCATGGTAGGACAAAACACATTGAAACTAAGTTTCACTATATTAGAGACCAAGTCTCTAGAGGTAAACTAGTCTTAGATTTTGTTCCTACTAGTGAACAAATTGCTGATATTTTCACCAAGGCTCTAAAAGGTGAATTATTTTCTAAGCTAAGGAGGCAATTAAATGTCATCTCTTTCTAAGTCTCAAGGAGGGAAATGACTTAAAAGCTATGTCTAAGGGCTTGTCTTAGACTCTAAGTTTCTGGCCTTACAGGGGGTTGTCCTGTTTTATTTTTTATTGCCTTAGTTTTCTTAGCTTAGAACTAGCTGAACTTAAGGTAGGGGTTGTCTGCCTTAGGTTGCTTAAGGTGTTTTGATTAAGGTAGGGTATTGAAGTTGTAATCAAAACCCTAGCTTAAGTTAAAACAACTTATAGCCGTTGTAACAAACTATTGGGCAGTTAGAGTTACTAACTAACTCTAACCAACTAAGACTAGTTTGTTAAAATAACAAACTTGGTTGTTAGCCTAACTAACAACCATCTAACAGCTATATTTCAGTAGTATATATACATACATTTGTACATAAAAACACTTACAATGAATAATAGAATTTACAGTTTTCAATTTACTCTAAGGATTCCATTCTATTCTACTGCTACACTACTACTTCCTGATTACGTAAGCTCCAATAACTTCATCTTCTTTCAGTAATTCTGGGTTCAGGTGGAATAATCAAAGGTGATTATACCTCGCAAAGAACAAGGGAAAATACCGTTAGGATTAGGGTTTCAATGACTGAAACTAGAAGGAAAAGGAACAGAAGTGATCGTACCTGACCAATGAAGTGAAGATGTTGTTCGTGGCTCCTGGCGCTCGGTCGTTGATGAGGAATAGGGACCGGCCTTGAGAGCACCTCGGGTGGTACCTGCAAAGACACTCTGACGCTCTAGTCAGAGGTGTGCTAACGGCCAGGGTATCACAGGGTAGAAATTACGTACCTGAAGCCACATGCGAATGGCGTATTTATATCGCCGGGAGGTGAGCGTCCCCGCCGAAATAAGCGCAACGGCCAGAGCGCAACTTGCTACGCGCAAGGCTAGCATGCTTGGGCCGTTTGGGCGGCCATAGTGGGAATGGGCGGCGATCCCTTCGCTGGCACCTCCGGTGTTGTTGGTACACCCTAGAACGCTTGCCCCCCGCCCTGGTCGTCGCCAAGGCGCGGCCGAGGCTTGAATCGCTGCCCCTCAATGGCTAGTGTACCGCATCTTCGATTGACATGAGTCACCATTGTTTGGGCCTTTCGAAGGCGCCCGCTCTAAGCCTACCGTAAGCCAATATGTCTTTCGAAACATCCGTTGCTTAACCCTTGGGTTGTTTGACGACACTCGTTTTGGGCCGACTTGGCGGCGCTCGATGTCGGCCGCTCGACGCAGAATGATCGTTATAGGCCAACTCGGTGACCCTACGGTCGCTCTGCTGCTAGGGGCATGATGAGCAACCGAGCATGTGGTCATTGCCACTCATGTGTGGATGCTGCCACAGCCGAGGTGTGGACGCTGCCACAGCCGAGGTGTGGACGCTGCCACAGCCGAGGTGTGGACGCTGCCACAGCCGAGGTGTGAACGCTGCCACAGCCGAGCATGTGGTCGCTGCCACAGCCGAGTATGTTGTCGCTGCCACAGCCGAGCATGTGGTCGCTGCCACTGAGTGCATGTGGACACTGCCACTGAGTGCATGTGGTCGCTGCCACTGCCGAGGTGTGAACGCTGCCACAGCCGAGCATGTGGTCGCTGCCACAGCCGAGTATGTGGTCGCTGCCACAGCCGAGTATGTGGTCGCTGCCACAGCCGAGTATGTGGACGCTGCCACTGAGTGCATGTGGTCGCCGCCATCGCTGCCGAGGTGTGAACGCCGCCACGCTGGTAGCATGTGGTCGCTGCCACAGCCGAGTATGTGGTCGCTGCCACAGCCGAGCATGTGGTCGCTGCCACAGCCGAGGTGTGAACGCTGCCACAGTCGAGTATGTGGACGCTGCCACTGAGTGCATGTGGACACTGCCACTGCCGAGGTGTGAACGCTGCCACAGCCGAGCATGTGGTCGCTGCCACAGCCGAGTATGTGGACGCTGCCACTGAGTGCATGTGGACACTGCCACTGAGTGCATGTGGTCGCTGCCACTGCCGAGGTGTGGGCGGGTCTGTTCTCGGCGGCCTTTGCAAGCTTGTTCGCCGCGTCCTCCCGCCGACAAAGGCAAAGCTTGTAGTTCTTGTCGGGGCTTTGACAAAGAGGCCTCGATCTCCCCAATGCGGGGCCTGGCCATTTCTTTCTCGGCTAACGCGAACCTACGCTTCGCCTCCTTCTCGCTGTAGGCTGAGATATTTCTTCTTCTCTCGCCTGCAGGAATTCAGACGATCCAAGGATTGTTGGCTGGCGCCTTGAGCAGCCTTTGGAGGCCGAGAAGTATTCAAAAATCTTTGGTAGCCTGTGAGGCTATATCCTTCGTGACTTTCTTCCCCTGCTTCTCGCAGATCCTCCGAATACGCCAACCCAAATGGCGGGACCGATGGCTTGAAAGTCGGGAGGATCGATGATGATTTCTCCTCGAAGCGGCATCCTCAGGCGTCGTAACTCAAGACGTGGTTCTTCTCAACAAAGGACGAGGAAGTCACGGCCTCGGTGGATCTTGATGGGGCAACGAGGTGCGGCACCTCCGCCTCAAATCGTAACGACGTGCGAGAGAAAGAGTAGGTCATCGCGACCTCAAAAGAAACAATGAGGCGGAGAAAAAATAAATCGTCTAAGCTCATTAGTGGGTCATTGCTTGACCTCTGGTCATTCGATGACATCGGCGGTTGTGCTAACTCGGTGGCACTAGACGTGAGGTCAACGCGGTGACCTTCGAGTGGGCCAACTTCTGGCGCCGATTGGGCCAACTCGGTGGCACTCGATGTAGACCGCTCGGGCCTACGCTGTTTGTGGGTCCTTCGACCGCCAGGCCATTTCGATGGCGCCGATCGGGCCATTTCGATGGCACTCGATTGTAGACCGCCGGGGGCCTCTGCCGCTTGTCGCTTGTGGGTCCTTCGACCGCGGGCCATTTCGATGGCGCCGATTGTAGACCGCCGGGACTACGCTGCTTGTGGGTCCTTCGACCTCGCCATTTCGATGGCGCTCGATTGGAGCCATTTCGATGGCACTCGATTGTAGACCGCCGGCCTCACGCTGTTTTAGGGTCCTTCCGACCGCCGGGCCATTTCGATGGCGCTCGATTGTAGACCGCCGGGGCCTACGCTGCTTGTGGGTCCTTCGACCGCCAGGCCATTTCGATGGCACTCGATTGTAAACGCGCCGGGCCTACGCTGCCAGGGTCCTTCGACCCTTGGGCCATTTCGATGGCGCTCGATTATAGACCGCCGGGGCCTACGCTGTTTGTGGGTCCTTCTGACCCTTGGGCCATTTCGATGGCGCTCGATTGTAGACCGCCGGGGCCTACACTCTTCGCTTGTAGAGCCGGCGCCTACTTGGATGACCGAAGGGGTGTAGAACTTCGAATCGACTTGAGTTTAACATGAAAGCTGTAGCTCGCTTCTCGCCTTTCCAACGCATTCTCACACGCCCCATCGGGTGAATGTGGACGGTTATGGTCTGCATACTAAGGGCGATATTCCTCCCGCTTCGCTTGCGCTTTGATTCGCTTTAGGCGTCTTTGGATTGTCCATGCTCTTCGTGTCGGCCAACATCTTAGGTCGCCAACAAGCATGGTCGTAATGTGCTCAAGAACGGCCGTTATGCGATTGAAGACCGAACTATGTTTCAATGAGACCCACCAATTCTCTACCCCTCGTGCAGTAACGCAAACATCTCGACGCAGATAGTGTCCACCACCACCTCGGCAACATATATCGAAAGTTCGTGAGCCGCCCTCACTTTCGAGATAGTGGTCTTTGAACTTGCATCGGAAATCGCATGAAAGTGGCGAACCGAACTCGCTGATAGTTGGTCGACTTCGGGTGGAAGCCGGGCGGAAGAACCGACCGTGAATCTCGATTCGGAGCGTTGACTTCGCACGCATCGCTTTGGAATCGCCGCCGTGCCCCCAATCGATCGAAATGGTGATGCACACGAGGCCCTTCACCAACGAGTATGCCTTTGTTGATTTCGATGTCGGTGATGAACGACATGCACCATGTGTGGAATCTTCGATCCGAGACTTTGAAAAAGAAGTGCGATCGGACCTCGGCCACCGGCCGAATCGGTTGATGAGCGTGCCGTTGTACTGTTTCTAGGACCGGTCCTCGCCGCCGCAGACCGAGGGCTCTCGGCGAGGATTTCCTTGCGATCCAAAGAAGTTGGACTTAGATGAGATGCCAAGCCATGCCACATTCGCTTGGAGCACAGAGTGGATGGCTTGAGTCGGCATCAAGTATCAAGGTCGCTGTCGGTCGACGTGGCCGAGCTTGCAACAAGGTCCTTGACATCGGTAGGCGCAGAGTTTTAATCATTCTTGAAACAACTCTTCATTGCATTTGAAATAACCAAGCTTGAACCGTCAATGCACCGCAAATTGCTAGAAGGTGTGACGTTGGCGTTGAGGTTTGGGGTGACTTTGAAACCATCTCTAAACCCAAGTCGAACTCATCTTACGCCGAGCTTTCCATGGAGAGAAACTCGACCACCGAGTTTGGTTTGTACCTTCTCATTCACAATCGTGGGGACGATGAATTAAAATTGGAGAGTTTCCGGTCCCTTGTTGGCGCGTAATCTTGATTCCTCGCGAAAGGATTCACTCTCTCCAACCTCTGGCCATATATATCGCCTTTTCGCCGAATTGAACAGAAAATCGTGCTCACCATCTTGACCTTTGACGCGTGTAGACGACGCCAACAATGGTGCCTTCATTCGCAAAGCGCCCAAAATTAGGAACATATCTTTCACGGCGATCGAGATCGGTGGCGAGTGACCTCGAACAGAAAATCACACGCAGGCGACATCGCCGACATCAAGGCCGTGTGTCGTCCGACGCTGCATCCGAAGTGGAGTTCGCCGCCACGAGTTCACGAGATTGCATTCGATATTGCTTTTGGAAGGAATTGCGAGAATTGCACAGTTGGAATGGATAATCGACGCTTCTGATGCACTTGCGGTAATGCAAGGAACTAATGCGAATGCAAGGAACCGAAGTTCGCTTGAAACATCTCGATTGTGACCTCGATGAGCCGCTATCGTAGCCGACTTTGTTCGACGCGCTTTGCGATTTTCGCAACGCTTACTAGATTCGATCTAGCGGCCTTTATTATGAAATCAGGGCGGTCCTCTTCGGCCATGTTCGGTGGAGCCACAATCGAGGTAGATAGCGCTCGGGCCTCCCATCGTGGTCGCCAATTGATCGTGCTCGACCAATGAAGTGAAGATGTTGTTCGTGGCTCCTACGCCGGCCGTTGATGAGGAATAGGGACCTACTTTGAGAGCACCTCGGGTGGTACTCGCAAAGACACTCCGACGCCTAGTCGAGGTGTGCTAACGGCGGGTATCACAGGTAGAAATTACGTGCACTGGCCACATGCGAATGGCGATTTATATCGCTTGAGGTGAGCGTCCCGCCGAAATAAGCGCAACGGCCAGAGCGCAACTTCAACGCCGCAAGGCTAGCATGCTTGGGCCGTTTGGGCCGGCCATAGTGGGAATGGGCCGCTGATCCCTTTCTGTTGGCACCTCCTGGTGTTGTTGGTACACCCCAGAACAAGAAGTAAAAGGAAGAGAAAGTACCTGTGTGAGGTGTTCTTGAAGGTGTAAGTGTGAGGTAATAATTCTAGGTTGAGTTTCAGAGGTGAAACTCAGCAGTTCATGCAAGTAAAGAACAATAATTAGGGTTTTCATCTATTCAGTTCAGAGAAAGGGAATTAAGAGCACAAGGTGTGTGAAATTACCTTTCTTGACTACTGAGGAGACCGAGTGTGTTGTTCTTCACCTGCAAACAGAAATTCCAAAAGTTAGGGTTTCTGAAATAGTGTCAAAATCAAAAGTAAATCAAAGAAATACTGTAAAGGAGAAGTGATTCTACCTTAAGAGAAGAAGAATCGCAGACCTGCTTGAAGGAATCAAGCAGATCGAAGCAAGATAGGTTTTGGTGTTCATCGCACGGTGAGAACTGAAGATTGGGATCTCAGGGAAGAAGAACTCAGATCAAAACCTTGGGGTTTTGATTCATCATCGTTCAAAGTCCTCATCGATCGTGAAACCGAAGCAGATTCAAGCTTCAATCGCTGTGAATCACAGCAAGAGCTCAAATCGGCTAGGGTTTCGTAGTGAGAGAGAAGAGAGAAGAGAGAAGAGAGAAGGGTTTCAAGAAGAGAGAGAAACGGTTCTTGAGTTTCTGGTGAAGAGAAACGAAAGAACGCGCTTAAGTATACCGGGTCAGAATCAGATCCGCGCTTTTCCAACTCAAACGGGTTCGGGCGCGCAGCTGGGTCCAAACATTTTTGTTTGGAACGAAGTGAAGCATCATTGGGTTGGGCTTGATAGAAGCTGGGCTTCTCAATTACAAAGACCTCCTCGCTTGTTCATACCTCCCCGCAAAGTAAACATTACAAAGGTTAAAATTCAACATATATATATATATAGGTATGGAGATATATTCAAGACACACATACTAGGTTGTCCTTGTGTGATGATATCAAGTCCTCGGCGACTAGAGCGGTGCTAGTGACTCAAGCACATCTTTTCAAACCAACATACCCTCCAAGCAAAGAGAAGTTGATAGGACCGTGTCGCTTTTTTTCAAAGAAGGTGCATATCACTCCATGCTTAAGCCTAGTTCGCACTTCTCTTCTTACCCGCCACAATCAAAAACGCTGCCTCTCGAGGTTGACCAAATTGTACGTAAATTGCTTCCAACTTTGGCTAATAGCCTAATACACTACGCCGTAATTGTAAAAAGAGATCGCCACCTTTAGTAGCGCTTATAAAAACGCTACCCATTTTAATAACACGCTACACCATTAGTAGCGTTTTTATTTAAAACGCTACCAATTAGGTAACACGCTAGACAGCATCCCTAGCGCTTTTTTTTTTAAAACGCTAGCAAATTAGAAAACACGCTAGACAGGATCCTCTAGCGCTTTTTATTCAAAACGCTAGCCAATTAGAAAACACGCTAGATAGATCCTCAGCGCTTTTTATAAAGCGCTAGCTATTTAGAAAACACTCTGAAGCAGATCCTGCCGCTTGTTTTCAAAACGCTAGCCAATTAGAAAACACGCTAGATAGATCCTCTAGCGTTTTTATAAAACGCTAGGTATTTAGTAAACACTCTAGATAGGATCCCTAGCGCTTTTATTCAAAACGCTAGGTATTTAGAAAACACGCTAGATAGATCCTCAGCGTTTTTAGAAAACGCTAGGTATGGTTAAATAATATTTTTTTGTTTCCCATTGAGCTACTTCCTTTCTCACCTAACACTCTCACCCGTAAACGCAAAATCACTCACCCGTAAACGCAAAACCCTAACACCCTAACTCAAATTAACATCATCTCTCTCAACGAAAATCATCTCTCTCGAACAACATCATCTCTCTCACTCGCACAACATTGGTGAGTTTTTTGTTCCTTGCTCTGCTTTCTTGTTAGATATTAATTATGGGTTCTAGTTTAGAAATATATTAGTTTTGTCACTTGTGCACACTAGACTCTTCTTCTTTTTTTTTACTAGCCTCTTCTTGTTAAACATAAATTAATTATTTGGAAGACTATAATATGATATAGATATAGCTTGGGAAAATAAGGAGTGGATTTGAAAAAATTTTAAAAGAGGAATTTTTGTTTGTTTTTTTATATGAATTGATTCTTCATTATATTCGAATTGCTTGATGGGTCATATGTTAATTAAAGTTCTCTTCTCGTGATTTTATTATAAATATAATTTGGAAATTATGGATAGAAATTGGATGTCCACCAATCGTCCGTCCAAGGAGTATATGCTACCGAGTGGATTATTTTGTGAGTTTGGTCTTTGAACGCGTTTGGACTTCTAGTGGTATGAAATGTCCTTGTTTAAGGTGTTGTTATGTAAAATCGCCATCGCAGAGGAGTTGGCACGACATTTAAAGGCGAATGGAATTGATCAAAGTTACACTTGTTGGATAATGCACGGTGAGAAAAAGGTGAATCTTCAAATATGAATGATATTAGTAAGAGATATGCGCCACGGCCGACACCGGAACACATTCATTTGATGCGAACGAATTTGAAGAGATGGCAAAGGTGGTTGAAGAGGATCTTAATGATTGTCCTGAAATGTTTGAGAAGTTGATAACCGATGCAGAGACACCATTGTATGCGGGTTGTAATGAATTCACAAAATTATTGGTCGTGATCAAGTTGTATAACTTGAAAACTCGCCACGGATGGACTGGATAAGAGCTTTACCGATTTACTCTCACTTCGAAAGAAATGTTGCCGAATGATAATGTGCTTCCTTCTGGACGTATGATGCAAAGCAAATGTTGGGGTCTATTGGCTTGAACTATGAGAAGATACACGCTTGTCCGAATGATTGCATTTTATTTCTGAATGAACATGCGTTGTTAAAGTCGTGTCCTAAATGTAATGCACCGCAAAGATAAGAAGAAAGAGTCTGCTCCACAAAAGGTGTTGTGGTATTTTCCTATAATTCCTCGATTTAGGCGCATGTATCGTAGTTCGTAAGATGCAAAACATTTGACATGGCATGAGGATGAAAGGATTAAAGATGGTATGCTACGACACCCTACAGATTCTCCGCAATGGAAAAAATCAATATCGAGTATCCTAATTTCGGGGATGACCCGAGAAACCTACGCCTTGCATTGTCTGTGATGGATTTAACCCGCACGGTATCCGTGAGTAGCTCCCACAAAGATATGGCCCGTGATTTTGGCGATTTATAACTTACATCGTGGCTTTGCATGAAACGCAAATATATGATGTCATCTTTGTTAATTTCTCGGCCCAAACAACCAGAAATGATATTGATGTATACTTGGCTCCTTTAATTGAAGACTTGAAGCAAATGTGGGAGACTGGGGTAGAGGTGTATGATGGGTTCAGAGAAGAAAGTTTCACCCTGAGGGCTATGATCTTTGGCACAATTAACGACTTTCCTGCATACGGCAATCTATCCGGTACAAGAACAAAGGGCGCAGTGCATGCCCTATATGTGAAGATAACACAAATTGGATGTGGTTGGAACATGGTAAGAAGAATATCTATCTTGGTCATCGTAGATTTTTGCCATCAACTCATCACTATCGATTGTGGAGAAAGGCATTTGATGGGAATACGAAACACGTAGAGCTCCCCGCCTTTCGACTTGAGCAATGTGTATTTGAAAAGGTGGAAGATTTGAACATTAAATTTGGGAAGCCTTTTGCAGGAGAGATTGCCAAACGGGGTGGAAGAAAAAGTCGATTTTCTTTGAGTTGCCATCACCGAAGTCATTATATGTAAGGCATTTCATTGATGTGATGCATGTTGAAAAGAATGTCTTCGAAAGTGTCATTGGTACCTTACTCAATATGCCGTAAGACTAAAGATACCATCAACTCAAGGTTGGATTTGGTTAGTATGGGTTTGAGACCCGAATTGGGTCCTAGAAAGAAGGGTACACGTACATATCTACCTCCCAGGCACTCATACTCTATCTAGAAAGGAGAAGATCGTCTTTTGTGAGTTTCTTCATGGAGTTAAAGTTTCAGAGGATACTCTTCAAATGTGGCGACTCTTGTATCGATTAAAGACCTCAAGTTAAAGTCTCTAAAGTCCCACGATTGTCATGTTCTCATGGAGAATTTGCTACCCATTGGTATACGATCCATTTTGCCTAAGAAAGTGCGCTGACCTTAACCAAACTTTGTTTATTCTTTAAGGCGATTTGTAGTAGAGTGATTGACCCTCGAAAGTTGCCAACATTGCAAAGAGAAATTACTCATCACTTTGTGTGAGCTTGAGATGTATTTCCCACCTTCCTTTTTCGACATAATGATTCATCTAATAGTTCATCCGTTGTAGAGACACAATTGTGTGGCCCATGTTACATGAGATGGATGTATCCGTTTGAGCGTTACATGAAGATATTAAAAGGATATGTGAAAAATCGATCACGACCGAGGGTTGTATTGTTGAGCGCTACATAGTTGAAGAGGCTATTGAGTTTTGCACCTGCTATCTATCTAGTCTTGAATATTCGTGGGACCGCCAAGGTCTCGCCATGCGGAAGGATTAGTAAAGGGATGACAGAAATAAATTAGTGATGGTATCAAGGAAAGAACTAGAGCAAGCACACTTGTACGTTCTTCACAATGATAGTGAGGTTGATTCATATGTTGCCAAGCACAAGGAGATTCTTAAGAGTCAATTCCTGAAAGAAGCAAGTTTGGTTAGCAAAAGAACACAATAGGAGTTTCATAGTGTGGCTAAAACATCACATTGATGGTGAGTGTGTTTCAATCCTACTTCGATTTCAAAAAGATTGAGATGGTTAGCAAAAGGTCCAAATATACATGTCTTCTCTTACAACAAACTATCTAATGAACGAGTGCACTTTCTATACAAAAGAACAAGATGATCGTGAGTAAAATGCAAAATAGTGGGGTGACTCTTGTAGCTCATTCTATGCATGCATCCAAAGTGCAAAGATAGAAATCCCATATATGCGAATATGTCTTACTTTGGCTTCATTGAACACATATGGGAGTTGGATTACAATATGTTTCAGAGCCGTGTGTTCAAATGTGAATGGGTTGACAATAATCTTGGTTTACGATTGATGAATTAGGGTTCATGCGGGTGAATTTCAACAAGTTAGGATATAAAGATGAACCTTTTATTTTAGCATCGCAAGCTCAACAAGTGTTTTATGTCACCGATCCAATTAATATCAATTGGTCTATTGTTCTATTGATCGACAAAAATTTGTGTATAACAACGATGATGATGAAGCACCCGATGATGTTGGTGTTGAGGACGACCCGCTTCTTGAACATCGTAACCAATAATAGGGGAAAATACTTCTATAGAGGATGTTGTATATTTTAGAAAAGATCATAATGATGGAATTTTTATTCATTTTAAAAAATACCAAGACGCGAATTGCAAACAAAAATTTTATCTAGGAAAAGGAAAAGGTAATATAGACTTAATGATTTCTCGTTATTTTTATTAATAGATAATTATTATATTGTTTTGTAAATTTAACAATAACATGGATTATGTTATATTGCAGTCGATGACATCACTTAGTGATCATGAGATCTAGTGGTCAAGACAAAGAGTCATTTATGTTATATATGGTATAGCTTTAATTTGTAGCTACTTTTGAGTTTCATAATGTAAGTTACTTATTATGTTGTATGATTTGTAAACAAAAATATCTATTAATAGGTTGAATTTTGTGTGTATCTATATATTGATTGTAATGATATTGGCTGAATTTTGTTGGAATGATATTTGATGAATTTTGCTTTGGAAGGGAATGAATTAATAGGTTGTAATTAAAAGGAGAATAAACAAAAATAAAAAAATAATTAAAAAAATCAGTCAATAGGTAGCGCTTTAGAGTGAAAACGCTAGAAATGAAGTTAAAAATTCATTCAATACCTAGCGCTTTAAAGTTAAAACGCTAGGAATTGTAAAGAGGAGCTAGAGGATCCCTAGCGTTTCGAAAAACGCTAGGAATGCTAATAAAGAAAGATAGCATCCCTAGCGCTTTACATAAAACGCTAGGAATGCTAGTAAAATAAAGCTATAAGCATCCCTAGCGTTTTACATAAAACGCTAGGAATGCTAGTAAAAGAAAGATAGCATCCCTAGCGCTTTTTACATAAAACGCTAGGAATGCTAGTAAAAAGGTGTTATAGCATCCTCAGCGTTTTTACATGAAACGCTAGGAATGGTAGTAAAAAGGTGCTATAGCATCCCTAGCGTTTCTGAAAAACGCCAGGAATTGTAAAAGGCGCTATAGCATCCCTAGCGCTTTTACTTAAAACGCTAGGAATAGTAGTAAAAGGTGCTATGGCATCCCTAGCGCTTACGTGAAAACGCTAGGAATGGTAAACACGCTGCTTGAGTTGATCCTCAGCGCTTTTATGTAAAAACGCTAGGAATGCTATTAAAATTTTTACAAGGCGCGCCTCTCATCTCCTCACACACTCACGCACAACCCGTAACTCATCTACCTAACTTTTCTCCACGAACAACCCGTAACTCATCTTCGCTCATCTTCGCTCATCGTACCTTTGCGAACCTCCACGACCCAGAAACCCTCTTCGCTCATCTTCGCTTCATCTCCTTGGTGCTACGACCCGAAAACCCATAAACGCGACCCGGTGAAACGTGAAACGCAGAAACCTATCCTCTTCGCTCATCCTCTCTCTCGTTGGTGCTATCTTACCACGCAGCTCACTCCCATTTGTTTCCTTTTTCTCACTCTCTCTCTCCCTTTCAAAAGGTATTTCGCACTCACGTACTCTCCACCTCTCTCACCGCAATGACTATTTGTTATGGTTTTTTATGGTTTGTTATGTATCTTTTGTATGGCTTTCTCTGTTACTTAGCTCAATGTTGTATCTAATTAGTTGTTAGATTAGTCTAGCTTAGATAGCATTATTAACTTGACTAGTGCATGGCTTTCCTAGTGTATGGCTTTCTCTGCTTACTCTAGGTTACTTAGTGCATGACTTTCTCTGTTTAGTGCATGGCTTTCCTATATATGTTTAGTACTCTAGGTTATATACTTAGTGCATGGCTTTCCTCTCTGTATGTTTACTCTAGGTTACTTAGTGCATGGCTTTCATCATTACTTAGTGCATGGCTTCTTCTATATTTTGTTAAGTGTTTGTTGGTTCTAAACAATTTTAAAGCTAAAACTCACCGAGTCTATTTCATTTGGGTCATTGCAAGTCGGATGGCATCACATAGTGATCACGAGAGTAGTCGTGGTGGTGATGGGGGTGATAGAAACACAAAGAAGTTCACTCCCAGGAATTACATCGAAAAAGAATATCGTCAATCGGATAAGTAAAGGACACGAGAAATATAAGGTAAGTTAATTACTAATTATTAATGTTGTTCTCTACCTTTCCAAGTTATCTAATTATTTAATGATTTAATTATTTAAGGTCCGATGGAGTGTTAAAGGTTTGCCAATTGGAGACAACGGCACAAATTTAATTAGCTTTATTGGTACTAAGGTGAAGCAAATCTTTCCAATTTCAATTAAAAGTTGGAATGAGAAAGATAATCGAGTTTTGCCTAAACTGAAAGATGATTTTTGGGACTTAATACGGTATATAATTTTAGACCTCTTTAATAATCTTATTTAGTGATTTTTAGTTATATTTATTTAATCCATTTTTATGTATAACTAGAAACACTTTGATGTCGATGAGTCCCAAGAGATTGGATATCAAGGAAGCGGGAAGGTTGCATAGGGCTTACAGAACGATGTGGGGAAAAGTATTCAAACGTCTGATGGGACCATCGACAGAGCCTCTCCAAAGATCAGATGCCTGAATTATAACTAAGGAGGATTAGACCAAATTTGTAGATATACGCACTACGATCCGGATTTCTGGTTAGTATATTAATTATTTAAGTTATATATATATATTTCACAAGTAGATATCATTCATTAATGTATACTTATCTTTTTAAATAGAAAAAGAGCAAAGCGAATAAAGAAAGAGCTTCTAATCCTTTGAGTACCCTTATAGAGGAGGTTCTAGTGGATATCAAATTCTCGAAGAAAGATTGGTAAGACACAATTAGTTTAATTTATTATGATTTAATGAATCTTTTAATTTACAGCTTGATTAACAATTATTAAACTTAAATAGTTCTTGGAAGAGGGGAAAGATCCAACTCAAGAATCCTTTGATCGCATGCGATTGTCCGTTAGAGGCCCGACAAAACAAGGATGGGGAGATTGTGGATCCGAAAACTAAGGAGGTCAAGGACAAAATTGTAAGTATTCCAAAATTCATGAAAAATTGCAAGTTGGAATTTGTGTCCGACTATATTTTTTAATCCGTTACTCGATTTTTTTTGACACGTGAACATATTTTTTATTGTCGATTAAATTTCGTTGACACTTGTTTATTATTTCTATCCGTTACTCGATTTTTTTGACACGTGGACATATTTTTATTGTCGATTAAATTTCTTTGACACTTGTTTATTATTTTTATCCGTTACTCGATTTTTTTGACACGTGGACATATTTTTTATTCTCGATTAAATTTCTTTGACACTTGTTTATTATTTTTATCCGTTACTCGATTTTTTTGACACGTGGACATATTTTTTATTGTCGATTAAATTTCACTTGACACTTGTTTATTAATTTTATCCGTTATTTATGTTTGTGCATCAAGAAAGCATATCACAATCAGTATCACAAGGAGATTTAACAGATTGTGATGGTCACCAAGATGTCCTTGCTCGTGCCTTGGGAAGGGAAGAGAGACAGGTCGGATTAGAGGTTATGGATATGGGATTCCTCCGACAACCGTGTTTGGGCCAAAGAAGAGCCAAAGCAAGGGGGTGCGGGGATTGTAAAGTCATGGCGGAAAAGTATGACGAGCTATCCAAGAATGTTGCTTTGTGCTAATGGAAGAGAGACAGATGTTTAAGCGACTCTTGGCACAAAGGATTGGTGCACCATCCCATGCTTTGCCACCCCCTGCTGAACCTATTGAGCTCGCCGCACCCCCCATAGCGCCCGAGATAGCCGCACCATCCCTTCAACACGTATTTAACAAAACTCGACTGCTTTTTGTACATATGTATTTGATAAAATTATCATGTATATTTATTTTTCTTTATAATTGATTTAGGATAACTGTGAATGTGAGCTATATATTGCAAACCCACATCGAAAGGTTGCAAAGTGGGTTTGATATGTAACCAATTGAGTGCCACATCGCATAATCGTGCCATGCCCGAAAACCATTTGAGAGTTAGGGTAGACTATTCAATAGAGGGGTCTGCACTCATTGCTCGCTCCAATTGCTAATGCGGATATATTTATCGTGGATCAAGCACTTAGTACTTTTGTGGCATGGCCTCAACAACTTGTCGTTGTAAGTGACAATATTTTTGTTAATAATTAAATGACTATAATGTGTGTTAACTAACTAGCTAATTAATCATTTTTTAATATATACTAGGTACCCCATGTGTCCCGACCTTCCCTTCCATGAAAGTGTCCCAACCTTCCCTTCCACTACCAAACTCTCCCGACCATCTTCTATACAAACCACCCAACATGTTGGTCAATTTCCCAATGATGAATTCCGAAACTACATCGATTCTCTAAAGGTCCACATTCAAAAAATGAACCAGATTTACCAATTTTTTTACCGCCCGATAACATTGTGGGCTGGAATAGATTGGTAATGATCAACATCGAGGATATGAAAGCTATAGTTGAGATGGATTGGGCCACCGCCATCGATATTAGAGTATACCGCAGGTATGTATTAAATTATTTGTACACAATAGTTGTTTATATTAGAGTATATATATGAGGATCCGAAAGTTGTATATATATTATTTATAGGTTTTTGTACAATCGTCTTACTCGTCCTTTCTCAACGGACACGAAGTATTTCTTCTTGTGTCCGACGTATATCAGTTGTTTTAAGCAAGGTAATACAGAGGAACGACATCGTGATTAAGAGTGAAGTACAAAGTTATATCCATTCACGCTTCATGGAAGCCAAGCATTTGAAGGGCGACTCTTTATTTTTGGCACCACTCAATAATGGGTGAGAAATTTAGTCTTCAATCACTTGTTTAATTATTTTGAGGATTGTATTATAGTGTAAATTAATGTGTACTCATTCGTTCTTCATTTACTTGCAGGCAACATTGGGTACTCTTTGCAATAAACCCTAAGCAAAATGTTGTCTATTATCCGGATTCACTTCAAGGCCATTACAACGCTCTACGAAGACTTCGCATGCATGGTTGAGAGGTGTGTATGTGTAACCCTCTCATTTTAATTTGTATAATTTAATATATGTATTTTGTTCAACTTAACGTTATATATATATATGTATGACGTTATGAAGGCTTTGAAAGAATACTTGGATTATCTACGACTAAAACAAGATGGCTACCCATAATCGTAAGCTTTTAAGAATCATTCTTATAATTTTAATTGATTTTTGGTCATAAAAATGTGACAATTAAGTTATAATCTTTTGCTTTGTAGTGTCCTAAACAACCAAATAGCAATGATTGTGGGTACTATGTTATGAGGTATATGAAAGAGATTATCACTCATGACAAAGTAATAATCCCAACCAAGGTAACTACTTAGATTTATTTTTATATTGATATTATAATACTTACTCACATTTAATAAACATTTTAATTCTAATTTTATTTCATTTTTTTTTCAAGATTTTCCCAAATTCAAAAAATCCGAATTACTCACGAACAACTTACAAAGCAGTAGTGGGGGAGTGGTGCCATTTTGTTTCTAGCTTTTTGTAGCAAGTTTTGAGATTCATAATAGTTTAGTTATTATTTATGTTGTATATATTGGATTTATATTGGATTGGAAATATTATTTGATGAATTTTGTTGACTGATATATTGGATTGGAATGTAAGTACTTCTTAGAATGATATATATTGGATTGGAAATATTATTTGATGAATTTTGTTGATGAATTTTGTTTGAATGATATATTGGATTGGAATGTATTTTCTGAATTTGTTGAAAAGGGAATGAATTTATAGGTTGTAATTAAAATGGAGAACAAACCAAAATAAAAAAATATTTAAAAAAATTCAATCAATAGGTAGCGTTTTAGAGTGAAAACGCTAGAAATGAAGTTAAAAATTATTCAATACCTAGCGCTTTAAAGATAAAACGCTAGGAATTGTAAAGAGGAGCTAGAGGATCCTCAGCGCTTTTTCTGTAAAACGCTAGGAATGCTAATAAAGGTGCTATAACATCCCTAGCGCTTTATATAAAACGCTAGAATGCTATAGCATCCCTAGCGCTTTATATAAAACGCCAGGAATGCTAGTAAAAAAAGGTGCTATAGCATCCCTAACGCTTTTTATAAAACGCTAGGTATGGTAGTAAAAAGGGCTATAGTATCCCTAGCGCTTTAATTTAAAACGCTAGGAATGGTAGTAAAAGGAGCTATGGGATCCTAGCGCTTTTTATTTAAAACGCTAGGAATGGTAGTAAAATGAGCTATGGGATCCCTAGCGTTTACGAAAACGCTAGGAATTGTAAAAAGGCGCTGGTCAATGGCTAGCGTTTTATATAAAACGCCACGTATGTCTAAAACACGCTGGGTAAATGGCTAGCGTTTCTTAAAACGCTACTAATGGGGTGTACGCATTAGTAGCGTCAGCTTCTCTAGCGTTTTAAAACGCTACCAATGCCCAAAAAAAACGCTGACAAACCTTGTACGCTGGCGTAGTGATAGAACCATCAACACCTTGCAAGAGATGAAGAAGGTTCATTACATTACATTACACACTACATTGATTACTTACTGACCCAACTATGCATTAATTATGTTTATTATAATGAAATTATGTTGTTTTGGTTATTTATAGTATGCATTTGAAGTTGCTGCTATCTCAGCTTTTGGTGAAATAAAGGAGCTGGAAATGGAAGAAAGAAGAGACCTTTATGGTTGCTTGGAGAAGGGCTATAATTCCTATCCTTTACATCTTCCTGGAACTTCTTATTCTAAGGCAATGAAGGTATTTATCTTTTTCTACTATCTTTTAAAGATGATAAAATTGGAAATCAATTTTAACATGTTATATAGTTATCCCGAGTAGGTAGCTCAGTTGGCGAGCTAAGGGAGTGCACCAAATGAGTGCAAGAAGGAGGTCCCGGGTTCAAGTCCCGGAAACTAACATTTCCCCCACCCCCACTAACAATTGTCTATCTAAAAAAAAACATGCTATATAGTTAGTGAGATAATATTGTTTAATTTAGGACCTATGAAGCATAGATACAGACACAGGACACAGACACACAGACACCGGTTGTAATTTGGAAAGTACAAGTAAAAGAAGTGTATGTGTCGGTGTTGGTGTCCGACACGATATGCATCAGACACCAGACACGTCTTCAACTAGAAGTGTCGGTGCTATAGAGTTTAGGCAGATTAATTATTTTCAGGCATATTTGTGTGTTTGAAAGATTTATTTTGGTAGTATGGTACTTAATTTGTAGTTAATGATTATTAATATAATGGTGAATTGAAAATTGATGAAGGCAAGGAAGGTGCTGAATGAGAGTATAAGGAGAATAATTGATAGAAGGAAAGAAAGCAGGAACTATGGTGGAGGGTTGTTGGGAGTTCTGTTGAGAAGCAGAGGTGAGAAGATGTACCAACTGAGTGATTCTCAGGTTGCTGATAATCTCATAGGTGTCATCTTTGCTGCACATGACACAACAGCAAGTGCTTTAACATGGGTTCTCAAGTACTTGCATGACAATCTCAATCTCTTGGAAACTGTCACGGTATGTATCATCTCTAATTCTGTCACTAAATTAAATTTCTCCCGTCGGAATTAGTGAAAGATTTCAATTTTTCCGTCGCTAATTTAACCTTTTTTGATAGTGAATTTTTTGATTACTCTTGATTTTTTACCCTGATCTGATTACTTTTATGTTTTTTTGCAGAAAGAACATGAAGGAATAAAAAACAAACTAACTAAGAAAAAATCGTGGACTTTCATGGGATGATACCAGGCAGATGCCTTTTACTAGCAGGGTAAAATAATTATTTATTATTTTCTTTTATTTGCTAAGTTTTATTTTTATTTCTTTAGCAGCAAAGTATAATACTAGCTAGTATATAATTTGTTAGTTGATTTTGGTCTTTTCAGAGGACAAATATAAGGTCATCTCAATTGAAATTGACCAATTCGATGTTACTATAAATAGAAAAAATTAAATAACTTGACTACAAGTACTTGAGGCATGTAAATGGATATTTACTTCTTTTTGGTAGTAAAAGTATCATTATGGGCCATACTTATTATGGCAAAAAAACTCGCACCTGCGTATAAAATCCGTGATGAGCACGGAAAGGGTAAAATAAACTCGTACCTGCGTATAAAATCTGTGTTGAAAAAGTATTCATTAAAAATAGAGTTTTTGAAATTGATTCAGGTAATCCAAGAAACATTAAGAAGTGCAAGCATATTGTCATTTACATTCAGAGAAGCGGTGAGAGATGTTGAGTTAGAAGGTTACACGATTCCAAAAGGTTGGAAGGTCCTTCCACTCTTTAGAACCATTCATCATTCACCTCTTTTCTTCCCTCATCCAGACAAGTTTGATCCCTCCTCATACATTCGAGGTAAATACATACCCTCCTCATACATTCTTTCTCAATATAAAAATAAATAATAACAATATTCTGAATCTTCCCTTAGGTGATTCAGTTTTTTGAAAGTTTTGCTGATATCTATCGCGTGATTTACATTTTGTAGCCTAGTACAATAATTAATTCATAAAACCTTAGTAGTAGCTATATTGTACCAAAACATTGAAAACATAATTAAGAGAAGTTAAAGATATATATATATATATATATATATGGTTGACTTAAGTTTATATATGTGATGGTGTAGGTGCCACCTAAACCCAACACATACATGCCATTTGGAAATGGAGTCCACTCTTGTCCAGGTAGTGAGCTGGCTAAGCTCGAGATTCTTGTCCTGCTTCATCATCTTACCATTTCATACAGGTGATTATATTTTCATTTTCCCTCATCATCATCATCATCATCATCACCATTATTATATTAGAACTTATTCCTCACTTCTATGACTAGTCATCATGGTTGTCGTGACCGGGATCTCGACGTGAGGCGATTTACCAAATATAAATTATTCGGCGAGTCGCAATGCCACCCAATTTATTAATAATAGGAAAATTGAAAAACCTAATTTCAAGTTATTTGATCTCGTTAACTAGGTCGGATTCTAAGTCGGTTATGCGTGGGAAGCGGGCGAAACCTTAGTTTCACCGCACTCACCTAACACATCCGTCCTAAGACAATTACCTAAATTTGATTTGTGCAATGATTAATAAGTTGTTTAATTATTTGTTTACCCAAAAATAATACTTAATTAAATTTAGTAGAAATATAATTATTTACAAAGGGCTAATTTAAGAAAATTTTAGTTTGACTTTGTGAGGAGACCCCGCCCTACGTGCTTCTGCAGTGCGATGAGAGACTCAAAAGTCACGTAGTTCTTCCTGAAAATTTGTTGGTTGGTTGATTTTATTTTGAAGGGGTCTAAATCCAAGTTGTACAACTAAAGATCCTTAGACCGGATTGACAGGATGTACATCCAAATCGAATCCATTTATATTTGGATTTTTATAAAAATAAGTGTTAAATATCAATATTTGATTTGTGAGTTTTTGTGATTTTTTCTTTTAAAGGATTTAAAGTCCAAGTTGTACAACTAAGGACCCTTAAATCAAAGTTGTGGGTTTGATAGGATGTACATCCAAGTCAAATCCTATTTATCGTCTTTTTGGAGTAAATAAATAATTTGATTTAATAATAACAATATTGATAATAAGAAGGAAAAAAATGAGAAAAGCTAATAAAATAGAAAAAAAACGAAGTAGAGTGTTCTGAAATAAAAGGTGGTGTAACTAGTCGCGGGGGATGCTGCATTATAAACAGGGGTGTAAACATCACGGCCCAACCAAAGTTGTTTTTGTTTGAGCGCACAGTGTTGCAAAAAAAAAGGAGTGGGCTTCTTGGGGGTGTGCTGGCTTAAAGGAGGGGGTGTAAGCAGTTACATCAGAAAACTTAAAAAGATAAATAAAACAAATACAAATAAAATAAAATAACATAAGAAGGAAAGAACAGATCTGGGTTACAAAACCCATATTCTCCTTCTTCCTCACATGAGCGCTGCCATCATAGCTAGAGAGAGAAAGGGTGAGTTTCGAAGAGAGAGAAAATGGAGGAAAGGATAAGAGAGAGAGACAGGGGCGATGGAAAACGCAGAAGGGAGGCGGTTTGCGTGGTTGCTTGTGATTGGTGGGGGGGAAGAGAAAGGTTGTGGGTGACGGTGGTTCTGGCCTTAGGTGGTTTATGGTGGTGGCGGCGGCTTGTGATGGTTGTTGGTAATGTCGTGGTGGCTTGTGGTGGTTTGGGTATGAGTGGTGGTGGCTTCCCCTCTGCAATTTTTGACAGATCAAAATGTTATTTTGCGATATGGTTCTTTGTCAGTGAATTTTTTCCGCCGCCTTCGTCCCTCCTCCTACTGCTGCTTGTTTTGATCTGCGTTTTATATTGAAAAATTAGGTTTTTAGCATTAAATTCGTTTGGATCGGGCCTCTGACCGTTGTTTGCAGATCTGGGCTTTGGACTGCTAAGAAGACTGACTGAATCAACTTCTACTACTTGCCGACCCACAAGCCGCTATTTTATTTATTAAATTCGTTATTTTATTTTATTTTTGGATTATTGTAAAAACATTTTAATAAGATATCAATTAAATTTATCGTTTTTTGTAATATTCGAATTAGCACATAATTTTTTGTTTAACTAAAAAGAGTAAAAATAACGCGAAAGTGACGAAAACTAGTAAAATGACGTATTCAACGACTAAAACACGCAAAACACGCAAAAAGTGCATATTTTCGTAATTTTTCGAGAAAACGTCAAAAATACTGTTAAAAATTGAGTGTTCACAGTTGCCCCTCCGTGCTTACTCTCTTACGATATAATACAACAAACCATGTTCTCCATGTTTTGTTGTATTATCAAAGTAAGAGATAAGTACGGATATGAACCTCAATTTTAACCGGTGAAATATGCGATTGTCGAGGCGAATCGAAAGCCCCGAAATTTAAAGTACGATGTCAGGGCTATATTACAATGGAGACGATGCCAGGGCGAGACCGATAGCAAAAGATAAAAGCAACGCCAGGGCAAGACCGATAGCGGGAAAAATAAAAGACAATGCCAGGGTGGAACCGATAGCGTGAAAATTAAAGACAATGTCGTATGAACCGATAGCGAAAAATTAAAGACAATGCCGGGCGAAACCGATAGCAAGAAGATTTAAAGACAATGCCGTGTATGAACCGATAGCGAGAAAATTAAAGACAATGCCGTATGGAACCGATAGCGGGAAAATTAAGACAATGCCGTATGCGGGCCGATAGCAAAAAAATTTAAAGACAATGCCGTATGAACCGATAGCGGGAAAATTTAAAGACAATGCCGGGCGGAACCGAGCGCAGGAAAATTAAAGACAATGCCGTAGCGGAACCGATAGCAAGAAAAATTAAAGACAACGCCGTATGGAACCGATAGCAAGAAAATTAAAGACAATGCCGTGGTAAACCGCGATAGCGAGAAAATTAAAGACAATGCCGTATGAACCGATAGCGAGAAAATTAAAGACAATGCCGTATGAACCGATAGCGGGAAAATTAAAGACAATGCTGTATGGAACCGATAAGCGAGAAAATTTAAAGACAATGCCAGGGCGGAACCGATAGCATGAAAATTAAAGACAATGCCAGGGCGGAACCGATAGCAAGAAAATTAAAGACAATGCCATGGCGAAACCGATAGCAGGAAAATTAAAGACAATGCCAGGGCGGAACCGATAGCAGGAAAATTAAAGACAATGCCAGGGCGGAACCGATAGCAGGAAAATTAAAGACAATGACAGGGCGGAACCGATAGCAGGAAAATTTAAAGACAATACCAGGGCGGAACCGATAGCATGAAAATTAAAGACAATGCCAGGGCGGAACCGATAGCATGAAAGAATGTGCCAGGGCTGAACCGATAGCACGGGGATGAGAAGGGAAATGCCAGGGCTGAACCGGTAGCATGAAAGAATGTGTCAGGGCTGAACCGATAACACGGGGATGAGAAGGGAAATGCCAGGGCTGAACCGGTAGCATGAAAGAATGTGCCAGGGCTCAACCGGTAGCACGGAGATGAGAATGGAAATGCCAGGGCTGAACCGGTAGCATGAATTAGAGCATGCAATGCACACTTTGCTTTGGATGGTTTTTGTCACTTAATTACAAAGTACTGAACGTAAATGTATGCTTCTAGTCATGAAGTGCCATGCATGGATGGACATGAAATGAATGCAAACTATGACATGAGATGCATGAATTATGCATGTGTCTTGAAATTGAGATGCATTTTTCTTGAAAGATGGATTCACTGAGAATTTCTTTTTGTGCAGGCTTTATTTCAAACCAGTCAAGCTTGTCCTCATATCGAAGGTTATCGTCACCCTTTCAAGCTTTCTATTTTCTTTTAAGGTCACTTCTCACCTTCCAATGCAAAACACCCTCAAAATTGACCCTTTCCTTCTCTTTTTCTTGATTGTCATTAACTCTCTAAGTCACATCAAAAATTCCAAGTTGACTCTCATTGAAGCATTACTTAATGAGCATGCATGGATTCACAGGTATTTGGGAGCTTTTGTCTTTCTGGATTTTGGTTTGAAAGTAGAGGGTGTTTTGGAGGGAAAACATAGGGAGGACAAAGACGACACAGGATGGTAGGAAAATTTTGCTATGGCAACCTCGAGTTATTGGGAACTCCATTTACTTGAGGTGTCTGACTTGCGGGGAATTGGCTGGGTATTGGAAACAAGTTTTACCACAGGAGAGACTACCAGAGGTAGCAAGCAAAATCTAACTCACGGTTATGCAAACACTTTTGCCCCGTGTCGGTAGAAGGTATTGCCCAAGAGAAGGCTACATTGTGTGCCAAACAAAGTTTGACTCGGGAGGGGACTCAGCAAAGATTTTGCTTCAAACAAATTTCTGTGTGTGAAAAGGAAATTTTGACTCAAGACGGGTCTTGCACGTGTTTTGCCTTGAAGAAAGTTGTTGCTCACAAGAGTGCATCTTTGGTGTGGCAAACAAAGTTTGATAGATGTAGGTACTGCAGTAAGAATTTTGCCTCATTCTAGTGAAAGACATTGCCCTGAGAGAATACTACATGGTGTAGCAAGAAACCTTTGACTTACGAAAGTTTGCCCCAGTGTGGGGTCTCTCGAGACTCTCAAACTTATCCTCCACAAATTGCCCCAATGTACACTTTTGTTTGGCCCAAGTAGCAGAAATTTTCCCCAGTGAACTACTTAAACTTCTCATTGTAAGTCTCATTCCCTTTTTGTGCCCTAATTTTTGCCTAGACTGCCTTTGCAGGTTTTCAATCTAGCAGGCTTTATTTTTATTATCCCTAATTTTTGCCTAGACCGTCCTTTCGGGTTTTCAATCTAGCGGGATTCTCTCTTTTTTCTTCATTTTTTTTATTAGAGCAAAGAATAATTTAAAAGGAGCAAATGATTTATCTCAAAATTAACATTAAGAAAATGAAATCAATCATCCATCAATCAGAGTGGACTTTTAGAGGTTTGCAATGTGGCTATTGGTTATGGGTTATGAAAGAAAGATGATTAGAAGGTTCCCAGAAGTGCTTTATGGGTTGAATTATGGTTAATAGAAGGAAAATGAATGGAGGGCTAAAGAAATGTTTTATGGATATGGGCTATGAGTTATGGGAAAAGAAATGGTTAGAAGGCTTAAAGAAATGTTTTTTTGGATATGGGTTATGGAAGAGAAAGGAGTAGAAGGTTCAGAGAAACTTCTTATGGGTATGGGTAATGGGTTATGGAAATGGATCATGAATCTTTACTGCATTCAGCTTCCTCTTGTGTTCCCCAATCCTCAAATCATTCACATTTTTTTTTAATTATTTTTTTTCACTTCTCTACTTTTTCATTGCTTTTTCTTTTGTGCCCTAACTTTTGCCAAGACTGACAATACTTGCTTTCAGTCTTGCGGGCTTTATTCATTTTTCTCTTTTTCTTTTTGGAACTTTTTCCACTATCTCTTTGTTTTCATAACTTTGGAAAACTGAATGCACTAAATTCTATTGTAGTGTTGATCCTTGTCCAGGGTTTAGTGAATGGAAGTTGCAGGCTCAAAGGCGACAATGAGGGTTCTTTTTATGGGATAGAGAAAAAAATGGCCACTCTTCATTTGAAATCATGATTCTGCATTTTCAAGAATTTAATTTCAAAATAACATTCACTCTTTTACACATTCCTTGCTCTTTTTTTGTTTTGATTTTTTTTGGGAAATGGACCTTCAAAATCCAATATTCATTCATTGGTTCATTCTTGAATGATACAACTAAAAGGGCTTTGAGAATTGAGGCAAGAACTCAAAAAGGGGTAACTGTTTTAAAGGAACATGGGTGAGAGATGATGGAAGTGAGTTTTTGAATCCATGTCAATCCATTAGTGTAAAGCTTCAACTAAGTTAACTTGGTTTCAAGCTTTCATGACTAAACAAGTACTAATGACAATCCTCTCTCTTTCGAGCTTTGAACTTTTTATTCAAGACAGATTGCCACAACCTTATGTCTCCCTATTCTTCACTCATCTTTCCCAATATGCCCCAGTATAGTGCCCCATGATATTTTTCCTCTCACCTTGCTTCTCTAATCCTCCAATGGCTAATCTTACCAACAACTTTCAAGAGAATGATCCAATTCCATGAGTCTAAGCTTGATTGGTATCCATTTTCATGCAAGCACAAAAATTTAACATGAATGAAAATTTAATGACTTCAAAACTCTTTTTTTTTTATTGATTTTCTTTAAAGAGAAGACAAATGCTACATGAGAATGGGTCAAAGAAACCAATATGTTATGAAATGCATGATATGAATGCAAACACTCATCCTAAGATGCAGCATGCATTTGCTTTGTAAATTTTTATTATATTTTTCTATGCAAGAAATGCAATGCAATTTTTTGCCCCATTTGAAGGGAATGCTATGAGTAATTTAAAAGGCAATGTAATTTATTTTATGATGAATGAATTATTTATGATGAATGGTGAATAACAACGCAATTTTGCATTATTATTATTATGAGATACATTTTTTTTGCAAATGCAACAAGATGCAAATGTTTTTTTTGTATGCATGAAATGCAGATGATTTTTTGTATGCATGAAATACTACATGGTTTTTATTGATGTTTTTTTTATGCATGAAATGCAACATGATTTTTTTATATACTTTTTATTCATGAAATGCCACGTAATTTTCATTTTTGTATTTTTGTGTAAAAACTAATGAGCGATAACGAGAAAAATATATACAATCAAAACAAGGATAAAAAGGAAAAATAGCTCCCTTTGTGGCCTAGTTATGTTGGTCCTCGCTATTGGACTCTCGAACCATATGGATCTATTGTCTTTCTATTGTGAACACTCACCGGGTTAGCAACTATAACCTCACAGAGATTTTAGGTCTCTAGAGTCAAGTTTTCTCCTAGAAAGGTTAAACACGCCAGGACGTACATCCAAAATGTGAATACCTCAAGGGAGAATCGTACTCTAGATGAGGAATTCATGGCAAACACCGGGATGTACATCCAAAATGACTACCACTACACACCTCGCTTCTAACTTAAGTGTTTTTCTTTGAGGCTCCTGTATAAGCCAAACTCAATGTGTGTGCTCACAACAGTAGTGTGTGAAGGAATATACAAACTTCAAATCTTAAAAATAAAATAAAATAAAACCACAAACTATTTCAAAGTACAACCAAACAACAAATAATACATGTCAACTAACCTAGGGTTTATATCAAGCACAATATATAAATATAAAATGAATATATACAAAGAAAGAAAATAAATAAATAACTAAGAAACTAAGAAGGGTAAACAAAGCGTACCTTATAGTCATTTTGCACAACCAAACATACCGGGCTTGACTCTCACTATCCCGGTGGAGTCGCCATCCAATCGTGACCGGGATCTCGACGTAGACGGCTCAAATATAAATTATTCGAGGAGTCGCCACCCAATTTATTAATAATAGGAAAATTGAGAAAAACCTAATTTCAAGTTATTTGGTCTGCGTTAACTAGGTCGGATTCGGAAGTCGGTTATGCGTAGGGAAGGGGCGAAACCTTAGTTTCACTGCACCCCTAACACATCTGTCCTAAGACAGTTACCCTAAATTTGATTTGTGCAATGATTAATAAGTTGTTTAATTATTTGTTTACCCAAAAATAATACTTAATTAAATTTAGTAGAAATATAATTATTTACAAAGGGCTAATTTAAGAAAATTTTAGTTTGACTTTGACAGGGAGACCCCGCGCCTACGTACTCTCTGGTGCGATGAGAGACTCAAAAGTCACGTAGTTCTTCCTGAAAATTTGTTGGTTGGTTGATTTTATTTTGAAGGGGTCTAAATCCAAATTGTACAACTAAAGATCCTTAGACCGGATTGACAGGATGTACATCCAAATCGAATCCATTTATATTTGGATTTTTATAAAAAATAAGTGTTAAATATCAATATTTGATTTGTGAGTTTTTTGTGATTTTTTCTTTTAAAGGGATTTAAAGTCCAAGTTGTACAACTAAGGACCCTTAAATCAAAGTTGTGGGTTTGATAGGATGTACATCCAAGTCAAATCCTATTTATCGTCTTTTTGGAGTAAATAAATAATTTGATTTAATAATAACAATATTGATAATAAGAAGGAAAAAAATGAGAAAAGCTAATAAAATAGAAAAAAAACGAAGTAGAGTGTTCTGAAATAAAAGGTGGTGTAACTAGTCGCGGGGGATGCTGCATTATAAACAGGGGTGTAAACATCACGGGCCCAACCAGTGTTGTTTTTGTTTGAGCGCACAGGTTGCAAAAAAAAAGAGTGGGCTTGCTGGGGGTGTGCAGCTTAAAGGAGGGGGTGTAAGCAGTTACATCAGAAAACTTAAAAAAGATAAATAAAACAAATACAAATAAAATAAAATAACATAAGAAGGAAAGAACAGATCTGGGTTACAAAACCCATATTCTCCTTCTTCCTCACATGAGCGCTGCCATCATAGCTAGAGAGAGAAAGGGTGAGTTTCGAAGAGAGAGAAAATGGAGGAAAGGATAAGAGAGAGAGACAGGGGCGATGGAAAACGCAGAAGGGAGGCGGTTTGCGTGGTTGCTTGTGATTGGTGGGGGGGAAGAGAAAGGTTGTGGGTGACGGTGGTTCTGGCCTTAGGTGGTTTATGGTGGTGGCGGCGGCTTGTGATGGTTGTTGGTAATGTCAGGGTGGCTTGTGGTGGTTTGGGTATGAGTGGTGGTGGCTTCCCCCTCTACAATTTTTTGACAGATCAAAATGTTATTTTGCGATATGGTTGCTGTCTGTGAATTTTTTTCCGCCGTCTTCGTCCCCTCCCCTCCTACTGATGTTTGTTTGACTGCGTTTTATATTGAAAAATTAGGTTTTTAGCATTAAATTCGTTTGACTGGGCCTTGACCGTTGTTTGCAGATCTGGGCTTTGGACCTGCTAAGAAGACCTGACCCGAATCAACTTCTACTACTTGCTGACCCCTGAAGCCGCTATTTTATTTATTAAATTCGTTATTTTATTTTATTTTTTTATTTTTTGGATTATTGTAAAAAACATTTTAATAAGACAGTCAATTAAATTTACTGTTTTTTGTAATATTCGAATTAGCACATAATTTTTTGTTTAACTAAAAAGAGTAAAAATAACGCGAAAGTGACGAAAACTAGTAAAATGACGTATTCAACGACTAAAACACGCAAAACACGCAAAAAGTGCATATTTTCGTAATTTTTCGAGAAAACGTCAAAAATACTGTTAAAAATTGAGTGTTCACAATGATTATAAGTTATAACACTATTAATTAATTTCCCTTTTGGATGAGGCCATTAATTAATTAAAATTTAAAAGCAATACAATAGTACTCCAATATATTAGCATGGATCTTGCATTTATATATAGGACCCTGCTACTCGAGATACTGTACGTCACAGTTGTGGAAGTGGTCCTTTTTCAAGTATATAGTATGATTGATAATCATGTATTTAATACGTATACGTAGCAAACATGCATGGTACTGTATCTCCATAAGATATTAGGCTTAATTAGGCACATGTATTTTGCTAAGTTGTTATTTCTCTGGCTATACAGAGTACAGAACCCAACACTAGACTAGAGTGTAGCTAAATAAGATTACAGAAATTATTTCTCTCTCAACTCCCTCCAAACCCTTCCCTTCCTTCACGGTGGTGCCACCACCGTATGTATCTGTTGTCAATATTTAAGCTGTTATCAATCTTTTTGGCTATCTTCGCGACATCGATAGCCCGATTCCCAACACGATTCGACCACAACTCTCTGTGCTCTCGGTTTTCTACCACAAACATCGTGTTATCTATACAGCCTCTCAGTCATATATGGCCATAGAGTACTGGTTTTTTCCCCACATCGCAAAGGAAATCCGCTCCTTCGAACCAATGTTTGGCTGCCACAATTTAGTCTTAATGGTGAGTTTGACTTTGCATTTTGAATCCTTCTAGGATTTTCCATGTAGAGGTCAACTACAGGTTCAACCTCAAAAGTCCATCAGATATAATTTGAAGTCATTCATTTAGAGCTCTTTCTTTGAGTAATCTATAATTTTGGAATGCTCTTTAGGAGTTCCAATAATAGCAAACTATAGCAAATTCATGTATTGATATTTTCATATAACTCTATGGACCAGTGGTGTCATTTTTATATCCCTCGTTTAGAATATAAATTGAGACGATTATACCACATGTGTTCAAATTATATCATCTCATGGTGGTACTGATTCAATTTGAGTAATCATCTCGAAAATCCAAAAAGTGTGGACTGGAATATTAAATCCTTCGGGGATCTTTAAATAATTATGACTATCAATAAATAAGTTGTAGCAATATTCAACTTGTGAAAATTGAGCTCTTCATGTGCTACAAGACTAATTAAGTACTGAAAAGTACTCGCATCCACCCTTGAGCAACATGTCGAGCTTTGTATCTCACAATTTCACCATTCTCATTCTGCTTATCTTCGAATTTTGGCCAATTCACATTGTCTACAATCTAGTAGACTTTGGTTCATGATCCTCACTATTATTTATCACATTTAGCGCTATATTTAGTAAAACATTGTCAACGTTGACATCATTTCGGTTCCATTGTATTTCATTCTTGACATAATTCATTGAGAGCTCTTTAATTTTATAACTTTTCAGGTACCTAGTCAGTTCTTCTAGAACTGTAATATCAATTAGAGGAATGCTAAGGACAGTCGTTTTAACACTTGCGATTAAACACTCGCTACTATATTAACACACGTCACTTCTTTTTAATGTGTGGTAACCGGCAACTTGTTTTGAATATTTAATGTCCAAAAAGATTTTTAATTTCAATTCCTCCTCGTCTGTTGTTTTCGTCGCCGAAGGGGTTTCCTCAAGGCTACCAATATTGCGATTGTCATCTCAACAACACCGTTTTGTAATAGGTATTTCAAGGTGATGGGTGCTTTGCGGAGACGTTGAAATCTTGCAAGTCGCTATAAAGCTGTTTGGTGCTAAAGTTGCAGAATGCAGATACAAGAGAGCGGGGGAAAAGAAATCAAAGACATAAGGGTGATACTGGCATATTGCTTGGTTTGGTGCAGGGATCTTGAAAAAGAATCATCTTTGCCACTTTTTTATTAAACAAAAAATCACCATTTTTAGATTATAAAGGTTTGGTATTTTGATGATGGCCGATGGGTGGTGGTGGGCTCAACATGGATATATGTGTGGGATTTTAGATTTTATCAAAAACACAAAGGAAGTGTGTTTTTTTTCTTAACCCGCATAGCCGGTTATCAGGTAGGAGTTTTATAAAAATAAGTGACGTGGCCCAATGGTGTGGAGAGTGTTCAATAGAGAGTGTGAGAGAGATTGTGGATAGCATTCCTCTGTCAATTATGTCTGAATACTCTTTTAGAGTTTCTATATCCTCGTTTGGACCGTTTTATTTTTACCTCCTTTTGTTGTTCGAGGATTTTTATCTTTGGAACCGATTGGTCTACCACACTTCAGGCGCGGTTGAGACTCATTTGCAATATTAGATTGTGACATCCATTCTATTGGAGCAATAGCAGCTGATATATATGATTTGGTCACGCCTTTTGGATCAGTGAATGCATTTGGTAGATAATTTGTTAAGCTTTGCAAATGGATTATCTTTTGAACTTCTAGTTCATATTGTTTAGTTTGAGGATCAATATGAGATAATGCTAATCCATTCCAACTGATCTCTTTTCTTACAGCTGCTTATTCTCTCCCCTTAAATCTTGGGAAATCTAATTCTTCAAATGATAATAATCAAACTGGATTATAAACAAGTCTCCAATTGTTGGCTCAATATACTATATTATACATGGAGATTTATATCCAGTATATATTTCCGAAATTCTTTTCGAACCCATCATAGTGCATTGCACATCCAAATATTCTAAGATGGGAAATATTAAGTTCATGACCAAAAACCAAATGTAAAGGAGAAGAGATGTGATAACTCATTGGCTTGATGCGAATCAATATTACAGCATGTCAAATTGCATGTTCCCAAGTAGAAATTGGAACTTCTTATCTAATAAGTATTGGTCATGTAATTAACTTTAGACGTCTAAAGAATGGTTCTTCAGGACCATTTTATGAATGAGCATTAGGACATGTGATATCCAATATCAATTCTAATAGACATACAATACTTATCATATGCTTTCAAGGTAATTCACATAATGACCTCTTACTCAAATTAGTTGAGCAAACAATCTCACAAACTTCCGGTTGTGAGTTTACGACAAATATATATAATATATATGTGGCCATCTAGTTGATGCACCAATTAAAATCACAAATATCTAAATAGTCCATGTGATTAGTGTACTTGTTTACAAGTATCACCTTATATCAGTTCTAGAAATATGAGGGATTTATTATTCTCAAATTGCCAATTTCCTTTGGGAATTAGTGAACACAAAAATTAGTAGATTGAAGAAACTATTGGCTCTTCAATATAAGTTCACATAGAAGTTTATTATTCGCATCATAATATACTCGAAATGGCCCAACCGATCTTTCCAACAACTAAATTATTATGATATGTAAACTTCTGGTTTACATAACAAGTGCTTCAATTGCACATATATAAGTGTAGTACAAATCAGAGGAAAAAGTAGACAATTTTTCCACTACACTTATTTTATCAAAATATGTCTCGCTATATAAAAATATTCAATATCTCCTTCATCTCTCGTTTCAATATGATTTCTATTTATATGCAAATCTTTGAAACTTAATAAATTTCAACGAGACTTAGAGGAATATAATGCATTCTCAATCTGTAAATTTCTTCCCCCGAATAACAGTATATTAGCTCTTCCGGAGCCTTCAATTATATTTGAAGAGCCATATATAGTACTAACTTCGGTTTCTCGCTACACTAAATAGGAGAATTTTTTTTTTTTATCTTCTAAAATAATATGGGTAGTTCCACTATGAGCGAAAAATATTTCTCCATTATCGATGCTAGAGTCAATACTCATTCTATCTTAAACTAAAATAAATATGATAAAAGATTGACATTAGAAAATTAAGTCTCTACTATATTATATGCCTACAAAGATCAAATTTTAGGAGCCGCATAAAAATACAATTTCTCGAAGAAAAAAAATATCAGGTGAGAAAACTATATTTGCTACTCAAAATAAGGAAAATAAAGAAGCATTGAAAGTCTCTCTTATTCCCCTTTTTTTCATGCAACTTTTTTATTTGGAATTCCAAGCAAAAGAAATAAGAAAAATTACATTTTTCCATAGGATACTAAACCACTATTAGGAATAACAAAGGTCACAATCACAAATGATACAAATGACACTTAAATAGGATCCGGATAATGATAACATTTACCACATCAATGGTCATCACTACAACTTTTCTTGTACCAAAATTATAATGTGAGTCATTCACTTCTGGGAATGAACTTCAATTCATTGAGTGGTTTGTGAGTATTCTTTACAATCACCATATCACAAAATCTTGATTCATAATATCTTTCTGAAAATATTTTCTCATTTTTCTAATTCATGAGAATATTTGAGACATAAGTTACATGTCTTTTCCTTTACTTCAAAATATACTAAGATCAAGTAGATCTTATATATTTTAATCATAGTCCAAATGTATAGTTCTTCAGAAACTTGACCACAAATCTCCATAATAGATGGCCAAAGAAAAATGTATTTTGTGCAATCCACCAAGGATGCTTAAATTACCAATTCATTAGTTCTTCAGGAACTATACTGCAAAATTTCTTCAATGATAATCAAGAAAATCACACTATGAGCAATCCTTCAAGGATGCTTGAATATTTTCTTTTTTTGAGTTCTTCAAGAACTATCAGAAATCCTTAGAAACAGTGATAAAGAAAATAATTCTTTGTGTAATCCTAGTTCTTCAAGAACTATACCACAATACTTATTCATGATGATCAATAAGAACCATATAATGAGCAATCCTTCAGGGATGCTTTGATATTAAAAAAATATTAAATTCTTTAGGAACTGTATCACAAACGAACATGGAAATAATTATTTGTGCAATCCTTCAGGGATGCTTGGATAATGGATTTATTGTTCTTAGGAACTATATATCAAAATTTCATAAACAATGATAAATAAATTGAAAATGAGATAAAACATAAACAAGATCACAAATTAATAATAGGGAGAAGAAGAATATGAAGAAGAAGAAGAAGATGATGATGATGAAGAAGAAAATTATTCTTATAATAGAACCTGGAGATGATTCCGCCATCAATCATACTAGTGAAACCGTCTTTGATAACGTGTTATGAAAATAACCAAAACTATAGAAAGAAGAAATATGAATAAGATAAGAACATGAACAAATATGAAAGATGAGAGTATTTCTATTCACTTCAAGTGTCTAACTACACATATGAGATAGCCCTATTTATAGGGTATGGATAGGCAAGTGAATAGTCTATCATCAAAAGCCACTACACAAGGGAGTAATGAGAGGGAAGGAGAAAACTAATGGACATCCACTAATATAAATATTCATAACACTGTCATAATATTAGATATGATTTTCCATATCAATTAGTATTGATTAGTATCAATTAGGTTTTATTAGTATTAATTGTATTTGATTCCTTTTTCTATTATAAATAGATGTGAGTGTGCTCTATTATAGACACACAGAGACAATCACGAAATCAACACTAAAAAGTTTTATACAATTAATCACCTAATAATATATTGTCACCTACAAACTAAGTTCTGAAAAATAAAAATACAAAGAAATGTCAAAATGTGAGTGTAGTTTCAAAATTGTACTCATCCAGCTTGTTTGGATTTAGGTGGCATGTCGTTGGAAATGAAGATGGAATTCAATATGGTCCTTTTCCAGTGCCCAAACATGGATTACCACTCAAAATAACCCCAAGGAATTAGATGCATGATGAAGTTGCAAATTTCAGACCCGTGGGAATTTCAGAACATGGTAGGACAAGTAGGGCCTAGGAAATTTGTACCCTGTTCAATGAATTTTATATTCCTTTTCTTGTACAGAGATTATTTTCCCATTTATAGGACTTATGATAAGACTGATCTAGCTAGCTCCCATTGGTTAAAAATTGCATTGTCATTATCTGGGTAAACATCAATATGTTTGTGCAGAAAATTTGTTTCAATAATATAAAATGTTAATATTGCTTAAATTTATTTATTTTTAAATTTCGAAAAGGCGGATATGTTATTAATCAATGTGATAAGAATGATAATTTTACAACTTCTCAAGATGATTTAAACTCAGCACCATGAATATATTGCTTAAATGAATCCTGCTTAAATGAATTTATTAGAAACACTTTTAGTGTGTGTTTGATTCTAGTGACAAGAAAATGAACTTTACATGAATTGATTTTAAATTAAAGCGAGTTCAATGTATAATTGTGTTTGGATGTATTGAAGGAAATATGAATTGATAAATGATTTTGAGCACAAAAATTATATTTTGAGGTAAAAGTTATGAATCTTATCTTCTGTCTCTCCCTACGAGCCGTAGAGCTCTGTTAGGGTTTTGCTCCTCCTTCTTGGAGGTCCCCTCGTGGAGGCTCTGCTTCTCCCCGTTGGTTGGGGTTCCCTTCCATCTTCATGCCTCTCCTCCCCCCCTCTTCACCCTTACTACAACCCTCCCACACTAGCATCTCAACCCCCCTTTCGATCTTTCACCCCTGTTCCTCCTTCATCGATTCCTCCATCCCTCTATTCATCGGCTTTCCAAGGCAACTGTCATCACCATAACTCCAAACCCCCCTTCCAGATCAACCGCAAACATGCCATAATTGATGCCATTAGATCGACAACCATCTCGACACCTGCCATAGAGCGCTTATCTGTAACCTGTGGGGATCTAGCTCTCTCATTGGAAATTTTCTCCTTCCACCCCGATCCACCATCGTGCCCTTGATCGCGCTGCCACGACCTCCACCTGAGCCTCCTTCATTAGAAAATGACGTTGCCCTAGAAGGTTCTCGTGCTCCCAGAAAGCTTTTGCATTCAGTTTGGTTTTGGCGCTTCCTCTGTCCGTTGCTCTGACTCTCATTTGTCCACCTCCAAAACCATCATGGGCATACGACAAGTTTCTTTTGGTGTGTGCATTTTGGCACCTCATAGTGAATGAAGAGTTTTATGTGATTATCACCTATTGCTCCGGCATCTCCAATTATCAATCAACTATCGAATATCAGAGAAATTTGGCTAGTCCTGAGAAGAAAAATAGTCCATATGAGCTTGCAAAACTTTTAAAAAAATCATCTGTAAATAGATTGGGGAAAAGACTGGAGATTCTCTTTTCGTGAATGCCAATAGTGATAGTTTGGTTGTTCGATCGGTGTGATCGGTTTGTATGTGTTTCCATGGTTTCTAAACAATCTATGAGTAGTGTCTATAGTGTTTATGTGGTTCTCTTAGAGATCACAATCTTAGGTAGTGGATGGGGAATGTCTCAACACATTAGCTTTCATTCTGCTTGCAAAGTTGCCTATCTTTTCTATGGAATGAAGTTGTTTTACCTTAAAAAAAAAATCTTATCTTCTAATCAAATTTAAAGGCAATCAATTTTACTCAAGAGCACGCATGTATAACCTAACTTCATCAATAGATGTCAAGTAGATGGAGCCTAATTCTAAAAAAAAATAAAGGGCGTCAATTGTTAATTAAGGGATACCTTAACGGTTAGATTCGGGGATGCGAGATTTTTTTTTATTCTAGACCAGGGTATCCACTGCTGAACGTAGTGATTAATCCCCTCGCTGGATTAGAGGCACCTCGAAGGGTGAGACAGCTGACCCAGGGATTTAAAGCTGCTCCATACCCAAGGCGAGGATCGATCCGTCGACACTTGGTTAAGGGAGGATGAGCCCCAACCGCTCAACCACACCCTTGGGTTTCGTGGATGCAAGATTGTGAAGAAAAAATCATGAACTGGTGTATTGATGCATTTCTTAGAAGGGGTGAGGATGCTTGGCAGACTGTGAGAAATGATCAGATGGCCGAGCTTAAGCAATACAATGACTTCTACACTAAACTGTATGGTGGTATAGGAAAAGTCACATTTTTGATGAAGTTGTTGTTGCGATCACATCATAATGGACGCGATAATTGGATGATTGTGCCAGATATAGGGTATCTAATCACTAACAAGTACAAAGTCGTACTGACTTGTTGGTCACCTGAATGTTGTTACACAATTTTCCCATTCCATGTTGCACCATTCAGAACGGTCTGTACGTTTAACATCTCTTTTGTAAAAGAATTTGATCACTTTGTACATGTAAAGAGACTTCTATTTAGAATTCATTTTTGTATTGTGAAACATTAGTTAACATTATTATTTTTCATTTGGAAGGTATTTATGAAGAATGGAAGTCCAATGCTCCTGTCGGATTTGATATGGAATACTAATAGGGCACCCATATCAAATGGTTGGGACACACTTTTTATGGGTCGCATGCAAAAGTGGAAGTCAATGATTATACAAGCACAACTCCCCTGCTTATGTAGATTTAAGTAAAGATAGTGACGATAGTCATTTTATGTTAGGTTTATAATTTTTGTATTCAAAGTTGTATAACTCTTGGTAGACAAATTTGGAACTCAACTCAATTTTGTTTCCGTTCTGCATAACGATGGTTCGGACCCCAACTTCCGAATCTGTTCTGCCCCCTTTTGCCGAACCTGTTCGTCCATCCACAACCGGACTAAGTAAAATGCAACTCACACCACGTTCTAAACAAAAACAACGTCTGGAGGTTTTCATCCGAACTGGTTCGGTTGTGTCTAACCGAACACACCTTATTTCATAACATGGTTAGATACAACCGAACATGTTCAGTGAGGGACAACCGAACGCGCAAAACTCACGCCCAACACGAGCGTCCCACGTGAGGTTATTTTTGGAATAAAAATTATTTGGGGTGTGTGAGTAGGAAGGGGTGTGGGATAAGTAGTGGTCATAATGTAGTTTGTTAGTTATCTTTGTCTGGTGGGATTTCGCTCCTGTGTTTAACAACAACAAAAACGGGATATTGCTTTTCCTACACCCCCTCCTACTCAAACACACCCCCTAACTTCTAAAAACCCCAAATTACCCCCAATTTAAAAAATTAAAAAATTAAAAATCCCCCTCGCTAACACCTCACACCCCTTCACTCTCTCACTCCTCTCACTCACCCTACCCTTCGAACCCTTTCTCTCCCGCTCCCTCTCACTCAACTCCTCCAAACTCACTCAATCTCCCCCAATCTCTCACACAATCTTCTCCACTAACACTCTCAAGAGTTGCTAGGTTTTGTTCGCGACCTCTCACTCTCTCTATTCGTTCCATTTTCATCCAGGTATGCCTCTCCCCGTTCACTGTGTTAGGGTTTTTTTTCTAGAAAACTGGACTGAAAACAGAGTTGTTCGAACAACGCCATTCGAACACCATTCGCATGAGGTCATGCGAACCTGTAGTGTTCTGATTTGAAAATTTGGCTTGTTCGAATGGGCCTATTCGAACATGATCGAATGATGCTGTTCAAACAGACCAATTTTGCAGAATTAAATGGTTTGGCTGGTATGCTTATTGATTCGGCTAATTATAGTGATTAATTGGTTTATTTTAGGGTTTAGGTTTGTGATTAATTGGTTTAATTATTGTTGTTTCAGATATGGTGAAGCACCGTGGCGGTAATTCCCAACAACCATCCGAGCGAGCTGGTAGGCCACCTCCTACGATTTCAGAACGCAAAAGGAGGCAAGATGTTGTTGATCCTTCACGAGGTAGGGGTAGGGGCAGGTTTGACGTCCCTCCTCCCCCGCCTCCGGTTGATGATGTTAGGGCTAAGGATATTGGCCAGGACATTGAGCGTGATGCTCAATTTCCGGCATTTGAGTTGGCCGACCCTTCTGGTGATGTTCCTTCATCATTTGGACATCAACAAGCTGATGCACATGAGGAGGAGGCTGGTGCACAGGCTGGTGCACATGAGGAGGAGGCTGATCCTCTTCAGGAGGATGCTGTTGAGGTTCAGGAGGAGGCTGCTCCTAGGGCCACATTCCCATTTCCTGGCGGACCGCAAGATGGTTCGGTATTGCCCACTTACGGGGCACATATTCGGACAGATTTCTACGCTGGCCGGCGAACTTATTATTATATAGTTGACAGTAAATTTTTTCGTATGTTGTTGAATATTTTGGCTTATTGTGCCATTTGTCAATGCAGGTTCGACCCGATTTAAATACGATTCCACATGGACCTGTTACCACAGTGTTTCATGCTAGATCAGGGATACTCTGACAGCTTCGGGGTTGGTTCCTCTGGTCGGGTTTGGTTTTCCCATTCTACACAAGGGGCTGCTGAACGCATTCATAGAGCGTTGGCAGCCGGATACATCATCATTCCACCTTTCCTATCGGTGAGATGAGCATCACCCTTGATGATGTATCCCAGCTGCTGCACATCCCCATTACTGGCCAGTAGGATCATGTCTGAGGGGGATATTTATTTGGATGTTTCGAATATTTTCAGTACTTTGTTTCATTCGGTTTTTTATATGGATATTCCCTTTACGTTTTATATTTAAGTCTTTTTTCGATGTCGTCTACTTATTCGAGAGTTTATGTTAAATTGCGCAAGTTTATTGTCATTAACAAAAATTAACAGAAAATGAAATGTTAGAAACAACCATAAGCAACAAACTAAACAACCATAACCAAACATAGTATGTCATTCTGCAACACTGGTTCGATCAACACCATTCGAACAAGTGTTCGCACACCCTCATGCGAAAGGTTCACGAGACCCTATTCGAACAGGTGAAAAAACACCCAAGAGGTGTGGCTCACATTTGAACACACTCGAACGGCTTTGTTCGAACCTATTCGAAGCCACGTGTTCGAACACGTGAAATTTCTTCAAAAATAAAGACTTGTTTCATGGCCTTTTGGTCTTTTCCCACTCTTACGGGGTGTGTTTTGAGTAGGAGGGGGAGTGGGAAAAGCAATATCCAAAAAACCAAGTGATTTGACAATGGCATAAGAGGAGTACGTGGTCACTATTTCAAACGCCTAAAAGAAGCCTGCGTGGCTAAATTACCCTTTCAAAAAAAAAGGATTCGTTGCATGTGGAATTCCAAGACAAAAGCTAACCTTTATCAAAATCGCTCTTGTATTCCATTTTATGAGGAAAAACATATAGTCCAGTTTAACGAGAAATCGACTCTCCATAGACATATTGTATGGACACAAATTATCTTCCAATTAGGGTTTTGCTTTTCCCACTCCCCCTCCTACTCTTTCACACCCCTTAACAAATTTTATTCCAAAAATAACCTCGCGTGAAACACTGCGAGGACGTGTTTAACGACGGTTCGAACGACCTTGTTCAAACACGTTCGAATGACCTCGTTCGAACAGGTGAAATTACGCACAAGAGGGTGTGAAGTCAATATTTAACTCACGCGACGATGTCATTCGAACGGGTTTGAACAAGGTTATGCGAACACGTTCGAATGACCTCGTTCGAACTGGTGAAATTATGCACAAGAGGGTTTGAACAACGATGTCGTTCGAACAGGTTCGAAGGCCCGTGTTCGAACACGTGAAAATTCTTGAAAAAAAAGACGCTTTGACTGGTCTTTTGGTCATTTCACACTTTTATGGGGTGCGTTTTGAGTAGGAGGGGCGTGAGAAAAGCAAACACCCTCCAATTATTGTCTGATAAGATGTTATGCTCTGTCTCATATTAACATTCATGATAAGCTATGGAAGATCCATGATTTTTACACAACCTCGTCCCTTTGAATTTTTTTAATAATTTTTGTGGATCTTCAGACAACTTACTATGACATTCAATCAAATCAATTTGTTCTTATGTTAAGCAACATACACACTGTCTACTCCAATAAAATTGCCAGGTTGTAACAAGGCAAAAGGACAATAATTCTTCATTCTGGTACAAAGTCTATTTTCGAAGAGTAGTGTCAAGAAAATATAATATTGCTTTGGCTCCATTCAACTTACACGAGTAAAACTTATCCAAAAAAAACTTAGTAAAACCCATGTACCAGTACACAAAGGAATAGTGTCTGCCCAAGACAAGATGAGGCATAAAATTAGATGAGGCCTAGAATTGAACAAACAAGGGAAAATGGTTTTGTGTGTGCAATTCCTGTTAGGTAAGAATCTAATCGAATGTGTGGTCATAAATATTAAAGGAAACAAATCACGGGAGGAGGCATCTTAGCTGTAATTTTTGTTAGGTACCAAAATGGAGATGAGAGCATAGATTTAGTGGAGGTGATGCCGTAAAATTTTTAGGTTATACAGAGGACTAATTTGGGTGGGGTGAAGGCCTTATATTAACTGTTGAAAATTGACAACTAGTGCCCATATATATATATATATATATTCATACCTCCCATATGCCTTTAAGCTTCCTCACCATCGTCATGACCAAAATATGCGATCGTCTCTTCATCATAGCAGTCTTGTATGCAGAGAGACTCAGATTGCTGTCTTCAAACATGTGTTCATAGAATGAGGAGAAGCAAATCAACATATTATCATAGAATATAGGCATATAGGACGTTATCAATTCTGCAGCTCACATGGACTTACATAAATATTGACTTATTAATAAATAGTATGTAGTTGGAGACACTGCAAAATATATTCAGCATTATGTAATCATTGTATTAATACCTTAACAAAAAGATTCCTCTTGCCCTAATTGATCACCTGAAGGCAGACAGGTTCAAAGGCTTCATGGTATGTTAGAATAGAATAGCTTCTCCTACTCCAAACAAAAGATACCATCACCATTATGATGAATGATCTGCACAGATGGAATTATATATTAGCAACCTGGAAAGACGTCATTCATCCATGCGAGGCCAATTGAGTTGGACGCTAGACGCATGGGAAACATTGCCGCAAAATAATACTAAGGAAGCTGAGATTCAAATTAAAATGCTATGACTTCATAAACTTGGGGAAAAATATTGTTCTTGTCTACCTTAATTTGTTTATTATTCCTATATGTGAAGCAAAAGCCAACAACCTAGGCTCTGAACATAACATATTGTCATTCCCTTCTGAGTTCTGAGTTCTTTGCTTGTTCCTACACCATATTTTCTCACACAAAGCAACCACCCAATCAAGAAAATGGCAATTGATTTCACTTGAAATTTTTCTGCAAAAATATAGATTCTTAGATTCAGTACTATTAAATGACTAACAACATATTCCCAGTTCAAATGCAAAATAACACAACTTTTTTTTTTTGATTTTTTTGTCTGATTAAGCAAACATTATATAAATCACACAACTAAAATACTACTTTGTAATCAAAGATATAAGTTTTGAGAAGCCAGTTACTCTAAGTTTTCTTAAAGTTTATGATCATCTAAGCAGAAACATAAAATAAACTAATAAATCCCATCTAAGTAATTGAAATAACAGTTTATATGTTATTGATTTTTGTTTGGGGAAGGAGAGACTAAATTACACTTAATAAGCAATGATTATAGTCAGACAAAGTTAAATATGTTATGTACCAGCGGCAGTAAACTCTCAAAAATTTCAACTCCACTGCATAATCCAAGTTATGACCGACACAGATTTATACTACGAAATTTCTACATCAACTAATAAATCATCATCTGGCCTGTCCCCAGCTTTCTTCATTTTTGTGTGTAGATCAATAAGTAAATACCCTAGCTGCTCAGATTGACAATGTGACTTATCACCAACTACAAATACTTGCACTGTATTGCCGACTTCGATCCAACTACAACCTGGCTGCTTCTTTAACCCCTTGTCTTTCATTTTCATCCTAACATTGGCAGCTTCTTTCCACTTGCCAACAGATGCATACATATTTGACAGTAATGAATAAGTGCCTGCATTCTCCGGTTCAATTTTCAAAATTTTATTAGCTACATGTTTCCCAATATCAGCATTCCCATGCACATTACATCCAGCGAGGAGTGCGCCAAACCGAGAATGATGCCTCTTTCCCAAGTCCATCGATGATATTGAAAGCTTCTTTCAACCTTCCTGCACGGCCACAAAGGTCAATCAGACAAGCATAGTGATCTTCTCTGACTTGTATAGATTTGTTTTTCAGAAGCTCGTCGAAATATTTAAGCCCCTCCTCAACTAAACCAGCATGACTGCAAGCCGTGAGAAGTCCGACATAGGTGACATCATTAGCTTGGAAACCCAATTCTTCCATTTTATTAAATAGATTAATTGCCTCCTTGCCATATCCATGGTGTGCATAGGCAGCTATCATCCCATTCCAAGATATCAAATCCATTTTCCTTGAAAACCCTCATCAAATATCTTCCTAGCAATATGTAACTCACCACATTTTGAGTACATATTTATCAGCGCCGATACCACGTGTGTGCACTCCTGAAAAACTGTTTTGACTTATTAGCTGATGAATCTGCTGTCCTCAGTGAGACTTGCTAAGTCACTACAAGCACCTAAAACAGTCACAAAAGTTCCAGTGGCTGGTTTCAAACCATCATTAGCTTGCATTTTGTTAAACGTTTTGAATGCTTCTTCACTTTGACCATGTTGTACATATCCTGTCATCATAGCAGTCCAAGTAATGATATTTTTATATGGCATTGCATCAAATATTTTCTCCGCCCTATTTAAGTCACCATTCTGAATGAAACCTGTGATCATTGTATTCCACGATGGCATGTCCCTCTCAGGCATTCTCTCAAACAACTTAAGAGCCTCATCCATTCTCCCATTCTGTGCATAACCCGTGATCATTGCATTCCAAGAAACCACATTACGAACTGGCATCCTATTGAAAATTTCACGAGCATCGTCAATTCACCCATTCTTTGACAAACCGGCAACCATTGTAGTCCAGAAACCACGTCCCTTTCCCCGCATCTGATTAAAAAGCCTTAGAGCATCATCAATCCTCCCACATTGTGCCAATGCGCTTATGATTGTATTCCAAGAAACCACATTCCTCTCCGGCAATCTCAGTAAACAAATCCAAAGCCTCCATAGTTCGGCCATTTCAGCGCATACCCATCAACCATGGTGTTCCAAGACACAACATTCCTAACGGCATCTTATAAAACAGCTTCATCAATTTGATTGAACTTAATGTACCCACTAACCATAGCAGTCCAAACAACTACACTTTTCTCAGCATCTGATCTATCAAACAGCTTCCTAGCTTCCTTAATCATGCCACACTTGATATACCCACATATCATTGTAGTCCATAAACAAATATCCCGTTCAGCTATTTCATCAAACAGCCTGCGTGCCTCGAAGATTTTCCCTTCTCTGCAAAGACCCAAGATGAAGAAATTGCAGCGTTTCATTTCCAAACTAAGACTAACCGTGGATGCTAATCTGATCTTAAGATTGGTTAGAAATGGGTAGCCATAAATGATATTGTTTGGGTGAACTTTGAGTTTGGGAACATGCATTAAAATGAATGATAAATGATAATATAGCTTCCTCATCTGTCAGGAATTATGAAATTCATCCAAACTCCAAAAGTGCTTCTGCCCCAACGTCCGGCGTGCACAGTCGAGCCACAGTCAAGTGAAATTTTGGGTCAAGCCAAGAAGCTGAAAGATCCAAATAAAATTTTAAGTCATGATAGAGACAGATAATACAACCATATTAAGGATGACAAAAAGTAATAGTGAATTGTAAGGACCGGTATGAATACCTCTGACATAATTATTTGAGATGTCATCCAGATTTACCCAAGAGCATTTAGATTTCCCCTCCTCGGCAACAAGCAGAAATGGACCCTGAGTACAGGAGTAGCATAATATACGCCTATAAGGTTTACATAATTTTCAAACCACAAACTTTATAAATCCTAATTCTTTCTACAAGCATAAGTATCATGAAATCAATGAGAAAATGAAGCTAGTAATAAACTAGCAGCAGTGAATGAGTTTTGAGTCCAATCGAAAGCTCATATAAAGAACCTCCTCTTAAAGGCCATGTGGCTAAGAGGGAACCTAAATGGGAGTTGTCTCCGACAACTGCCAGTATTTGACTAACATTCCGTGAAATTAGCATTACTAGAAACTATCCCTCAAATGCTACGATCCAATTTTCAAGGTCTAAGATGTCTGGTGTACTTTAGAATAAATATAATTTTTAAATAACCAAAAGATCAAAGTAAGGGAGAATATTCCCAAATAATATATGTAACTTCAGCAAATGTGAACCAGCAATCGGAAATTTCTATACAATAGTCCACAGAAACTGGGTAAAAGGAAACTACCAAAAATGCGTTCCCACCATTATGGGATGCAGGAAGGTCACATGTATAATGCATGCAACCTTTCCCCCATGGGTAGAGACTAGAGAGACTGTTTCCATGATTAAGACCAATGACTACAATGTCACAAGGTAGCAGCATTTACAGTTGTGCCAAGGCTTGTCCTATGAAACCTATCTATCCTAGGAAAAACATAGTTAAGTGACAATAACGAAAAGAAATATTTTGTCCACATACTGTGTCTAGTTGTTGCGAACCACTGATTTAGCTCTTTAAGACAAGATGAGTCTCCAAGCAAGAATTGGCTGAAGTCTGAGTATGCAAAATATATACCATCCTCTGCACTTCAAAGTAGCTAAACTCGTCGAAAAAAAGAATGGAAGCAGCATGTGATATCGGTGGCAAAACAAATTAGAAAAAGTATAAAATAAATAGAAGAGTACAATAAAGAAAGAAAGAAACAATAGTAAAGCATGCAAAGAAAGACTTGCAAGTTAAAGCAAAACAAATTAACAATCGGATATGTGTCAAACATACTTCTTAATTCATAACCATAATTGTTTTCTCACACATATCACGCTTCCCGAGTTTTAACATCTTATGCACAGTAAGACTATAAGATCAATATTACCCATATTTCACTTTTGCAAGCAACGATAAATGGTTTGGAATAATTAAACAGAAACTAGTGGTAAAATAATTCTATTGGTAGCCAATAGAACTTCTATTTTGTTCCAAAAGGAGACCATTAAGTCTTCACTTATTTCAACAAAGAAGACTCGATTTCCATTCCTTTGCGTCTCTAGGACTAGAGGATGTAATATGTATGTAGTTCAAGATCTATTTTGAGTCCCGTGGTTAATCAAGTTATGAGCTTTGTCCCTATTACTATACCAAGATATCTCGACAACAAAAATAACAATCAACTCTTATTCCCTTCCCCTATGTTTTATCAACTACATGCATGTATCAAACAACACCCGTATGCTCTATTAAAAATAAAATTTTCAGCAAGAAGGAATTTCAGTTAGAATTTTATCTTCTTAGAACTTAGAAGTTGACCATTTTGAACCTCTTCCATTTAACCAATGCAAAAACCAAAGCTGAAAATATGAACCAACTTATCTATTGATCTTTCAGAGCCAAACATGGTTGAACAATAGAGCTTCCAATAAGATATGGGTAATAACTTCATTTGTCACTTAAGGATCACATATATACACCGATTATAAGAATGAACTTCCTAAAAATGAGTACAACAAGGAAATAACAAAGAAAGAAGAATAACAAAAGAAAATATTACCATCTCCCAAATGGTAATGAGCCAACTCGTCTGTCTGTGGTGGAAGCAATTCTTCCAAGAACTGCATTCATCTAAACAATGAAGGAATTCGATAAAAACAAACAAGAAAACTAACCACTATGAGACAATACTACATGCAAACTGAAATACAGATTCCACAATCCACGGTATGAATAATGAACTAAAAAGTGCTTGATAAAACATTTACTGACATCAGCAAGATAACATCTCCGCATACCATAAAAACCAATATAAGAGGTATTGTAACCAGTCAAAGGACTAATCATCCGAAAAGTTTAAGACTATTAAGCGAAGGCTTAAAGATTGGTTTTACATCTCTAACAACATTATACTGATCATTTCATCACTCAATTCTGCAACTGATCCACTAGAAATATTCTTGGATTTATTCATTTGCTACAACCTATCATTTCTATTGAAAAACTCATCCATACAACATTATCGAACCAAATTAAGCACTAAAATTACATTACAATTATTTACAGAGGAAACACAATAATTCATCAACACAAACAAACAAAGGCAAGAAAAGCATAATAAATTTTGAGAAGCACCTGTAAATTTCTGCCAGAAATGCTATCATCTATTGTGGAGAGATGTCCATTAACAACAGAAGTAGCACCAACACGCGCTTCGCCTTCCTTGTGTCAAAGTCGAAGCCTGACTAGAGAGCATGTCAAACTGAGATTGCAATTGCCATAGCTGTCTCTGCAAATCCGCAGCTTCAGCTTTATAAGCCAAAGTTGCTTCCTAAACACAAAACATTTCAATTTCATTCAAATCCCTAATAACAGAAAAACAAAAAACGTAAAATAATGAATGTATTTCAAAACTAACTTTATATCCTTCAAATTAAGTGCTTCGTTAGCACCGAAAAGTGCTTCTTGGTTATCCGTTGCATCAGAAAAGGCTGAAATGCTATCAAAGCGAACAAGTCAAGTCTGCAACCTCTTCAAACAATGTAGAAGATACAATGTGGTTGTTGGGGCTGTCTTGTTATGGCAGATAGTAAAAGTGTTTCCTTCATGCAAAATAACAGCAGGAATGAAACAATTGCACTTGAATAGAAAAAAAAAATACTGCCAACCAATTTGCAGCAGTACAAGACTCTACAGCTATTGTATAGCACAAAGGCATATTAGCGTATTTGACTAGCATGTGATGAGTAGAAGTGTTTGGTAAGCATTAGTGTTTAGTGTTTTTTGGGTAGCTCATCACTGATAACTATAGTACCATGCAGCCAAAAAAATACTAAATATAGAATCTGAAATAAAACTGATTCAAGTAGAGAAAATGACAATAAACAGCTATGAATCCATATGCACTGACTGTGTAAACCTGAAGCCCCAGCCTGATCTATAATACACTGATTTAGTTTTACATTCCAAAAACAGTTAATATTACTATTGGCATCGAATAGCACAAGAAATGCTCTAATTTTCTAAAAAGCAGGAGAGGTAAAATTTACAGTAGAAGTAAAAGAACATAAAGGAATAACGATTATACAAACTAATTTCTAGTGAGAAAAGGATTCTACAAAGTTACAAACTAATTTCCAGTGAGGGAAAAGGATAATACAAACTAATTTCCAGTTGAGGATTCATAAATTTCTATTGCTATACTAGATATTGCAGAAAACAAAATCATATACATCCAGGAATAGCACCATGTTGAAAAGGCCATTAATATTCCAGATGGCAGTATAAAGAAATTGTACACGCTTGCATAGAATTCAACAGGGAAAATGTTGCAACAAATTAGGCTGTCAACGTTCAAAAAATGAAAAGCTGGACAACAAAAAAACCAAGATATATTTGGTAATTGCTAAACCTGAATCATGATATAGATAGCAATCCAAGATGAAGGTTTCGAGTGCAAGATTGCGAGACCCTGAAGAAATTTTCCTAAATTCAGACAAAGAAGCCTCACAACAGCTATACCAGATATAGCAGAAAATAAATCAAACATAATCAGGAATAGCACCATATTGAAACTGTGAACAACAATGATGAATCTAGTACTAGCATAAAAACTGAAGAAATTTCAAAGTTAGAAAAAGAAAAAAAAACACAGCAGAATAGCACCTCTCCTCTTTGATTGTATACTGTACTAAACAGATAAAGGCAGCTTTAATTTAAATAAAAAAAATACAAGCTGAACCTACAAAAATAAGATACATGATGTGAAGAATTACTTAACAGATAGGACCACTGAGGTACTAGTATCTTAAATGAAAAGTATCAAACTTTACGAGCCCGCGTCCTCTGTTTGGTTCCATGCTGTACCACCTTTTCCTCCACAGGAAGGCCCTTGCGCCGTCTAACAGCATCAATCAATTTTCTTGCTGTATTTGGAAGAACGCTAGAACCATCTCCAAACTCTTCAATTTCTTCTTCTGTTTTCGGTACAAAGAAAGGATCCTCAGGTAGTGCTTCCCAATGGCTAAGGACAAGAAGTGCACTAGCAGCACCTGAAGTCCACCTTCTAAGCTCATTTGCAAAACCAAAGCTCTCAGAAACAGGAACATATGCATGCACAGTGAATAAAGGAGAACCTTCCTGCATCTCTTCCTTCAAAATTCGAGCCCGTCTTCGAGAAAGCACACCGTACATCGAACCCAAATATTCGGTAGGAGTATTCAATTCACAAAAGTACATTGCTTCCACAAGCCGCGGCTTATTCTGAAGCACAGCAGTTCTACAAGCATCTTTGACAGTTGCAATTACCTGCCCTGCAAATGCGCCATACTGATCGGATTGATGGTGTGTTTCTGATTCATCATGTTGCCCAGCAGATGAAGTTATTCGCGCCTCGATGACAAATGCCAAACCCCACATAGGTTCATCACATAAGGGCCCAGCTGAAGTGGCTAGTTGAAACCCAGTTATAACACTACTTTCAAGGCGCTCGGCGCCATGTATAAAGCTCCGCTCTCATTTGAAGAAGTCTCCAAACCGAGCTACTATTACCAGAATCAGCCACAAAGCCCAATCTTTCAGATACATGATTACTACCACGTATAAGAACAGAGCTATCAGTACTTTCAGCTTTGTTATCAGGAGTAAATAGAACATTAGCACCAATGTGCCTTGGTCCAAGTGCCCATATTCTCTTCAAAAGCTTCAGCCACTTCAATCTACATTTCTCAGCATGGTCTTTGTCATTCTCATTCTTGCTCAAAATATCACTCTCCACTGCATCCATTATACGTTTCTTAAGCACTTCAGTTGCTGGATTAGCATTTTCAAGAGTTCTTGATCTCTGGGTTTCCAAACTTCTAACTGTCTGCCCTGACTTTAATCCAATGGCATCTCCAAGTAAATCGGCGCTTTCATCGAGCGCCTTCGTGAGAGAAGGAAAAAGTTTCATCACCTGCACCCGAACAACACATCTTCCATTGGGTGTTGTTTTCTCAACATAATCTAAGGTCTTACTAAGAATTTTCAAATTCTCCAGCATGTTGGATAATTCTCCCTCAATGGTCTCTTTGTAGGACACAAGCGGTGGAGATACTGTTGAAATGACTAAACAAGACATTGATAACGCAGTTCGGCCAATCTGTGCCTACGTCTGCGCGACTTCTGAGCAATCTACAGTAGTTCCTTTTTATTAACTGTATATTGTGTGTAATGAGTACAAACACTAATGAGTTTAAATAGAGTAAACCTAACGGGCCTAGGCCTGATACATATAAAACTACTATTTACAACATATCTTAACACTCCCCCAAGTGGGCGTATAGATTGTAGGCATCCACTTTGTCACATATGTATGTTATCCTTGGTCCCCAAGAGCTTTTGTGAAGATGTCCGCCAATTGATCATTAGAACCAACAAATGAAGTAGCAATGTCACGGACACAATCTTCTCACGAACAAAATGACAATCAATTTCAATGTGTTTGGTTCGCTCATGAAAGACTGGATTGGACGCAATATGTAGGGCTGCTTGATTATCACAAATGAGACTCATAGTGCCTATTTTACAAAAGCGCAACTCTTGAAGAAGATGTTTCAGCCATGTGAGCTCCTGAGTGGTAAGTGCCATAGCTCGATATTCACCTCGGTACTGATCCGCAACAACATTTTGCTTTTTACTTTTCCATGAAATTAGATTTCCACCAATAAGAACACAATACCCAGATGTGGACCTTCTATCAAAGGGACAACCAGCCCAATCGGCATCTGTGTAAGCAACAACATTTGAATCACCTCTATCCGTGTAAACAAGTCCTTTTCCAGGAGCTCCTTTGATGTACCTTAGGATTCTAACCACGGCATCCCAATGATCACATCACCTGAGGGAATTTAGGAATTGACTCACCACACTAACAGCGTATGAAATATCCGGCCTCGTCATGGTCAAGTAATTCAACTTCCCAACTAGCCTCCTATACCTTCCCGGATCTCGAAAGGACTCCCACGATCCGGTAGAATCTTGACATTAGGATCCATAGGAGAGTCAATTGGCTTGCAATCTAGCATGCCGTTTCTTCTAAGATATCCAAAGCATACTTTCTCCGAGAAATAGCAATCCTCGCTTAGAATGAGCTACTTCAATGCCAAGAAAGTATCGTAACTTCCCAAGATCTTTGACACGAAAGTGATGGACTAGATGTTGTTTAAGTCCTCGCAATCCCATCATGATCATCACCCGTAATGACAATATCATCGACATAGACAACCGGATAAATACATTTGTGAGAGGAGAACTTATAAAAACCGAGTGATCGAACTTCACTCTGAATCATGCCATAGTCTTGAATGACACTGCTTGAATCTCCCAAACCATGCTCGAGGGGATTGTTTAAGACCATACAAAGCTTTGTGAAGTCGATGAGACATACCCACGACACTCCCCACGAGCAATGAAACCGGTGGTTGCTCTAGATAAACTTCTTCTTCTAGATCTCCGTGGAGAAAAGCATTCTTGATGTCAAGTTGATACAATGGCCAATGTCGCATTGCAAACCATAGAAAGGAATAGACGAACGAAAGCCATTTTAGCCACCGGTGAAAAGTATCACTGTAATCAAGACCAAAAAACACGAGTATAGCCGCTTAGCCACGAGGCGGGCTTTGAGACGATCAATACCTCCGTCTCGGACCAACTTTGACAAGATATAAACCCAACGACACCCAACAATAGATTTACCGGAGGAGGTGGCACAAGAGTCCATGTCCGGTTAGAGTCTAAGGTCGCATCTCATCAATCATAGCTTTGTCGCCAACCCGAATGAGAAAGAGCTTCTGCGAGGGATTTAGGAATGGTGATAGAAGAAATAGCGACACAAATGTATAATGTGAAGGTGATAAGCGGTGATAAGCTGTCATACCCCAATTTTGTCCTATTAGTTGAAAATCAAATAAAATTGTATTTTTGTAAATACCCAATTTTAATAATTATTTTCTCGTTTTGAAAAACCCCAAAGTATGTGCCTCGTGTTGTAGGTCTCAATTTATAAACGTGTTCAAGTTGCGTTAGTTATCAATCTAGCATTCTCACCGTGCGCGCATATTTATTTCAAATCGTGTACTTGTACTTATTCTCGTTGTTGCGTGTATTATTTCTATCCGTGCGCATTTTTTGATTCTTATCGCCGCGCGCTCGCGCTCTCGTCATTTACGCGTAATGGTTTGGTACTTTTTATTGTTAGTTTATCAAATCATTATTGTTTCATAAAACAAATCAGATTTCAAAGTTGCTTGTATTGTAAATAGTTTTTATATATTAAGTGGTACAAATAGTCAACTCTTGTTACATGTATAGACAAAAAAAATTAATTAAAAGCAAAGAGTACATAAAAGAGGAGCAGTGTTGCTGCTGGTGGTTGTGTTGAGTTGTTGTCCAGCTTCTCTATTTGAAGAATAGAGCTCACGTCTTCTTTTTTCCTTGTCCCTTTGCTCTTCCATTTTGAGCAAAACAAGCATATGCATTCCTGCTATTTTATTCAGAGGGTCATTTGGTACCATGAGCCATAATCCTCTACTGCACATCCTCACCTACACCACAATAAGAGCACTATAAATGGAGAGCTACAAACACTGAAGCAAAGGGGGAGAAACAGGACATAGAAACAAAACACACAGTAACACAACAAACAAACACACACAGTAGCACAAAACACAGACATTGAGAAACAAAGACCAAAACAACACACAAAAACACAACCACACACAGAAACATACACACACAAAAACACACACGCACAAAAGGGAAAAAAAAACAAAAAAAGACACAGGAACTCACAAATCACAAACACAAAAACACAAACACACACACAAGAACACACGCAACACACACACACACACAAACACAAAAACACAAACACGCAAACACACAAACACAAACAAACACACACACAGTAAACAACCCACATCAAAGTACAAACACCACTTTCCTTGTTAATTTTTCATCTTTCATCTGTGAAATTCTTTTCAAATTTTGAAGCTTTCTTCACCAGCAGAAAATGGCCACTGAAGAGGTTAATAAACCTCTTTCCCTTCCTCCATGACCACCGCGCTCCACCTCCATTTCCAGCACCAACCTCCTCAGGCGAGCACCACAACAGACCCTCCGGCGAACGCTCCCACCGCGAAACACCATCACTGCCGTGACCTCCGGCGAGTCTCACCTATCACTTCGACGCCCCTCCGATCTTCTCTTCCGTTCGCCCTCTCTCTCGCGGTGCCTCACTCTCCCAACGACGTCTCCTCCCCGTCATCGCCGGCGAGCTCTCTCTCTCGTGATATTCTTTCTCTCGCGTGGTACTCTCTCTCTCCGATCTGCTGCTTCTCTCTCTTCAGCTTCCCCTCTGTCGAATAAAATGAAGCGGCGCAGAGGGAGAGTTTAAGTTTCAGGTTTTTTTGTTTTTTTTTTGGTTCAATGTTGATTTACAGCCCAATGGGCTTGCTTTCCTTTTTTTCTTTAAGTTCTTTCTTTTTTTTTTTACATCTGTTTTACTACTCACACCCCCTCTCTTTAATAATGCAATCTTTTTATTAGTATTCTCCAAACAACCAAACTCACATATTGTGTCATAAATACTTAGATATGTCCATTCCTTACATTGCATCTTCCACTAGATGTGCATTTAGATTCCCTTGCGTTTTGTAGAAGTATTTGAGTATGGTTCTCGCCTAGCATCTTCCATTAGATGTGCATTCAGGTTCAATCTTGCCTACTCTTGCATTTTTGCTTAATGCCCAATTCAGGTTCATTCTTTGCCTATCTATGTATTGTGTCATAATGTGTGTAGTCTAGGTCCACTTTCAATCAAAAGCCTTTTCAAACATCAAAATCATTCCATAAACAAGAATCAATCCAATTGCGGAAACTTCTTCAAATCAAAAACTTTGTTAGTAGTCTTGTGAAGCCTTTGCTTGCATGATTATTAACAATGAGGTACTAGTGGTGATCACTTGGAGCCTTTGCTCAATTGATCATCATGAATGCCTAATTTTCCTAAAACTCTCACTTCTTCAAATCAAAAACTTTGTTAGTAGTCTTGTGAAGCCTTTGCTTGCATGATTATTAACAATGAGGTACTAGTGGTGATCACTTGGAGCCTTTGCTCAATTGATCATCATGAATGCATAATTTTCCTAAAATTCTCACTTCTTCAAATCAAAAACTTTGTTAGTAGTCTTGTGAAGTCTTTGCTTGCATGATTATCAACAATGGAGTGCTAATGGTGGTCACTTGGAGCCTTTGCTCGATTGATCATCATGAAAGCTCAATTTCCACAATTAAACAAGTTAAAAAACAAAAACCTTTTTCTAGACAACCAAGAACTACGTAGCTTTGAATTCTCCATCGCACTAGGAGATACGTAGGAGCGAGAGGCCAACTCTCGTCAAGCACCAAAAATAAAAAATTATCATTAAGTTTTCCCATTTATCTTCAAATAAGAAATAAATATGCAAATCTAGGTATTTTTCAATTCAAACGTTAAAACCACACACTTAATTAGAGGTTCCCTCTCAGTAGAGAGGACGCGTGGGGTGCCAACACCTTCCCCGCACGTAATCGACCCCCGAACCCATATCTCTAGTTTTCGAAAGACCATCCGCCTTGTTCAAAAGACATTTTTTCAATGTTTTGGTCTTAAAATTAAAATATTGGTGGCGGCTTCAAAATTCTTCCACGTTGTACATCGAGAAACCCAAACCGGATTTTTCGGGTGCAACAAATGCTTGACTTCACTTTGGGACTTTTCCTTTTTAAGTGGGTCAAGCCTAACTAATTAAATGTGTGGTTTAATGTGCTATCGATTTGATTTGGATACCTTGTTTGCTTCTATCTCTTTCGGTTTCATTCTCTTTCTTATCATGTTGTATGCATGTGCATTTGTTTTCTCTTCTTCCATGTTTGTTTTTCCTTCCTCCTCTTTGCTTATGTGCTTAGTACCCTCATGCATTTCCCCCCGTTCTATTGTGATCCCTTCTTCTTCGCTCCCTTTCTTGAGGTAAGTAATGCAATTGATTGTTGTTGAAACCCTAGGCTAGCTTATTTGATATTGAACCCTAGGGTAGACGACATGTTATTGCTTGCTATTGTCTGGACTGTTCTGGTTTTTCCTTCGCAGGTGGGGGTATATGTGGGTAGTTTTAGGCGGTATGTCCTCGCTACACACACTCACACCTTATGCTTACTATGTTTTGAGAGGGGCCTAAAACCCAAGGTCTGAACGAATACCTAGGAGAGTGGGAACGATTAGTGACTGCCATTCGTAGACCTTTGTCTGTATGGCTCTCATGAAAGTTCCGCCCAAGAGTACGCTTTGTCATGATGCCTCACACTCGGTAGCTTTCTACGATTGTGGGTGTCATCATGAGAAAGACTTTAGCTCTTGGTTGCCATTGTAAGGAAGTGATTAGAACCTACATGGGAGGATTACCCTTTCCGTCGACTTTAGACCCTAGGATTCCCACCCTTCGTAGGACACAAGGGGCATGCCAAATTGTGTGTTGCATTGTAATCTAGGCATGTTTTCAAAAAAGGAGAAGGAGATTTTTCAAAAAAGAAGAGAAAATAGAGAAAGAGCTGCCGTTGTAGCCTTTCTTTTGTCGGTCCGTACGGCACGGGGCAGCATGTGGTTCACCCTTTTCAAAAAAAGAGATAAAGAGTTGCCGTTGTAGCCTTTCCCTTACTAGGTCCATATGAAGCCACGTACGGCCCGCATTTTCAAAAAAAAAAAAAAAAACTTGAATCATTGCCAATAAAAACTCTTTCATTTATCTTGCATGCACATAGAGCATCATCATCATTTGCATACATCCTTGCATTACATAAAGCAAAACTTTCAAAAAAAAATCATCATAGTCTTTTACCGGGCTATATGAGGTGATGTTCCCAAAATTTCAGTCACCAAACTCAGAAAAATGTTTTCATCTTATTTTTCACATGCATGTCAAGTCGCATTATCGCCGTCATTTTCATATAAAAACATCATTTGCATTGCATAAAACAAAACTTGATAAAATTCATACTTGCATTTTTCTCTATCTCATTAAGGTTTGTCAAGGCTTTGTCCCCTAATTTTCTCGAAAGATCCAAAAAATCGTGTCTTATTAGGGGTACGTCTCACGCATTACTGTTTTCCTTTTTCACGCATCATGAAAAAATAATACATTAACCTCTCATTTTGCATGCAATTCCATTCAATAAAAAAAAATCATCATTTTTTTTAAAAAAAAAAAAAAAAAAAAAATCATTGTGAGTATCATGCATTTCATTGCACAAAAAAAAAACAAGAAAGCATGTCATTCATAATCATGAGCAAAAATCATTATCCAATTTATTCAAAATGTAGCATTCATGCATCATTTCATTAACCTCATCACTTTAGTTCAAATACATCATTCCTCCATACATGCATCTTTCAAAAAAGGGAAGGGGCATTGGCATTTCATACTTTGTCTTGCCTCTAAAAAATCATCATTTAGGAAAAAACATCATTCCTGCATCTTTCATCATTCAAGAGAAAAGGGGGCATCGACATTTGATATCTTGTCTTGCCTATATAAAAATCATTTTGAAAAGAAGCGTCATTCTTGCATCATTCATCACCCAAAAATGCATTGGCATTTCATATTTCGTCTTGCATAAAAAGAAACATCAAAAAGAAAAAAACTTTTAGAATAATCACACTCTTCAAGTGAACATGCTTTCATTCATTTCATTTTCATCATGTATACATCATAACGTTTTCATCCATGCATTGCATACAATAAAAATGTTGTGATGAGAGCGAGATGTTCTTGCAAAGTAATCTTTCTTTTTGGAAAAGTTTACCTCACTCATTTGCAAACTCAAGGTGTTCCAAGGTCCTCGCTTTTTCACATCAATATCTCATTTGTATTTCCTTCAAAAAAAAGCATTGCATCTCATCCATTCCATGATAAAAGACTGAAACAGTTTATCAAAAAGTTTGTATATCATGTTTTAACCAATGTTAACTCTCTGTGAAGCGTTCTTCTAGTAAGTATGCATGCCGCGCGTGCGATTTCCCTTGTTTGAGTCGACCAATTTCTTTCGTTTATCATCATTCCCCATCCAAGTCTAATCCCGCCCCGTCCACCCCTAAAGCGCATATTCTCTCCCATCAGTGCATAACTTGACTTTTTGGTTCATACTCGCTAACACTTTAAGTCCTCCATGCTGGGGCAATTCTATGACCACTGATGTTCCTTGTCAGTATCATATTCCTTTAGTGCAAGTCTTTCTAAAAAAATATATAATAAATAAAAAAGATAAAATAAGCTCGCTAGGTTGAAAACCCGCAAAGGGAGGCCTAGGCAAAAAAGAGCGCCCGTGGATTGAAAACTCGCAAAGAGCGGTCCAGGCAAAAGTTAGGGCACAAAAGGGGGGAAAAGAAAAGAGCAAACACATGAAGATAGATAAATTATTGTCCTAAAGTTAAGTCTTACAGAAATAAGCAATCAGGACTTGAAATGAAATTTGGTCATCTCTCCATACCCTCAAAACCTAAAATCCCGAGAAAGTCCATTTCCTACCCCTCTTAAGCCAAAGATTCAAAATCACAAAAATACCCTTTGTTACCCATCTTAAGCCGAGAAAAGCCCAAGATATCCTCATCACCCTAGACGAGGGTTAATTTCACATCAAAGATGGTATATCATTTTCACCCAAGTCAAAAGGAAAGGAAATCCACAAAAGAAGGGGAATAACAAAGTTCAAAAAGGAGAATCCCAAAACAAAGAAAGGAAAGACAAAGGGAGTATAAATTAAGAGTCAAAGCATAAGAGCTCCCTTTTCAAAAGGCCTCAAGTTCAATGGGTTCAATCATTTCCCTTTCAAAAAGGCCCTCAATTCATTGGGTTTAACCATCTCTTCTCTCATAAAACCTTCAAACACCTCATCAAAACCTAATAACCATTTCCTTCATAAACCATTGACCATCGGCCAACACCGAATAAGACCCATCCTCCTATCAACCCCAAACACTTCATTAAGCTCAATCATCCCCTTCTCCACATCATCAACCCCCTAAGAAGTCCATTCCGATCAATGACTGATTGCTTTCGTTTTCTCAAGTTTTAATTTTAGGACAAATAAGTTTATCCATTTACGACGTGTTTGCTCAAAAAGAAAAAACAAACAAGCAGAAAAAAGAAAGTTGCTCAAAAAAAAAAAAAAAACAAACAATCAAAGAAGGACTTGCACTCCAAGATGCATTCATGTTGCATTAAAACAAGGTTTAGTGGTCACCAAGTGGAGCCTCTCCTCATACCAAAAAGTCAAAACTTTCATTGCATTTGAGTTGTTCTTAAAAAGAACCAAAAGTGTGTACTAGAAGGCATTCCCTTCACCTCTCACTCCACTCAACTTTGGGGAGGTTTGTTCATTGCCCACCCCATTCATATATCACCCTCAGTTCATAACCATCACCATAACTCTGTCGCCTTTCACAACCTCACTCAAAGAAACCATTTGAAACATCATTCGAAAGTGGGGCAAGTGCGTTCCCATTCCTTCACCTCATTCATTCCTATAAAACCTCACCGGGGCAATCTCTCAACTCACTATCCTAAACAAGGCCTTGTCATTCTAATTGGGGCAGCTTTGTCCTTGTTATGACTGGGGCAACATCAAACTTTATGGGTTGAGACAAAATCTCTCTGCTCCACCATTCATTTCAAAAGCCAAAACATTCCCAATTCATCATCTTCTACACCCCTAGTTGTTGTCGCCACTAGACAGGGGCAAGCTATTCACTCATCAAAGACCTGAATTGGGGAAATCTTGTATCTCCTGATCCCTCATAAGCTTCGACAATAACCATGTCTATCATTCCTTCACTTGCCATAAATGTCCATGCCCTAAACCAATTCCATGTTAACTGGCTCATTCATTCACATTTGCACTCCTATGCATGCTTACTAGACAATGCTTCAAAGAGAGAGAACACAAGTTGTTTACGTGATATCTAAAATTCAGTCATCATGGAAAGAAAGAGAAAACAAGTGAGGTTGTTCGTAAATAAAAACCTTGAGAACACCGGAGTTTGAATCAAATTCAATTTTTCAACAGAATGGTCAATAATCATCTCAATTCCTTGCATCCAAAGTCTCGCATCTCATCATCACAAAAATGTTTACCTCATGCATCTAGGCATTTCAATCTATTCATTATGGCATATGCATCAAAGCATCACATTTGCATCTTCACATTTTGTGCATTTATCACATAGCAAAAAGAAAAAAAACGGTCCACGTCAGTTGCACCATATTAATACTTGCATTTCATAGAGGAAAATAGTAAAGAAGAAAAAGCATAAATCTTTTCATTGCATTGGCATCATATTAATGTTAGCATTTCCATAAAAGAAAAAGAACAAAAATCATTGCATCAAACATCAGAGCATTGCATCATATTAATGTTTGCATTTCATAGAAAAAGCAAAAAAAAAAGAGGAAGCAAGCAGAAGTCAGAACAGGAGCATTCCATTCATCAAAGCATCAATCACCGCATACACTTGCATTCAAACATCAAAGCATGATACAAAAGAACAAAGGTATTCCATAATATTCAAGACATCAATCATGGCATTACATGTGTCATTCATTACATTGCTAAGCAAAATGTGGACGAACACAAGATGTTAATCCTCATGCCTAGTTCAAAGAATCAGCACTTCAAGTGTCAGTCTTCAATCTAATTCTCAAGTCAGTAATCCTAGACTTGTCAGTCTCAAAATCTCATTCCCAGTCGCCCCCTCAGTTCGGAGTTCGAATGCTCTTTCAGTTTAGAGTTCAGTCACTCCTTCAGTTCGGAGTTCAAATGCCCTCGAGTCCCAAGTGGTTCATTAAAAGCACGCCAAGTGTTCATTTACCGTTTTCCCATCAGCACGCCAAGTGTTCATTTACTATTTTTGCATCAGCACGCCAAGTGTTCATTTACCGTTTTTTCAGCACGACAAGTGTTCATTTACCGTTTTCCCGTCAGCACGCCAAGTGTTCATTTACTATTTTCGCATCAGCACGCCAAGTGTTCATTTACCGTTTTCTCAGCACGCCAAGTGTTCATTTACCGTTTTCCAATCAGCACGCCAAGTGTTCATTTACGATTTTCCAATCAGCACGCCAAGTGTTCATTTACGATTTTCTTATCAGCACGCCAAGTGTTCATTTACTGTTTTCTTTCTAGCAAACCAAACATCCATCATCATTGCATCAGACATCAAATCAATTTTCAAAATAAACAAAAAAAGTCAAACAAAAACATTCAGTGTCGTCTACATCATAGTAATGTTTGCATTCCACAAAGCAAAAAGCAAACCAAAATTCATCATCCCACCAAACATCAAAGCAATACAGCTGCATCACATCAATACTTGCATCTCATAGAAGAAAAGAAGGCTAAAGCATCCCATGTCATTCATCATTTCATGTTATTCATCATAGCAATATTCACATTTCATAGACAAAAAAAGCAAAGAAGAAAAGTTTTCCATTGCATGTCATCTGCCATTTCATCAAAACACAATAGCATTACATGTCATCAAACGCCAAAATTTTGCATTCGCATACCTTCATGCATTGCATTCATCAAACATAGACAAAAATTCATGCAAACAAAAAGAAATTCCTGCATCACATCACATTCATCCCATCAAAAAGCAATCATGGCATTTGCATTGCATGCATTGGTTCGTCTCATTTGCAGGAACAATGACAGATAAATACTTCTGTGTTAATCCTCGCACTCAGTTTTCAGAAAATGCTTCCCCAAGTTGGGAGCTCAAAAAAGAAAAGAGAGAAACAAAAAGAGAAAAGAGAGCGCTCAGGCGCGCATTGCGGATTGGAGCCCAGAGAGATCATCGCTCCCCACGCCCGTGTCTCACATCGTATCACGAGCAACGCGATGGACCGCAACCCATGTGAGTTCAACGGAATAGTTGTATCGACCCTACGATCTGATGGGCGCCGTGCATTGATACGTATATCGATTCGGGCCGATAACGATCCCCGGCCGCTCGAAAAGGCCAACGAGAAGCGTGCTCCTCAAAGCCACGTGCAAACTTCGGATTCGTCAAGAGTTCGTTTAAGGATTACGAGTTTTAGGCGGCTGGGCATTTTACCGCTTTTCATTTTACCGCTTTCTCCACGCAAGTGCCCATTTTACTTTTTGCGCGCGTAAGTGTCCATTTTACCTTTTAAATGCGCGCGTCGGTGTTCATTTATTGTTTTGCGCATCGACACGAAAGTGTCTGTCTCTCCAAAAAAAAATAACAAAAAAAAAAAGAGAAAAAGATAAAGAAAATCCGGATTTCTCCAAGTGAACAAAATTGGTATAATTTCTGAATTCTTTATTTCTATTTTATCTTCGAAATATGTGTCGGCCAATTCATATTTCTTGATAAACTCCAAATAAAGAGGGGCAGCAAATTGTCATACCCCAATTTTGTCCAAGCTGAGTTGAAAATCAAATAAAATTGTATTTTTGTAAATACCCAATTTTAATAAGTATTTTTCTCGTTTTCAGAAAACCCCAAAGTATGTGCCTCGTGTTGTAGGTCTCAAATTGCATAAACGTGTTCAAGTTATGTTCGTTATCAATCTAGCATTCTCACCGTGCGCGCATATTTATTTCAAATCGTGTACTTGTACTTATTCTCGTTGTTGCGTGTATTATTTCTATCCGTGCGCATTTTTTGATTCTTATGCGCGCGCGCTCGCGTCTCGTCATTTACGCGTAATGGTTTCGGTACTTTTTATTGTTAGTTTATCAAATCATTATTGTTTCATAAAACAAATCAGATTTCAAAGTTGCTTGTATTGTAAATAGTTTTTATATATTAAGTGGTACAAATAGTCAACTCTTGTTACATGTATAGACAAAAAAAATTAATTAAAAGCAAAGAGTACATAAAAGAGGAGCGATGTTTGCTTCTTTGGTGGTTGTGTTGAGTTGTTGTCCAAATTTCTCTATTTGAAGAATAGAGCTCACGTCTTCTTTTTTCCTTGTCCCTTTGCTCTTCCATTTTGAGCAAAACAAGCATATGCATTCCTGCTATTTTATTCAGAGGCTGTTTGGTACCATGAGCCATAATCCTCTACTGCACATCCTCACCTACACCACAATAAGAGCACTATAAATGGAGAGCTACAAACACTGAAGCAAAGGGGGAGAAACAGGACATAGAAACAAAACACACAGTAACACAACAAACAAACACACACAGTAGCACAAAACACAGACATTGAGAAACAAAGACCAAAACAACACACAAAAACACAACCACACACAGAAACATACACACACAAACACACACGCACAAAAGGGGGGAAAAAAACTGCAAAAAAGACACAGGAACTCACAAATCACAAACACAAAAAACACAAACACACACACAGAAACACACGCAACACACACACACACAAACACAAAAACACAAACACGCAAACACACAAACACAAACAAACACACACACAGTAAACAACCCACATCAAAGTACAAACACCACTTTCCTTGTTAATTTTTCATCTTTCATCTGTGAAATTCTTTTCAAATTTTGAAGCTTTCTTCACCAGCAGAAAATGGCCACTGAAGAGGTTAATAAACCTCTTTCCCTTCCTCCATGACCACCGCGCTCCACCTCCATTTCCAGCACCAACCTCCTCAGGCGAGCACCACAACAGACCCTCCGGCGAACGCTCCCACCGCGAAACACCATCACTGCCGTGACCTCCGGCGAGTCTCACCTATCACTTCGACGCCCCTCCGATCTTCTCTTCCGTTCGCCCTCTCTCTCGCGGTGCCTCACTCTCCCAACGACGTCTCCTCCCCGTCATCGCCGGCGAGCTCTCTCTCTCTCTCGTGATATTCTTTCTCTCGCGTGGTACTCTCTCTCTCTCCCGATCTGCTGCTTCTCTCTCTTCAGCTTCCCCTCTGTCGAATAAAATGAAGCGGCGCAGAGGGAGAGTTTAAGTTTCAGGTTTTTTTGTTTTTTTTTTGGTTCAATGTTGATTTACAGCCCAATGGGCTTGCTTTCCTTTTTTTCTTTAAGTTCTTTCTTTTTTTTTTTACATCTGTTTTACTACTCACACCCCCTCTCTTTAATAATGCAATCTTTTTATTAGTATTCTCCAAACAACCAAACTCACATATTGTGTCATAAATACTTAGATATGTCCATTCCTTACATTGCATCTTCCACTAGATGTGCATTTAGATTCCCTTGCGTTTTGTAGAAGTATTTGAGTATGGTTCTCGCCTAGCATCTTCCATTAGATGTGCATTCAGGTTCAATCTTGCCTACTCTTGCATTTTTGCTTAATGCCCAATTCAGTTCATTCTTTGCCTATCTATGTATTGTGTCATAATGTGTGTAGTCTAGGTCCACTTTCAATCAAAAGCCTTTTCAAACATCAAAATCATTCCATAAACAAGAATCAATCCAATTGCGGAAACTCTTCGAGATCAAACTTTGTTAGTAGTCTTGTGAAGCCTTTGCTTGCATGATTATTAACAATGAGGTACTAGTGGTGATCACTTGGAGCCTTTGCTCAATTGATCATCATGAATGCCTAATTTTCCTAAAACTCTCACTTCTTCAAATCAAAAACTTTGTTAGTAGTCTTGTGAAGCCTTTGCTTGCATGATTATTAACAATGAGGTACTAGTGGTGATCACTTGGAGCCTTTGCTCAATTGATCATCATGAATGCATAATTTTCCTAAAATTCTCACTTCTTCAAATCAAAAACTTTGTTAGTAGTCTTGTGAAGTCTTTGCTTGCATGATTATCAACAATGGAGTGCTAATGGTGGTCACTTGGAGCCTTTGCTCGATTGATCATCATGAAAGCTCAATTTCCACAATTAAACAAGTTAAAAAACAAAAACCTTTTTCTAGACAACCAAGAACTACGTAGCTTTGAATTCTCCATCGCACTAGGAGATACGTAGGAGCGAGAGGCCAACTCTCGTCAAGCACCAAAAATAAAAAATTATCATTAAGTTTTCCCATTTATCTTCAAATAAGAAATAAATATGCAAATCTAGGTATTTTTCAATTCAAACGTTAAAACCACACACTTAATTAGAGGTTCCCTCTCAGTAGAGAGGACGCGTGGGGTGCCAACACCTTCCCATACGTGTCGACCCCCGAACCCATATCTCTAGTTTTCGAAAGACCATCCGCCTTGTTCAAAAGACATTTTTTCAATGTTTTGGTCTTAAAATTAAAATATTGGTGGCGGCTTCAAAATTCTTCCACGTTGTACATCGAGAAACCCAAACCGGATTTTTCGGGGTGCAACAATAACTGAGGAAATTATAAATAGGATGAGGGTTACGAGTGGAACGGGTACCTTTACGCAGAGAACAACGGGAGGGGGTCGTCGACTCGGTAGGTGGATCCGGAGTAGGAGAGGAAATCGGTCAGGGGAGATGAGTCACTAGGATCTTCTGTAGGAGGTGACTCGATAGAAGGGAGAGAGCGAGCACACGACGACCGATAAGTTTGCAAGGGAGGAGGACCGGGAGGACTAGGAGGTTCCGTAGGAGAAGGGTGATCTATCGATCAATGATGGGTGTAAATGGAACTACCGGGACAAGATCAGGAATAGGTAATAATTGAGAGACAGACTCAGACTCAATGGGAGATGCAAAGAAGGGTGCATCTTCAAAGAAGGTGACATCAGCAGACATATAGAAGCGATGTGTGGAGGGACAGTAGCATCGATACCCTTTTTGAACTCTTGAATAACCAAGGAAGACACACTTAATCGCACGAGCGGACAACTTATCAAGTCCCGGGTAAGGTCATGAATAAAACAAGTTGATCCAAGACTCGAGGGGAGATACGGAACAAGGGTTAGTCGGGAACAATATGGAATGAGGAACCCTATTTTGGATAGCAGAGGATGGCATTCTATTAATCAAGTGCCCTGCAGTGAGGACAGCATCCCCCCAAAACTTCAAAGGAACATTAGCATGAATAAGCAAAGTGCGTGCTGTTTCAATTATATGACGGTTCTTACGTTCAGCAATACCATTTTGTTGTGGGGTATGGGGACAAGATGATTGATGTATGACACCATTTTCAACCATAAAAGAATTAAATGATGCGAGAAAAATACTCTTTTGCATTGTCAACTGCGTAAAAATACTGAATAGAACAACCAAATTGATTTTTGATTTCTTTGAAGAAATTTTGAAAAACACCAAGAAGTTCAGATCTATCCTTAAGTAGGTAGATCCACGTACATCTAGAAAACTCGTCAATAAAAGTGACAAAATATCTATGTCCTACTACTGAAGTGACTCGACTTGGTCCCCATACATCTGAGTGAACAACATCAAAAGGAGAACGAGCTTGTGGATCGAGTCTTTGCTAGGGAAGGAGGAGCGAACATGTTTCCTAAGTCGACAAGACTCACAATCTAATGATCTGCGGTGTGAGACAAATGAGGAACCATAACTTTGAACTTCTTGAGACTTGGATGACCTAACCGACGATGAAGAAGACTGGGAGACTCTGTAGTAGAAGTGGAGGCAAGTGTAGATGAAGGTTGGGTAGACTGGAGGTAGTAAAGTCCATGTGACTCATATCCTGTACCAATCGTCCGCTGCGTACTCCGGTCCTGTATAACAAAATAATCATCATCAAAACGTACAGAACATTTAAGACGTCGAGTCAGACGACTAACTGAAATTAAATTAAATGGGCAATTGGGTACAAGAAGAACATTGTCAAGAGGTAATGATGGAAGAGGAGTGGCTTCACCAATGCCACTAGCTTTAACTTTTGATCCGTCGGCAACAGTAATATAATGTGGGGTGTTAGGTTGGGATATTTTGGATAAAAGAGATGGATTACCAGCCACACAATCGGAAGCTCCAGTGTCCATAATCCAGGAGTCAACAGGTGATGATTGAGAGAAACAGACTGTAGAATTACGGAATGAGCAAGCATTCTTTGGCGATGAAGAAGCATGGGAAGTCTTATACTGCAAGAATGCCTTATACTCCTCATCAGAAACAACATTTTGTTTACTGTTTCTCTGTTCAGAATCATTAAGCTGAGTCACATTTACTGGTTTCTCAGGAAAGCCATGAAGGGAATAGCATTTGTCTTCAGTATGACCAAGTCTCTTACAATAAGTGCACTGAGGGCGTCCTCCAACACGACCTCCTCGACCACCCCCACGACCACGACCGCGTCCCCACGACTGCTGCAAAGTTTGAAACAAGAGCGGATGATTCTATGTTAGTTTGAGATCCATTGCTTCCGGATCCTTCTAGACTAGGAAGGCGTATAAGGCGTCCCGATAAGATCCTCTGTGGAGGAATATCCGATCTGAGAAAGAATGTTGCTCCGGACGGACTCATACTTTTGATGAAGGCCATGAAGGACATAGATCATGCAAACATTGTCTAGTTTTGCGAGCATTTTCTTTGAGTCAGTGTCGGTCACTAGGAGCTTGAACTCGTTTACAGCTGACTGAGCTTTGTTTGCATATGTCATGATGTTGTCTTCTGTCATTTGAAGGGTGGCTAAACTATGAATAACACCATAAAGGCGCTGAATATCATTAGAATACACGTTCTTAGCCTTCTGCCAAATATCATAACAAGTGGTGTATGAGCGATAGTGGACCAACAGAGAGGGTTAATAGCTTGCCACCAAAGAGAGACTAATTGACAAGGCTGCTTGTTCCCAGTCTTGACGCAGATCTTTATTAATATCTGAAGAATTCTTGGTAAGGTGATCTGAAAGATTTTGCCCCTTAAACCACATTTCGACAGATGCCGACCAATTCAAATAATTATCACCATTGAGCTTCTCCGTTGTTATAGAGGGATTACCGGAGAAAACATAAGACACAAGAGTCTTACCCGAGGACCTGCAATTTTCTTTTCGTCAAGAGCCTTAATAGTTGATGATGATAAGATAAACCAAAGAAAAGAAGAAATAAACCAATAGAGAGAAATAACCAGCAACAATGAACCACAAACAAGCACCAACTCAACCAAAATCCAAAGAAATAGAGAGAAGGCACCTGAAACGTGAAACCCACTGACCAAAAACTAGCAGAACAGGTAGATCTTTGAATTCCGAGCAGAATGGTGCAAACGGCGTGAAAAACTGAGCAGAGGAAGGCGGCGCGTGGCCTACACGCTACACGCGCCGGAAAGTGACCGGAATGGTGGCGGCGCGTGGCGGCGCGTGCGGCGGTGGACGGCGGTGAAATTTTAAGGGGTTGGTCGGAATTTGATGGCGAGGCTGATGGTGGTGGTGGTGGTGTAGCAAGATCAGACGTGGAAGATGGACTTTTGCTCAAAACAGTGGGTCACGTGACTTTAGGACAAGACGGCTAGGGTTTTTCTAAGACCTATTGACTGTAGGCTCTAGATACCATGTTGAAATGACTAAACAAGACATTGATAACGCAGTTCGGCCAATCTGTGCCTACGTCTGCGACTACAGAACGGCTATAGTTCCTTTTTATTAATTGTATATTGTGTGTAATGAGTACAAGCACTAATGAGTTTAAATAGAGTAAACCTAACGGGCCTAGGCCTGATACATATAAAACTACTATTTACAACATATCTTAACACTCCCCCTTTGATGTAACTCGGTGCTTTCATCGAGCGCCTTCGTGAGAGAAGGAAAAAGTTTCATCACCTGCACCCGAACAACACATCTTCCATTGGGTGTTGTTTTCTCAACATAATCTAAGGTCTTACTAAGAATTTTCAAATTCTCCAGCATGTTGGATAATTCTCCCTCAATGGTCTCTTTGTAGGACACAAGCGGTGGAGATACTTCCAAGCTTACTTTAGCAAACCTCTCCTTCAAATCCTTTATGCATCTCTCAAGATGAACTTCACCCGCCGCAAAGAAGAACATGCTCTCCTCTAGCGTAAACCGTGACCTCAACAAACGGATCGGCTCGATTCAAAAGCCTCAAGCCTTTAAGCAATGCACCCATTTCTGCGCGGTCGGATGGCTCAATTGCAACCCTCAAAGTCGAGAGCAACTTGAAACGCCATACTCGAAAAGGGCCAACAGTTCCTAGTAGAAGAAAGGGTAGCACTTTTCAATATTTGCTTGACCAAGGCCTCTCGATAGCAACAACATCTCCAAATTTGGCGGATGTCACTACTTTCAACCCTTGCCCCATCATCAAATACATGTATTTTAATTCACCTCTTGAATATGCTTTTGCATTGATTCCCCTTTCAAGGATCATACAAAGCGAAAGCACAAAAACTCTCTCGCCCAAATGAGACAAAACCCCACTAAATATCCTAGCAAATGCCAAAAACACTCATCGATTCACCTCACTATCCTCACTAGAACTTCCCGAAAAACCCCAACTTGAGGAGGAAGCATTTTAACGGGAAGAGCAAACATCTTTGCCACAAAGGCAACACAAGGAACCTCGGGACTCCAATCACACCTCTCCACCGATTTCCTCGCAACCTCTGCCTCTTCCACCACCTTCCGATCAACCTCATCAACCTCATCGCCAACAACCTCGTCTTTGAGGAATCACCACAAATTCGAGAGGATCGTGCCTCAATAGGATCTCGCATACACTTCACCACCATTGACAAAATAGCATTTGAAAGAGGAAGCCAACGGCTCATAATCGCTCAAGCACCACCTTAGGATCCTTATTCTCGCAACTCTCTCGCGGAACACTCGCAAATTAAACGACTTTATAACCTTCTCAAGCAACCCTTTATCCCCTTCAAGTGCCCCTTGATACACTTGCCACAAAGGCTCCAACAAAAATTGAACAAACATAGGTTTAGCCTTACCACCACCACCAATCCCTTTCTTTCCCAACAATCATCTTAGTCTTTGGGTTAAAATACCGTGGACCCCACAATGCCTTCTCGCAATGCACTCACACTAGCACCAAGTTTTGAAGCATAAATTTACGCAAATTCATGAATCCCAAAACCCCAACCATCCAAAGCACATGCAAAACCCACGTTCCTTTTTACGTGGCTGAAACACATCCTCAACATCATCATAATCCTCCATAACCTCACCGGAAGTAGCGATCCGCCATGAAAGTGAATCAACATCGGAAAGATATTTCTCGCGACTTGTAAGCACTTACTATACCATTAACCTCGTGAGCGATTCTCAAGAGACGTGTGTAAGCTTCAAAGGGAGTGAGTTTCAACTCGTTGATTAACCTATCAAGCTTATTGAGAACAAGGCAAGGGGAAAGTTGTTCGATCCAACACCGACGGAGAACGGCATGAGTTTGTATATGGGCGCCTTCAACGGCGTCAACAAGGAGGAGTCTTGCCGCCGTCGAGAGGAGCGGCGGCGGTGGAGACTTCACCGCGCGGTCGATGTGGCCGGGAATCGATGAGATTGACGGTGTGATCATGATAGTTGAGGATATGGAGGAACTCTTCATCGTGATTGCTCGACGCCGTTTCTTCATCGAGGAAATCCATGAAGCGAACACGACTGCTACTTTTGGTGGACCATGCCGCCACCCGCCGTGGCGATAAGCTGGTCTGCTAGCGTTGTCTTGCCGTGGTCTACGTGTGCCATGATGCATATGTTGCGGATTTTGTGTCTATCGTTTTCGCAAGTTCCTTTCTCCATTGTTTGATTCTCGAATGTTAACTGCTACGAACGAAGATGCCTCCTGTAAATTCACTGAAACCCTAGATTGAGGAAGAAGAAGGTTGGTTAAACGCTGTCGTTAGGCCTGGACAACGGGCGGGTGTGGGCGGGTTCGGGCCCAAATTAGGCATCCGGACGAAACCGCGGTTGAAAAGCTAGGCCCAAATCCGCCCAAATTAAGGTTTCGGTTTTTGCGGGTGCGGGTTTTGGTTTGGGCGGATCAATCGGTTGGGTTGGCCCGGCGATGAAGGTGGGAGCGACGCTGTGTAGGAGGAGGTGAGGAGTTAGCGTTCGCCTTCAGAGTTGGTTTTTGCTTCGAGTTCGTGTAACGGTGTGAGTGTCAAAGATGAAATTGTGAGGTGAGTTGTTTTCACGTTTCTGGGTTTCTTCACTGAGGTGAGTTGTTTTCTACTTCCACCCCATAAGTACCAAAATCTCCAAAATGCCCCTGTCATTTTATAAAAAAACGTACCGGACCCACCACGGTTATTGGTTTTTCCGGAATTACCATAAAAAAAGGTATTTCCGGGAATTTGGAGGTGAATTTTTCGGATTTAGCGTTGAAAGTTGGTATTTCCGGTTCACAATTTTTGAACCGGAATTATCCCCAGAAAAGGTAATTCCGAAATTTTGTTTTTTTAAATATAATTTTTTTCGGAAATACCTTTTTTAGAGGTATTTCCGGTTCACAATATGTGAACTGGAAATACCTCTAAAAAAGGTATTTCTGAAAAAAAAAATTATATAACATTTATATTTTTTTTAAATAGATGGTTATTATGGATTTAACCGCTGCCTTTACGACATCTGAGATATTTCCCACTCGAGATGCAATGACACGTTGGGCTAGAGATACCGGGAAAGCCAACGGAAGGTGCAATGACACGTTGGTTATTATGGATTTAACCGCAGGCTTAACGACGACATCACCTTTGAAGCTCTGAAAGAAAAAATAACAACGAAGGTGCAATTGGAGGGTGATGAGCAAGAAGTCAACCGGATCATTTATCGCTACCCCACTATGGGCGATAATAATCGTGTTCAGTGGTCCACAATGGATGTGAAGAACAACGATGACGTTCGAGTAATGATGGACCGTTTTGACATATTTCAGATGCAGAGTCCTATTCAGCTGTATGTCGAAACCAGAAGGACCGTTGCTGAGGTCCTTTGACGTCTCCAACCACCATCTCACTAATTTCTACCGTCTTTTCATTTTCTTTGTTGCTGTGTTTTGTTGTTTCCGTTCAGAACTTTTATGTATTATTTCGTTTCGTAATCAAAAACGCGCTTTAATTAATTTTAATTTGTTTTTAATTAATTTTTTTTCCGGAAATACCGTAAATACCACGTAATTCCGATAGGGGGTTTGAGGTTTTTCGGAATTACCAAAAACTGAGGTAATTCCGGTTCACAAAATGTGAACTGGAATTACCTTAGTTTTTGGTAATTCCGAAAAACCTTAAACACCCTACCGGAAATACCTATTCTCTAAGATAATTCCGAAATTTTTACTATTGCTAGGGGCATTTTTGTCCGAAACGGTATTTATGGGGATGGGAATGATAATGAGGGGGGGGGTGTAAAAAAGCCTAAGAGTTGAGTTGTGAGTGAATCTGTTATTTGTGAATGAAATTGAATTTCAATTTCAAGGTTCTCACGTGTGTCTACGACCGTAAGCGTGTGTGAGAGAGAGATGGGACAAGAGAAGGCTCAGCAAGACCTGCACCAAAGAAAACGTGTCAGTGTTGCTGTCAGTGTTGTGAGAGCGAAACGTGTTTTTGTCACAGTGAGAGTAATATAAATTAAAATTTATCATATTTTATAATTTACATAAACTAAACTGATATAGTAGTATAACATCGGGCGGGTCTGGGCACCGATGGGTCTACACATGATAGCCGTATCCGCCCATACAGACTCATATCTACCCGAAATATCAACCCGTGGACCCGTCTACCCGTCAGGGCCCGACCGGAGCAACCCATTACCTTCGGTTTTTCGGTTTTTCGGGTCGGTTTGAGCTTTTTGTCCAGCCCTATAGCTTATAAATATGGGTGGACACCGAAACTTCCCAAAACCACCGATCCGAAGAGAACCACGGATGTAACTATGTAACCCAAACTCGACCGTTTCATGTGGCGGATTGCTCGAGTGGCGGGTTTGATGGGTTGCGGGTTTGACAGTCGGTTTCACACGGTCATCTTCAACATTTAAAAGAGAAGAAAAATACCAAACCAAACAAAACTTCAACTTCCTCCAGTAGTAAAAAATACCAAACCCACAAAACTCCAGAAATGTACAATCTTTAACAAAGAAGGAACCAAAAATTGATTAGAGAAGAAAATCAAAAGGGGATCTCAGATTTGTCATTGATTCGTCCGATTGATGAGAGCATAGGCCGGAAACTGATTCTAATGGTGTTGGGCGGTGGCTTTAACAGAAAGAAAATACAGTGGTAATAATAGAGAAGAAATGTGTAAAGAGAGAGAAGAGGAGAAAACAAGTTGGTTTGTGGTTAGTTTTCTGAATGAGAAAAGAAATAAATTGAGATGAGAAATAAATTTAATGATAATTGAAAAGAGATACTACTATATTCTTTAAAAAAGCAAAGCGTGTTTTCAATGTACAGCAGGCACGCGTGTTTTCAAGGTACAATAGGTAGTAGGCACTGGCAGAGTAGCAGGTACACTGTTTTAATGTTCACTAGTTTATAAATTCGGTCAGTTTCGGATACCGATGGATCTCACAATTAATACTGAGTCCGACCATACTTGTCCATTTAAAACCAACTGTCCTTATTCTAGACCCGAGAAATCGAACCGACTCGCCTGAAAGTGTCTATTTTTTACGGTTTTCACGGGTTCCGGGTGGGTCCGGATTTTCTGTCCACCCCTACTTATAAATATTGAATCTGATTATTAGGTTTAATTGTAGGCTTAAATATATGTTAGCCCCTGTAAATATACTCATTATCCATTTACCCCCGTGTAAAAATAAAACTTTTAAAAAAGACCTTGTAAATATAAATTATTTCTAGTTACCCTCCTGCTGTTAGATTTTGTTAACAGCGTTAAGTGTAAATATATGTTACCCCCTGCAAATATGTTCATTATCCATTTACCCCCCTACGTATATATATGTTACGCCCCTGCAAATATCCTCATTATCTATTTACCCCCCTGCAAATACGCTCATTATCCATTTACCACCCTACAAATAATAAGTGTTTCAACATACATTTAACGCTGTTAACAAAATCTAACAGCAGGGGGGTAACTAGAAATAATTTATATTTGTAGGGTATTTTTTAAAAGTTTTATTTTTACAGGGGGGTAAATGGATAATGAATATATTTGTAGGGGGTAACATATATTTAAGCCTTAATTGTATTGTATTTTTGCCTCAACTTAAAAACCCTAATGCCTTTATTTTATTTTTGATACTTTTTATTCCAATGTTTTTTATTTGAATTTTGGGTCCTAGAAAATTGTAGAACGTTAGTATTAATTAATAGTCATTTACTTTTTTAAAATTCAATATTTTTTATTCAAAAGTGTAAAAGAATGAAGGTTCAATCAAAACATTGTACTTAAAAGTATTATGGGAGACTAAAAGTCCCAATGGTTTGATTGATTCGCAAACAGGTAAGTACTAGACAACATATTGTTCGGTACATTGTTTGGTGAACATTGGACGGCATAAGCAAAATAATATAAAATTTTATATAATTTTTTATGTTATTTATAATAATTTTATGTTTTAACGTAATTAAAAAAATTATAGTAGAATTTTTTAGGTTGGAGATCTTGTGGAGTCTCCGGTGGGCCCTACCACCATTTTTGAGGTACTTTTTCAAATACTCAAAGTTCATTCTTCAATATTGAAAAAAAATTTAACCGTTTGAATACACAAAGTTTGTTCCTCACTAATCGATTTGGTGAAAAAATAATAATTTCAAAAGAAAATATGTAAAGTACGATGCTAAGTAGTGTGTTTTTTATGCTTTATTGTTTCCAAAAAAACTCTACTATTCAAATATGCAAAGTTTGTGCCTCAATAACCAATTTGGTGAAAAAATATGTAGTTTCGTGATAAAATACATAAAGTGTAATGCTAAGCAACGTGTTTTAGGTAGTTTAGTGTGTAAAAAAAATTACCATTCAAATACTCAGAGTTCATTTCACAATAACCGATTTGGTAAGAAAGAATAATTTAAGTGACAAATATGTGTCATACCCCAATTTTGTCCACCTTCTTTTAGTCACTTGTCTTATTTAATTTGTCTTGTTGTGAATACTCAATTTTTAACGGTGTTTTGATGTTTTTTTCAAAATTACAAGAATATGCACCTTTTGCGTGTTTTTTATGTGTTTTAGTCACAAATACATTATTTTGTTCGTTTGGGTCACTTTCGCGTTATTTTATAGTTAAACAAGAGATAAAAAAGAGCACATAATTGGAAAATTACATAAATAGTAGATTTAAGTGGTTTTATTACAATGTTTTTTTCTTTATTACAATAGTCCAAAAAATAATAATAATAAAATAAATGAATGAAGGGAAGTGTGAATGAAGGACATGTTGCCGTGTTGTTTATACAAGTTTTTTGAAAAAAAGGTCACAAAATAGGTACTAAAAGGAACGGGTAGGGTGCACGAAAGCCTTGAATAAAGCTTTTATCTCACAAGATACATGATATACATAATAGGAGCTATGTGTGGCCCAAGTCCTTTATAATATACCAAGAGTAAATATTAGACCAAGTCATTTTAGTGCGAAAAGGTTACATCCGAAAAGTAAAAAAAAACCAAACAAACATAACGAAAAAGACAAGGAGAAGAAGCCAAATGGTGGCAGCTCCAAAGCTTCAAATGGGAGACTCTTCTTCCTTTGTAATTTTTTTTTTCTTTTTTCTGCACACATACACACAAAAAGAAAATTAGACAGCTAGCTAATGGTCAAACAAGGTTATATCTATGAAAGCACCAGTGGTTTGAAAAAGAGAAAAATCTGTTCAGGAAAATTAGAGCACTAAAACATGAAATATTTTGGAAAAAACACAGATCAGAGAGCAACTCTAAATTGACCACACAACACATTAATCTAGGCATTTTGGACTATAAAATCAGCCTCAATACAGTGAACAAAGGGGGGAGGGGAATCAGAAGCAAAAGGAGAGAAAAACAGGAACAACAAACACACAGAGAAAAAACCAAGGAAGAACAAAAGCACAAAACAGAGAACAACACACAGAGACCTCAACAAACTCAACACACAAACACACAAAACACAGAGCACATACACGCTGCACCAATATACACACACAACAGATACAAAAAACATACACACAACAGATACAAAAAACATACACACAGAGACAGCAAGGAGAAAGGAGAAGGATAGGGGGAAACAGCAACCAAAAACACACAGCACAGAGGGGGAACGAAGAGAAGAAAAAGAAAGAAAAAAAACCAAAACAACCACCATTGAAGCACAAACAGCACTGAAACACACAAACCAGAACACACAACAAACACACACAGGGGGGGTTCACCTTTAACTTTTTCTTCTCCCTGTTAGAAGAACATCAAAACAAACAGAACAACCTCAAAGCCACCGCGCCTCCGCCGTCACAAACCACCGCCATCTCAACCCCCGTCTTCATTTTTCTCTTTCACCCCAAAACCGAACCACCGTGCGTCTTCTTTCCTCTTTTCTATCTCGCGCGCGCCACCGCCGTCACCACCGCGAGCCACCGTTCGTTGCAGCCATCTCCGCGTCGCCTCCTCTCCGTCGCGCGCCGCTCAGACCACCGTGAGCTTCACCCTCTCACCGTCGCAACGTTCGTCTCTCTCTCCCTCGCGGTACCCTTCTCCCCCTCTCTCACCGTCGATCTCTCTCTCTCTCTCTCTCTCACTCGGTTTCCTTCTCTTTCTGCTAAGGGGGTGGGACGGCGCAGGGAATAAGAAGGGACATTAGGTTTTTTTCTGTTTTGGGGTATTGTTTAAGTATGGGTTATGGGCTTCTCTATGTTATTCTTTAAGTTTCTTTTAAAATCTGGTTACTAATGGCACCCCCCACGTTTTTGGCTGCACCCCTCCAGTTTTTATGTAAAATTTATTGTTAGCACTCCCAAATTTCGCTATCTCACCCCCTCTCTTTAATCTTTCAAAATCTTTTCAAATTAATGCAAGTTATTAGTGACTATCACCCAAAGCCTTGGCTTGTTTGATTGTCATGAACGTTATTAAGAGTTATTAGTAATGATCACTCAAAGCCTCTGCCTGCTTGGTCATTACGGAAGCTCTTCCCCTTTTCAAAACTCTTTCAAAAACATTTTCAAAGTAGAACTACGTCGCTTTGATTCCCGTTCGGGATACGTAGGAGCGAGCCACGTTCTCGTCAAGCGCAACAAATAAAAATCTTTTTCACAATCATAGACATTATCATTTTTCGCAACAAATAAAAATCTTTTTCGCAATCATAGACATTATCATTTTTCGCAACGAATAAAATCATTTTCACAACCGTAAACATTAATATTTTTCATAACAAAAAATAATTTTTAAACCCATTGTTGCTAGCGGCTAATCAGAACCTGTGTTCGTCTAGCCATTGACGGCAATGTATTCTTCCAAAGAACAATAAGCGATGATCACCCATAACTTTGGTTAGTTTGATCATTCGTGCCAATTAATCTCTTTCGAAAACCATTTTCAAAAGATCAAATAAAAACGAGTTACTAGTAACGGTCAATCAGAACCTTTGTTCGTCTGACTAGTGGTAGTGACTCATATTTTCAAGAGTACTTAGCGGTGGTTACCCATAACCTCTGTTAGTTTAATCATTCGCTGAATACTCGTCACATTTCGAAAACTCACTAAAAAAGATAAAAAACAAAAACCTTTTCATGACAAACGAGAACTACGTAGCTTTGAAGTCAACTCTCGTCAAGCGCCAAAAATAAAATTTTCATTAAGTTTTTCCCACTCATCTTCAAACAAGAAATAAATAGGCAAATCTAGGTATTTTTCAAATCAAACGTGAAACCACACACTTAATTAAAGGTTCCCTCTCAGTAGAGAGGACGCGTGGGGTGCTAACACCTTCCTCGCACGTAATCGACCCCCGAACCCATATCACTAGTTTTCGAAAGACCACCCGCCTTGTTCAAAAGACCTTTTTTCAATGTTTTGGTCTTAAAATTAAAATATTGGTGGCGGCTTCAAAAATTTTCTACGTTGTACATTGAAAAACCCAAACCGGATTTTTCGGGTGCAACAATATGTACGCACTCTATTTTAGTTTTTAAGTCCGCAATTGCCTTTTTTCAATAAATATTTTTTTTAATTCATACTTACCTTCAATTTAAACAAATTTTCTCAAGTTGCAATTTGAAAAACAAATTTTACCCAACAACAATTATTTATTAGCTAGAGTTTTTATCCCGTGGAGCGCACAAGTCAACGCGGTAGTAATATCAGAGAGAGATAGAGGATAGGAGAGAGAGAGGGAGGGAGAGGGAGAGGAAATAGAAGAGAGATGGGAGGTAGAGGGAGGGAGAGAGAAATGGGAGATAAGAGAGAGGCTGGAGAGGGAGAATGAGATAATGAGAAAAATGTTCATTCAATGAATGATAAACATAGAATTTAATTAATTAAACCATATAAAGGTAAAAACGAGATAAAAAATGAAATGCTTTAACCTCAAAGGCTCAAGTAGCGATTGAAGAACAAGAGCTAGACTAGATGAATTCAATTTTGTTTTTATTAAGTCATTTTGGGACATCTTGCAACCATAGGGGAGCACATTTTATGACGAATTCTGTCAAAATGCTAAGCTGCTAAGGTCTTTCACCTCTTACGTCGCCACCCTTTTGGTACAATCCTCTTTCTCTCTTTGGGAGTACTGGCCTATATCCATATTGGGGTACCTTTATAAGTTACTGGCGAAGGTGTTGGCATCCAGATTTAGCAGTGCATTGATACCATCATTTCTTCGGCCCAGTTTGCATTTTGAAGGTTCTGAAGCAAGGGGATATGCTTGCTTACTTTACTCATTGGAGAGGCAACTGTGGAAAATATCTGGGATTTAAATGCAGTTCTTAGATGTTTCGAGCTTGCCACATGTCTTGGGGTTAATTTCGCAAAAAGCAATTTGATTAGCCCTGAGATTTTATGGGTTTAGGTTCTTGGTTTCTTAGTTGTAAGACATATATATTACCTTTGAAGAGTACATGGAAGCTCCTAGTAGACTAGGGGATAAGCCTTATATCGGAAGGTCTTGGTTGGTAGGTGTGGTCCAACTATTTTCATGTCGTCTTACTGATGACACTACCCTCATCGACCTTAGTTTGGTGAAATTATATTTATAATTTTGGGTATTGGGGGCATGAGTGGGGTGAATGGTTTTTACATTCTATTAGGTTGTCTATCGGCAATGGGAGAAAAGCTTTGTTTTGGTTTGACATCTAGCAGGGTGATACTTCATTACATATTAGGTATTTGAGGCTTTTTTCAGTAGCTAAGGATCTATGCCCCTTGGTTCAGTCCCATGGTAGTTTTTGGGAGATTTGTAGATTTGAGCAATTCCCAGGAGAAAGTGCCTTTTTTCTTGTGGGGGGGGGGGGATTGGTTTTGGAGTTGTTGTCGAGTATGGGATCCGTTTGATTGTCAATTGAGCTAGATTATTGGGTTTGGACTCGCCATGTTTCTTATGTGTACTTTTTTTTAGATAAGCAATTGATTCATTGAAACTGAGCACAAGTCGTGCCCATCCATTACAACGGGAAGGGGGAGGGCCTCCTCAAAAACTCCCAGAGCCAAAACCCTTTGGGAAAAAGACTCTGGGAGGAGTTTGACCCCTTCTAGTCTGATTGTTTTTTCTTGGAAGCTACTCTTGTTGCTTCTCCCCCGCCTACTCTTGGAAGCTACTCTTGTTTTTTCTTGTGCTTACTCTCAATTGTGTGACTCATCTTCATGGCCATTGTGCCTTTGAGATGGCGTCATGGATATTCTAGGTAAGGTTTGGAAGAGTTTGACCCCTTCTAGTCTGATTGTTTTTTCTTGGAAGCTACTTTTGGATCGGATTCCTACTAAAAACAAAATTCTTGATTTTGTAGGAACAAAAAACATACTTAACCCCAAAAATGATTAGTCAAAACTAAAGCACATAAAGTGTTAGATGTTTGAAGACAATACAAACCTTGCATCCGAAGGCTCAACCAAAAGAAGAGATACAAAACAGAGAGTACGACAACGTCAGTAAAACACAATCCAAATCTATAAAGAAAGAGACCCACACTGTAGCAACCTTAAGGAACCCACAACAAAAGCCACAACATCAGCATTAGGAAAAAATTAACGCGTCCAACTACAACATCAACACCAAAGTGACCAAAAATAAATTGTGCACCATATAGTATGATAGTAAGAAACTAAGACCTATAATGATTAGAAGCACCATATAGCAGCCTATTATTGAGAGCATAGATGCAAAACAAAGAAACACAATCCAAGTTGACCCCGAAGAATTGGCAATAGGAGCTATCTTCTGCCTAGGAAAAACAATTAGATTTATGAATCATTGATAGGATAAATATAAACTTGATTTTTTTTGGTATAAAAATATAAACTTGATTTATACACATCATAATTGTGTTTTGTGATTTTTCATATTCCGAATCATTAAATGATTTTCTGATTGTCAATACTTTCAAAAGTATTTCTATAAAGAGTAAGGATCCAAATTGGTTCGTATCAATTTCCTCGCGGGACAAATTCGTCCCAGACAAATTTTCAGGACACATTAGTCCCTGACATTTTCAAAACAGAACATGTTAGTCCTTCTGTCTTTTCACCTATTGACAACTCACTTAACGCCTCCTACATGGCACATTAAGTGCCACCATGTCAGAGAAACGTTTTCTAAGACTCGTTATATATATATATATATTATCGGTTAAAATTTACCTAGGTCTTATATGATTTAGTTGGAACTCATTTTCAAAATAGTGAGACCTAGCTATTTGAATTTAAATTAATAAATAAAAAACTAAATTATACTTTTGGTCATCTTTGTTTTAGCTTTCAATTTAGTCTATCTTTTATGTTTTGTTCTTAAATATTCCCCTGTATTGTAAAGTTAAACTAACACTAGGATAGGTTAAAACTGACTTTTAACACTAGTTATGCTACAAATTAAACTAACACTAGTGCAAGTTAAAACTGACTTTTAACACTGGTTTTGCTACAAGTTTAGTTGCTATCATCCGCGAAACATCTATCTTCTTCAGAACATTAAAATACATTCCCGTCTTTCATGTGTTGGTGTATTGGTGTGTTAGTGGGTGTTTATGTCTATTAGAAAATTTTAGTTACACAAAGGGTATTTTGGTCAGAAAAATCTGACACCAAAAGTGGCAATTTTTTTTGGAATCCCCTTTATATATAGGTATAGATGTAAAAAATAATTGAAACGTAGGATGTTAAAATGTACAATTCTTCTTTAAATATTGCAATATACGTAGTGATACGTTTAGATGTTGAATTTCTAACTCTTGTCACTACAAGTTTAAAAGGAGGGTATCGAGGTATCACACTAAGGAAAAAATTAGAAAGAGAGAGGAACTATATGACAAGGAAAAAGAGCAGAAGAAAATTATGAGATGTTGAATGAAGTCAAAAGTTAAAGTGTTACTTTTTTGAATTGAAGTAGTTGAAGCAAAAGTTGGTAGATTATAAGAACAATATATGAGGTATTGCAAAGACATCCATTTTTTTATGTCAATGCAATTCTTCATATTGCCTATAATCTGTCGATTTTTGCTTCAACTCAAAAAGTTAACACTTTAACTAACTTGACTTCCTTCAACAATATTTCATAATTCTCTTTTGCTCTTTTTCCCCATTCTCACATAGTTTCTCTCTTTCTATATTATTCCTCGATGTCATACCTTAACATACTCTCACTAGTGCAAAAATGACTTTAGACAGCACCATTTAGCATCGGTTGTTTAAACAGCCGATGTTAAATGTAGACGCGGTGACAATTTTGAAATTAAATTGAAGTTTTCAATTTTCACGCTTACATTTAGTATCGGTTGTTTAAACAACCGATACTAAATGTGTGTCTCTAACACATTTAATATCGGGTTTTTAGTCAACCGATACTAAATGTGTGTCTCAAACACATTTAGTATCGGTTGTTATTACACCCGATACTAAAGGTTCCTTTTATTTTTTCCTATTTCTCCTTCACACACAATCTCTCGCGTTCTCATCTCTCTTCTCTGATTCCTCGCTCACTTCTCTTCTCTGAACCCTCTCGTTTTCATTTCTCTTCTCTGAACCCTTACTCTCAGATCCTCCTCCTACGATTCTCTCTTTTCTCTTTTCTCTTCTTCTCACTCTCTTCATCTCTCGTGTTCTCAACACTCACTCTCTGAATCGCTAAACCCTCTTTCTCTTCCTCTCGCCGTCATCGTTTTTTCGTTCTCTGAATTGCGATCTCTCTTTGTCTTCCTCTCACACATAACTGAATGAAAGAAAAAGAAATCTTCGAAACCCTCTTCCTCTCGCACTCTGAACTTCACTGCAGAGAAATCTTGGAAACCCTAAAGTTTTCGCTTTGCTTATCTTCCTCTTCCTCTCGCACTCTGACCTTCTTTATTTTGTTCTGGATTAATACTTCTCAACTCTTTTCAAATAGCAAATCACGGAGGCAAAAACAAGAGGCAAGCAAAAAGTTTTCAAGAAGGTAAGATTGGTTTATTAATTTGTAAAAATAATCCTTATGCTACTCTGCAGTAAAAATCTGTTTTAATTTGATTGTTAGCTACTTTAAAAATCTGATTGTGTTTGGTTGTAAAAACATGTTTGTCTCTCTAGCTCTTAGTTTGTGAAAATCTGTTTTTAACCATGCATTTGTTGTGTTTGATAAAATGCCTAATAGAGTTTGATAAGAATGATTGTGAGTTTGATTAAAATGAGCAATGTGATGAGATGATTATGTTTGTAAGTATGTCGCATCTTTATCTTGTTTAATGATTGCTGGCAGAAACTCTTTACATGCCAAATTTACACAAATAAAGAAGGTCTTCGGTAGCAACAATTGTTGGCACAACATTTTGCCAAGTAGGCCTCACTGCTTTTATGGTCATCTGGATGTAACTATGAACACTTAATATCTATACCCGTAATTTTTACGAATAGTTCCCTATGTTTAACAATGCAAGCTAGATTCTTTCAATAAAAAGTCCATTTTAGTCTACACATACAGATTGATGCAAGATGTAATCCATTCCCAACCGAACTCGTTTTCAATCTTAAGGTGTGTGGTGGGAAATTTTGTCTCTCCTAGAGTTTTTGGCATTGATTTTGACATGTTCATTTTATTGGAAGTGAAAATAGTGCACTCAGAATCGTAATATATATTTTTATATATAGGTACCCTCGCAAAGAAAAACCCTTTCATGGCATTTAGCATCGAGAGACTAAGTCTACATTAAAAGGGACTCATGCGCTTTGCCAAAGTAAGTTTAGGAAAATTTTATTGTATGAGATTGTACAACATGCTGATTTTTTTTTCCACTCTAATAATGGATGGCATTGTCATATATATCACATCTACTTTTGCAGCATTGAGAACCCAAAGTTTTCTGCCAAGACCTCCGGAGTTTTCCACCTTTTAGCTTTGTGATATAGTTGTACTGTATCACTTTTATTCTATAATAATAATTCAGTTAAATTAGACATACGGTGTTATTTCTTGATTTTAAATTATATTTCCTTATAGTCCTTGGTTATGTGGCTGTAGATAATGAAGAGAACACCTAGATGAAATCTTCACTAGCACAAGCTCGCTTGCAGAATGGAGTTCCTACTTATAGTACACCCATGCAAATTTTGGGTGGCACACGCAGGGTAAAGTAGAAAGTAGAAAGTACCAAGATAGCTACAGAGAAAGGAACAACATGTTTTTGTTGTATCTTCTGTCATTCTCTTTGATTAATTGACATTCCCTGGATATTGCTTTTGAGCTTCACCTATTTCTTCACCCATATTCAGGCAGTCTTCAAAGAAGACATGCTCCTTAGAGACATTGAGGATCTTCAAAAACGTTACCAGGTCTGCTCCCCTGCTCTTTGCTTGTCTTTCAATTATTTAACCTTCTGAGGAAGTTGATTTTCCTTATTTTGTTAAGTTTTGGCAACTGTGTTTGTTCTTTTTGAAATGTAGTTTTGATGTTGAAAGGCGTGTAACTGTTGATAAATTCACTGATGAGATTGATGGATTTAAAGGTCAGCTACATCTGTCTTATATTTCTGTAACAGGTTCAGAAAGGCCGTCAAGCTTCATTCCTTCAATCCTTTCACCTCTGCACTTGATGCTCTCAAACAGTGCAACGCCGTCTCCGAAGGTATACTACTTCACTAACCCTAAATATGTGTATTTATTGTGTATTTCCTTGTTTTAGCTAGGTTATATTATATTGGAATTTGTTATTGTATATAATGATGTTATTGTATATAATGATTTTCGATTCATACAAGTTCTATTTTTTTGATCCATTTTAGTTTGTTGATCAACTTGTTTGTTTGTTTTGGTGTTGTTTAGGCATATTGGCGAAATTGAGTGACAACATGGTAAATCAAGCAATCTTCCTTATTGTTGGTTCTTGCATGTAGGGCTGGTGAATTGAGTGCTGCTGAGTTGGGTAATTTGATGACTGTTGTTGCAAACCCTCGTCAATTGAAGATCCCTGACTGGTTCTTGAACAGGAAGAAGGATTACAAGGATGGCAAATTCTCTCAGGTGGTTTCCAATGCAATGGATATGAAGTTGAGAGATGGTTTGGAGAGACTCAAGAAAATTAGGTATTTACTCATTTACTCAAACCTGAAATCTAGGTGTTGCCCTCTTGTTAATTTCATATGGTTTTTATGTTGTTGCCTGCCTATTTGTTTCTGTAGTCTTTGCCTTTGTTGTTTCTATTTTACAATGTCCTAGAAGTATTTCCTATAAGTGTAACTAATGGTAAATAAAATATAATCATCTTATATCAGTACCTTAAGCACTAATTAAAGATAATTATTGTTCAAGCATAAAATATAATTACTGTTTCTTAGAGTATAAATAAAATATAATTATCTTATATCAGGACCTTAAGCACTAATCATTATGTGTCTGTTTCATAGTATTAATAAAAGATAACTTCCTTGTTTCTTGACTTCAATTATTTTCCATGATCTTATAATGATGGAAGCTTCCTCATAAATTTGTAATCAAATACTTTAATTTTGTAGGGAACCTCTCATATACATTCATATTCTGTAGTCACTAACATACTGAAGGATTTATGTGGACAACTTGGGATATTGGCTGGTTAATAAATTTTTTGCTGTTGTAGTAACACTCACGATTTGCATTCTTATTGTTATGCAGAAGCCACCGTGGTTTGAGGAAAGGAATTACCATGATGTTGATGATAGAGGCATGCTGAAACTGAAAGAGAAGAGAAAAGTTGATAACTACAGATCAATGCTAATTATCCTTGTTTTTCTATTTTTTTCTAAATATATAGCCTCTTTGTTAATTATTGTATATCAAATTCAATTTTATGAATGACTAATTGACTCATTTTATGAATATGAATGACGAATTGACTCATTTTATGAATTTTGTGTTCAATTAGTAGCTGCAGCTGTATATTATATTCTAAATAGAATCCAGTAGAGAATTTGATGTCAAATTAGCCAATTAATTTTTTTTTTAAAAAAATAGACATTTAGCATCGGTTATTTAAACAACTGATGCTAAATGTCACTTTTTAGGACATTTAGCATCGGTTGTTTGAAACATCCGATGCTAAATGTCACTTTTCAGGACATTTAGCATCAGTTGTTTGAACAACCGATGCTAAATGTCTATTTTTAAGACATTTAGCATCGGTTGTTTAAATAACCGATGCTAAATGTCATTTTTTAGACAGCAAATACAATGTTGAAAAGACATTTAGCATTGGTTTCTTGAATAACCGATGCTAAAAGTGACATTTAGTATCGGTTATTTAAATTACCGATGCTAATAGTATGTTTTCAAGACATAAAAATCACCAAAAAAACGTCATTTAACATCGGTTTTTTGAAAATCTGATACTAAATGTCACATTTAGCATCAGTTATTTAACCGATACTAAATGTCATTTCTGCACTAGTATCTCCTTCTTAACTTGCAGTGACAAGTTGGAAATTCAACATCTAAAAGTATCATTAGGTGAACAAAAAAATATGACGACTTTAATGGGTGAACAAAAAAAGAAGATGGAGGACTTGATGGTTAAACAAAAAAAGAATGGAGAAATCAACTCCAAGCTTATGGCAATTTTATTAGAATTTCCACTATTGTAGCCAACAAGTAGTATAATAATATGTAAAGATCGTTCCCACGAAGATTGGAGTTCAATATATGCTTAATATAGCAAACAAATTAGTGAGGAAAAATAAGGTAAATACACAAGTTTTTGAGGCCTTCATAAACAATTTAAAGTAAAGGAACGTAGAAAGCAGAGTAGAGAGTAAGTTGGGATGCTTTTGCTATATAAATCCATCAAAATGCTTCAATGTTGTATTCAATGCTACAACATTAGGTGTGCAACAATAGTTTGTACTTTTCAATTACTTTTCACTAGGGCTTCGTTATAAGAGATTATGTCCAAGCCCTAAATAAGTCTACCTTAGGTTGCTACGCATATACAGTATTCACCTTATGGGGTTGCCCTCTTATGTCTAGGTTTTAAGCAATGATTAATTAAGTTTCCTCAACTAACCACCACTCATATTATCTTTCGAGATCTATTCACAAACCTTTTCAGAATTCATAAATGCTACTTAAAATTAGTTGGTCATTCCTAATTTAAGATGAAAATATTTTCGCACAAAAGATAAAATGCCCAACATCAAATACATTAAATATACAAAGACTTCATTACATAGGTTATAGCATCCCAACTAAGAGTAATTAGCTCATAATGAGCGAACAACAAAAGAAATACAACTTAAACATAAATGCTAAAGTCATAACTAACAAATACAAGATAGAAATTTTACTAAGATGAAGAAACCGATGGTAGACTCCAAGAACAGAAACTTGGAGGTGCAAAAAAGTTATCAAAACTATAAAATCTGCAAGTATGTTAGCTCCTGTAATTGTTGCAGCAATACTCTCAGCAATGGTGTTTCTAGTTTTGGTGAATTAAGGTAACTAGGTACAAAAATGGAGGAAAGTTATTTCTAGATCTTCTCCTTCTGACCTAGCATACCAAATGAAGAGAAGAGGCTACCCTTTTATAGTCCTAGGGTACATGATCCAAGAAAACCCTAATTTGAAGGAGCTCATTGTCCAATAGTGTGCCCAAAAGTACATTGTGCCTAGCAAAAAGGTGGAATATTCTTTTCTTCGTGCCCTGGCCTCCATAGTACGATACTCCTCCTTATCTGATAGCTAGCATGCATAAATCAGCGACTCCAACATTCTCTTTCATCTCATCATCGTAGGAATGTATTCTGCGACACCTATTGTTGTAGCATTTAAACACACATGTCAAAGCACAAGAAGGGCACCAAGGTGCGAAATACTACTAAACCAGGAAAACAACCTTGACTCTCTAAAACATAGTATTTACAACATAAGACACATAATTAATTGAGAGCACACAATGATTTACATTTAAGAATGCATAAATAACTCTTATAACTAAGAGCTATCAAGTCTACAAACACACACACACAAGCATACATACATACATACATACATACATACATACATACATACATACATACATACATACATATATATATATATATATATATATATATAGAGAGAGAGAGAGAGAGAGAGAGAGAGAGAGAATAGGGAGCAACTTACTCCAAGAGTAACTCTACAAGAGTTACTCCACTTAATATCTATTTGTATACACTAAATTTTACCGATCTAACCGTTGAATAATTTCATATTATCTTGACGATCATGCATACCAAAAACTATTGAAATTGAATATCCGTAACTATAATATCTTATAGTCGCTATATTACTTGTATTTTTAAAAGCATAATATACGTTGAATTTATCTTATTTGATCAAATATCAAACATCTTTAAAATTTTACAAAAATTTGTATATTTGATCTACTCATTTAGAACTATTAGTTTGACGGTTGGATCGGTGAAATTTAAAGTGTGTGAAGTTATATTAAGCAGAGTAACTCTAACAAGAGTTACTCTTGGAGTAAGTTGATCCCCACTCATATATATATATATATATATACAAACACACCACATGGTCTCCGTTGGCCATTACGACTAGCCTACAGCTAAACACCGTTGGATCGGCGACTAATACCAACGTACAATAATGCGCATGCACCCTAAAGTTTCTAGACACAATTCATAACATCCACTAGCACATATAGTAGGTGAATTTCCTATGCTCCTATTTCCACAACGTTTCTCCACGTTCCCTTTCTGTGGCTGAAACAGATCCTCAACATCATCATAATCCTCCATAACCTCACCGGAAGTAGCAGTCCCGCCGGCGAGAAGTGAATCAACATCGGAAAGATATTTCTGCGACTTGTAAGCACTTACTATACCATTAACCTTGTGAACGATTCTCAAGAGACGCGTGTAAGCTTCAAAGGGAGTGAGTTTCAACTCAGTGATTAACCTATCAAGCTTATTGAGAACAAGGCAAGGGGAAAGTTGTTCGATCCAACACTGACGGAGAACAGCGTGAGTTTGTATATGGGCGCCTTCAACGGGCGTCAACAAGGAGGAGGAGTCTTGCGCCGTCGGAGAGACGAGCGGCGGTGGAGACTTCACCGCGAGGTCGACGTGGACCGGGAATCGATGAGATTGACGGTGTGATCATGATAGTTGAGGATTTGGAGGAACTCTTCATCGTGATTGCTCGACGCTGTTCTTCGTCGAGGAAATCCATGAAGCGAACACGACACTGCTACTTTTGAGTGGACCATGCCGCCACCCGCCGTGGCGATGTCGTCCTGCTAGCGTTGTCTTGTCGTGGTCTCGTGTGCCATGATGCATATGTTGAGGATTTTGTGTCTATCATTTTCGCAAGTTCCTTCCTCCATTGTTTGATTCTCGAATGTGAATCGCTACTTTCTGACGAAGATGCCTTCGTAATTCACTTGAAACCCCTAATTCCTCTTGGATTGAGGAAGAAGAAGGTCGGTTTTAAATTTGTCGTTAGCTTATAAATATTGAATCTGATTATTAGGTTTAATTGTAGGCTTAAATATATGTTACCCCACAGAAATATACTTTTTATCCATTTACCCCCTGTAAAAATAAAACTTTTAAAAAAGACCTTGTAAACATAAATTATTTCTAGTTACCTTCCAAATTGTTAGATTTTGTTAATGCGTAAGTAAGTAAAATACATACATACATACATACATACATACATACATACATACATACATACATACATACATACATACATACATACATACATACATACATACATACATACATACATACATACATATATATATATATATATATATAAATAAATACATACATACATACATACATACATACATACATACATATATATATATATATATATATATATATATATATATATATATATGTATAAATAACTCTTATAACTAAGAGCTATCAAGTATACAAACACACATACATACATACATACATACATACATACATACATACATACATACATACATACATACATATATATATATATATATAGAGAGAGAGAGAGAGAGTAGGGATCAACTTACTCCAAGAGTAACTCTACAAGAGTTACTCCACTTAATATCTATTTGTATACATTAAATTTTACCGATCTAACCGTTGAATAATTTCATATTATTTTGACGATCATGCATACCAAAAACTATTGAAATTGAATATCCATAACTATAGTATCTTATAGTTGTTATATTACTTGTATTTTTAAAAGCATAATATACGTTGAATTGATCTTATTTGATCAAATATCAAACATCTTTAAAATTTTACAAAAATTTGTTTATTTGATCTACTCATTTAGAACTATTAGTTTGACGGTTGCATCGGTGAAATTTAAAGTGTGTGAAGCTATATTAAGCTGAGTAACTCTAACAAGAGTTACTCTTGGAATAAGTTTGTCCCCACTCATATATATATATATATATATATATATATATATATATATATATATATATATACACCACATGGTCTCCACATTCTCCATTGGCCATTACGACTAGCCTACAGCTAAACACCGTTGGATCAGCGACTAATACCAACGTACAATAATGCGCATGCACCCTAAAGTTTCTAGACACAATTCATAACATCCACTAGCACATATAGGTAGGTGAATTTCCTATGCTCCTATTTCCACAACGTTTCTCCACGTTCCTTTCTCGTGGTGAAACACATCCTCAACATCATCATAATCCTCCATAACCTCACCTAAGTAGCGTCCGGCCATGCGAGAAGTGAATCAACATCGGAAAGATATTTCTGCGACTTGTAAGCCCTTACTATACCATTAACCTCGTGAACGATTCTCAAGAGACGTGTGTAAGCATCAAAGGGAGTGAGTTTCAACTCAGTGATTAACCTATCAAGCTTATTGAGAACAAGGCAAGGGGAAAGTTGTTCGATCCAACACTGACGGAAAACAACGTGAGTTTGTATATGGACGCCTTCAACGGCGTCAACAAGGAGGTGTGCGCCGTCGAGAGAGATGGCGGCGATGGAGACTTCACCGCAGAAGTCGACGTGACCGGGGGAATCGATGAGATTGACGATGTGATCATGATAGTTGAGGGATTTGGAGGAACTCTTCATCGTGATTGCTCGACGCTGTTCTTCGTCGAGGAAATCCATGAAGCGAACACGACCTGCTACTTTTGGGTGGACCATGCCGCCACCCGCCGTGGCAATAAGCTGGTCTGCTATACATACATACATACATACATACATACATACATATATATATATATATATATATATAGAGAGAGAGAGAGAGAGAGAGAGAGAGAGAGAGAGAGAGAGAGAGAGAGAGAGAGGGATCAACTTACTCCAAGAGTAACTCTACAAGAGTTACTCCACTTAATATCTATTTGTATACATTAAATTTTACCGATCTAACCGTTGAATAATTTCATATTATTTTGACGATCATGCATACCAAAAACTATTGAAATTGAATATCCATAACTATAGTATCTTATAGTTGTTATATTACTTGTATTTTTAAAAGCATAATATACGTTGAATTGATCTTATTTGATCAAATATCAAACATCTTTAAAATTTTACAAAAATTTGTTTATTTGATCTACTCATTTAGAACTATTAGTTTGAGAGTTACTCTTGGAGTAAGTGCATCGTACACCCGTGCGCAAGACGAGAATACATTTTATGTGAAATTTAAAGTGTGTGAAGTCTATATTAATCATTCGAGGCAAAGTAACTCTAACAAGAGTTACTCTTTCGGAATAAGTTTGTCCCACACTCATATATATATATATATATATATATATATATATATATACAGAAGCAGAGACATTTTAAAAACCCAATTGCAACATGAAGCCAATTCACAAAAATCAAGGTTAGAAATTGAAAGCAAGATACAAAAAAATCCATGGAACCAAACATCGGAGAACCACAAAGTAGAAATATAATTAATAAAGCGATAGTGGAAAAGAAGAGGAGAACAATAATACCTTCTAAAAGGAAACACGATGTAGCAATCGAAAAGCCGAAAGGAAGAATCAATCCGAAAACTAAAAAAAAAAATTAGAAAGAGAGACAATGTCAAAATGGAGAATTAAATCAGATTGAAGAAACAATGTCAAACTTCCTTGAGGTCTGCAAAAATGTAAAAATAGTAACACTTAAAGAGTTCGATGTGATAAGCAAAGTGACATGGAAAAACGACAAAATGTAAAAATAGAAACACTTAAAAATAGAAACTTCCTTGATTGTACCTCTATTTCAATATTGTACCAAAGTCACATGGAAAAACAGCAATTAAAAAATAGAGATACACCGAATCCATTAAAAACAGCAATTAAAACGACAATGAAAAAACAAATAAGAAAAAAAATGCTTAAATCATATCCATTGGATCAAGAAACGACAAATGAGAATAGACCGAAAACAAAAGAAACGAACACGTAATAAACAATAGTATTTTCTATAAACAATAGTTAACAAAATAATCATAACAACCATTAAAAGAATAGAGAAAATGATTCAAAAAAATACATGTTCTGTAAAGCTGTAAAAACAAAAACCCTAAGCAAGACTAAGACAACATAGAGTAAATTAAATAACAATAAGCAAAGAAGCAGAGACATTTTAAAACCCAATTGCAACATGAAGCCAACTCACAAAAATCAAGGTTAGAAATTGAAAGCAAGAGACAAAAAAAATCCATGGAACAAAACATCAGAAGAACCACAAAGTAGAAATAATTAATAAAACGAAAGTAGAAAAGAAGATGTGAACAATATTACCTTCTAAAAGTAAACACAATGTAGCACCGAAAAGCCGAAAGGAAGAATCTGAACTGTAAACAAAAAAAATAGAAAGAGAGACAATGTCAAAAATGGAGAATTAAATCGAGTTGAAGAAACAATGTCGGACTTCCTTGAGGTGCTGCAAAAATGTAAAAATAGAAACACTTAAAGAGTTCAAATTATGATAAGCGCAACCACTAATAAACAACATCAAGAAAATTTCAGGAAAACAAAAAGAACTTAGAAGACCTTGGTGTATTCTTTTAAAGAAATTTCTCCTTTGATGAAAATGGTCCAAAATTAAACGACGGAATGAAAATTACTCGCATTGAGGTGGGAGAATTGTGAAATTTTTAGACAGATATAAATTCAAAAATTAAACCCAGTAATATAATGAGGATATAAATTATTAGACAGATATAAATTCGTGTGTGTAATTTTTATGGTCTTGATCCACTATATTAGCACATGTAAATCATATCCATTGGGGAGAGAGGAGTTGAAAGCGTGTAATTTTTAATGTACGACAATGAAAAAGCAATTTAAATCATATCCATTGGATCAAGCAAAGACAAATGAGAATAGACCAAAACAAAAGAAACAAACACGTAATAAACAATAGTATTTTCTATAAACAATAGTTAACAAAATAATCATAACAACCATTAAAAGAATAGAAAATGATTCAAAAAATACATGTTCTGTAAAGTTGTAAAAACAAAAACCCTAAGCAAGACTAAGACAACATAAGGAAAATAATAGTTGTGAAAATGACAAAAGGAAAAATTGACATTTACTTCAACCTATTTTTCTGCTTTCCCCATAATATCTTCAAAGATGAGATGACAAAAGCTCATTTTTATGCTTAAAGGTGAGAAAAGAACGGAGGAAGACGCAAATATATAAGATCGGAGGAAGAGAAGCTTGAGAAATACTAACCAATGTGCACTAAGCAATTAAGTGTGAAATTCAAATTTTTTCATTATATCATTGAATCTGATGGGGAGAAAGGAGTTGAGATAAGAAGATTGAAAATGATGGGAGATAGACAAATGACTTTTTTTAAACAATATATAAGATCAATAATTACGTATACATCAAAGTGAAGCTGTCATAAGTAGAGATATGAGCAACTAATATAATTATTATAAAACCAATATAATAAGTAATTACCAAATGTTTATACTTTCGGTGAAAAAATGCTTGAAACCCAATGTTTATACTTTTCGTTTTTTATAATAACACAAAATAAAGGTTTAAAGGATTTGCTAACACATACGATACAAAGACAAAAATTCTACACATATATGTTTTCAAAGAAACACATGGAGTTATTAAAATATAAAGTATAATAATTCGAAACTCTGTACATTGTCCAATCTTATCTTATTCAACAAAAAGAGTAAATTAAATAACAATAAGCAAAAAACAGAGACATTTTAAAACCCAATTGCAACATGAAGCCAATTCACAAAAATCAAGGTTAGAAATTGAAAGCAAGATACAAAAAAGCCCAAAACAAACATCGGGAGAACCACAAAGTAGAAATATAATTAATAAAACGCAGCGGTGGAAAAGAAGAGGAGAACAATATTACCTTCTAAAAGGAAACACGATGTAGCAATCAAAGCGAAAGGAAGAATCAAGGCTGAAAACAAAAAAATTAGAAAGAGAGACAATGTCAAAAATGGAGAATTAAATCGATTGAAGAAACAATGTCAAACTTCCTTGAGGTCTGCAAAAATGTAAAAATAGTAACACTTAAAGAGTTCGATTGTGATAAGCAAAGTCACATGGAAAAAGCGACAAAATGTAAAAATAGAAACTTCCTTGATTGTACCTCTATTTCAATATTGTACCAAAGTCACATGGAAAAACAGCAATTAAAAATAGAGATACACGAATCCATTAAAAACGATAATTAAAACAACAATGAAAAAAAACAAAGGAAAAAACAAATAAATCATATCCATTGGATCAAGAAACAATAAAATGAGAATTGACCGAAAACAAAAGAAACGAAGCGTAATAAACAATAGTATTTTCTATAAACAATAGTTAACAAAATAATCATAACAACCATTAAAAGAATAGAAAATGATTCAAAAAAATACATGTTACGTAAAAGTCAGAAAAACAAAAACCCTAAGCAAGGTTAGAAATTGAAAGCAAGATACAAAAAATCCATGGAACAAAACATCGGAGAACCACAAAGTAGAAATAATTAATCAAGCGAAAGTAGAAAAGAAGATGTGAACAATATTACCTTCTAAAAGGAAACACGATGTAGCACCGAGAAAGCCGAAAGGAAGAATCGAATGTAAACAAAAAAAAATAGAAAGAGAGACAATGTCAAAAATGGAGAATTAAATCGAGTTGAAGAAACAATGTCAAACTTCCTTGAGGTGCAAAAAAATGTAAAAATAGAAACACTTAAAGAGTTCGATTATGATAAGCGCAACCACTAATAAACAACATCAAGAAAATTTCACGAAAACAAAAAGAACTTAGAAGACCTTGGTGTATTCTTTTAAATATATATATATATATATATATATATATATATATATATATACACAAACACACCACATGGTCTCCGTTGGCCATTACGACTAGCCTACAGCTAAACATCGTTGGATCGGCGACTAATACCAACGTACAATAATGCGCATGCACCCTAAAGTTTCTAGACACAATTCATAACATCCACTAGCACATATAGTAGGTGAATTTCCTATGCTCATATTTCCACAATGTTTCTCCACGTTCCCTTTCTGTTGCTGAAACACATCCTCAACATCATCATAATCCTCCATAACCTCACCGGAAGTAGCAGTCCCGCCGGCAAGAAGTGAATCAACATCGGAAAGATATTTCTGCGACTTGTAAGCACTTACTATACCATTAACCTCGTGAACGATTCTCAAGAGACGCGTGTAAGCTTCAAAGGGAGTGAGTTTCAACTCAGTGATTAACCTATCAAGCTTATTGAGAACAAGGCAAGGGGAAAGTTGTTCGATCCAACACTGACGGAGAACAGTGCGTGAGTATGTATATGGGCGCCTTCAAGGGCGTCAACAAGGAGGAGTCTTGCCGTCGAGAGACGGCGGCGGTGGAGACTTCACCGCGATGGTCGATTTGGCCAGGGAATCGATGAGATTGACGGTGTGATCATGATAGTTGAGGATATGGGGAACTCTTCATCGTGATTGCTCGACGCTGTTCTTCGTCGAGGAAATCCATGAAGCGAACACGACCTGCTACTTTTGGGTGGACCATGCCGCCACCCGCCTTTGCGATAAGCTGGTCTACTAGCGTTGTCTTGTCGTGGTCTACGTGTGCCATGATGCATATGTTGCGGATTTTGTGTCTATCGTTTTCGCAAGTTCCTTCCTCCATTGTTTGATTCTCGAATGTGAACTGCTACGAACGAAGACGCCTCCTGTAATTCATTGAAACCCTAATTCCTCTTGGATTGAGGAAGAAGAAGGTCAGTTTTTAACGCTGTCGTTAGCTTATAAATATTGAATCTGATTGTTAATATTAATTGTAGGCTTAAATATATGTTACCCCCTATAAATATACTCATTATCCATTTACCCCCCTGTAAAAATAAAACTTTTAAAAAAGACCTTGTAAATATAAATTATTTCTAGTTACCCTCCTGCTGTTAGATTTTGTTGACAGCGTTAAGTGTAAATATATACATACATACATACATACATACATACATACATACATACATATATAGATATATACATACATACATACATACATACATACATACATACATATAGCTTATAAATAGGGGTGGACACTGAAACCGCCCAAAACCACTGATCCAAAGAAAACCACGGATGTAACTATGTAACCCAAACTCAACCATTTCATGTGGCGGATTGCTCGGGTGGCGGGTTTGACGGGTTGTGGGTTTGATGGTCGGTTTCACACGGTCATCTTCAACATTCAAAAGAGAAGAAAAATACCAAACCAAACAAAACTTCAACTTCCTCCAGTAGTAAAAGATACCAAACCCAAAAAACTCCAGAAATGTACAATCTTTAACAAAGAAGGAACCAAAAATTGATTAGAGAAGAAAATCAAGAGGGGATCTCAGATTTGTCATTGATTAAATCGATTGATGAGAGCATAGGCGGATCTCGATTCTAATGGTGTTGGGCGGTGGCTTTAACAGAGAGAAAATACGATGGTAATAATAGAGAAGAAATGTGTAAAGAGAGAGAGAGGAGAAAACAAGTTGGTTTGTGGTTAGTTTTACGAATGAGAAAAGAAAAAAAAATTGAGATGAGAAAGAAATTTATGATAATTGAAAAGAGATACTACTATATTCTTTAAAAAAGCAAAGCGTGTTTTCAATGTCTGGCAAGCAGTACGCGTGTTTTCAAGGTCTGATGGGTAGTAGGCCTTGGCGAGTAGCGGTACAATGTTTTTAATGTTCACTAGTTTATAAATTCGGTCGGTTTCGGATACCGATGGATCTCACAATTAATACTGAGTTCGACCATACTTGTCCATTTAAAACCGACTGTCCTTATTCTAGACCCGAGAAATCGAACCGACTCGCCCGAAAGTGTCTATTTTTTACGGTTTTCACGGGTTCCGGGTGGGTCCGGATTTTCTGTCCACCCCTACTTATAAATATTGAATCTGATTATTAGGTTTAATTGTAGGCTTAAATATATGTTAGCCCCTGTAAATATACTCATTATCCATTTACCCCCCTGTAAAAATAAAACTTTTAAAAAAGACCTTGTAAATATAAATTATTTCTAGTTACCCTCCTGCTGTTAGATTTTGTTAACAGCGTTAAGTGTAAATATATGTTACCCCCCTGCAAATATGTTCATTATCCATTTACCCCCCTACGTAAATATATGTTACCCCCCTGCAAATATCCTCATTATCCATTTACCCCCTGCAAATACGCTCATTATCCATTTACCACCCTACAAATAATAAGTATTTCAACATACACTTATATTTAACCAAATCTAACAGCAGGGGGTAACTAGAAATAATTTATATTTGCAGGGTCTTTTTTAAAAGTTTTATTTTTACAGGGGGGTAAATGGATAATGAATATATTTGCAGGGGGTAACATATATTTAAGCCTTAATTGTATTGTATTTTTGCCTCAACTTAAAAACCCTAATGCCTTTATTTTATTTTTGATACTTATTATTCCAATGTTTTTTAGTTGAATTTAGAAAATTGTGGAACGTTAGTATTAATTAATAGTCATTTACTTTTTTAAAATTCAATATTTTTTATTCAAAAGTGTAAAAGAATGAAGGTTCAATCTAAACATTGTACTTAGAAGTATGGGAGACTAAAAGTCCCAATGGTTTGATTGATTCGCAAACAGGTAAGTACTAGACAACATATTGTTCGGTACATTGTTTGGTGAACATTGGATGACATAAGCAAAATAATATAAAATTTTATATAATTTGTTATGTGATTTATAATAATTTTATGTTTTATTGTAATTAAAAAAATTATAGTAGAATTTTTTAGGTTGGAGATCTTGTGGAGTCTCCGGTGGGCCCTACCACCATTTTTGAGGTACTTTTTCAAATACTCAAAGTTCATTCTTCAATATTGAAATTTTTTTTAACCGTTTGAATACACAAAGTTTGTTCCTCAGTGATCGATTTGATGAAAAAATAATAATTTCAAAAGAAAATATGTAAAGTACGATGCTAAGTAGGGTGTTTTTTTATGCTTTATTGTTTCCAAAAAAACTACTATTCAAATATGCAAAATTTGTGCCTCAATAACCAATTTGGTGAAAAAATATGTAGTTTAAGTGATAAAATACGTAAAAGTGTAATGCTAAACAACGTGTTTTTAGGTAGTTTAGTGTGTAAAAAAATTACCATTCAAATACTCGAGTTCATTTCACAATAAGCGATTTGGTGAGAAATAATAATTTTGTGACAAATATGTACGCACTCTATTTTAGTTTTTAAGTCCGCAATTGCCTTTTTTCAATAAATATTTTTTTTAATTCATACTTACCTTCAATTTAAACAAATTTTCTCAAGTTGCAATTTGAAAAACAAATTTTACCCAACAACAATTATTTATTAGCTAGAGTTTTTATCCCGTGGAGCGCACAAGTCAACGCGGTAGTAATATCAGAGAGAGATAAAGGATAGGAGAGAGAGAGGGAGGGAGAGGGAGAGGAAATAGAAGAGAGATGGGAGGTAGAGGGAGGGAGAGAGAAATGGGAGATAAGAGAGAGGCTGGAGAGGGAGAATGAGATAATGAGAAAAATGTTCATTCAATGAATGATAAACATAGAATTTAATTAATTAAAGCATATAAAGGTAAAAACGAGATAAAAAATGAAATGCTTTAACCTCGAAGGCTCAAGTAGCGATTGAAGAACAAGAGCTCAAGACTAGATGAATTCAATTTTGCTTTTATTAAGTCATTTTGGGACATCTTGCAACCATAGGGGAGCACGTTTTATGGCGAATTCTATCAAAATGCTAAGCTGCTAAGGTCTTTCACCTCTTACGTCGCCACCCTTTTGGTACAATCCTCTTTCTCTCTTTGGGAGTACTGGCCTATATCCATATTGGGGTACCTTTATAAGTTACTGGCGAAGGTGTTGGCATCCAGATTTAGCAGTGCATTGATACCATCATTTCTTCGGCCCAGTTTGCATTTATCACAGATAGAAATCTTGTCGATGGGGTTATTGTTGTGAACGAGGTCGTTGATTATTCGGAAAAAAATGGAAAAAGTGTTTGATCTTCAAGGTGGACTATAAGAAAGCGCGTGACAGAGAAGATTTGTATTTCGAAGGGTTTGAAGCAAGAGGATCTACTCGCTCACTCTACTCATTCGAGAGGTGACTGTGGAAAATATTTGGCCTTTTTAAAGTTAGTTCACATATGTTTCGAGCTTGCCACTTGTCTCTGTGTTAATTTCATGAAAACCAGTCTGATAGGAGTACATAAGCCCGAGGATTTTATGGGTTTAGAGGCTCGGTTTCTTAGTTGTAAGACATATGTATCACCTTTGGAGTACGTTGGTCTTCCGAATGGAGAAAACCTCAACATGCATCTACTTGGTAACACATGTTGGACGTCATTATGGACAAGGTTTTTAGGCTGGAAATTTATCAGGTTTGGTCATAAGGATGCCCTACAAAAGAAGATCTGCATTTTGAAGGTTCTGAAGCAAGGGTATCTGCTTGCTTACTGTAGCGACCGAAAAATCCGGGAAAGGATTCTTCGAAAGGTTCTTTAAGAAGCCGCCACCGAAATTCTAGTTTAAGGGCAAATTCGGAAAATCCCTTTATGTTTAGGATAAGGCATTATTAGGGTTCGGGAGTCGTTATGTGTGGGGAAGGTATTGCACCCCACGACATACATTGTCTAATTAATTAAGATTTATTTAATTATTACCCTTTTATTTGTAAAGAAAAGACTTATTTAAGTTTTGGTTTTTAGTGCTTGACAAGAGTTGAGTCTTGCTCCTACGTACCTCCGGATGCAATGGAGGAATCAAAGCTACGTAGTTCTTCCTGAAAAAGGTTTGTGGGTTGATATTTTTTAGTCTAGGGGTCCTAGGATTCCTTGAACTGTACAGCTCATTGATTCCTAGGACGCTGACTAACCCGATTGTACAACCGACTTAGTCCCCTACTTTTGAAAGTATTTTTGAGGTTTTATGAAAGAAGTTTGTTTGATGTGAGGTGAGTTGGTTTTAGAATAGGTATTCAAGAACTCCTGAACTGTACAGCTCATTAGTTCTAGAACGCTGACTAACCCGGTTGTACAACCGATTTAGTCCCCTATTTTTTGGGAAAAATGGTTTAGTTATATTTTATGAGTTTTTAGGATTACTGAACTGTACAGCTCATTGGTCCTAGAATAATGACTAACCCGGTTGTACAACCGACTTAGCCGTTTATTTTTAGAAAAATAGTTTATTCGTATTTGTTAGGTTTGTAGGGTTATTGAACTGTACAACTCATTGGCCCTAAAATAATGACTAACCCGGTTGTACAACCGACTTAGCCTTTATTTAATTTCGCGAGAAAAATTGTTTGCGTTGGAAAAGAATTAAAAAGTGACACAGGGGGTGAACATAGTAAATTGGGGTTTTATTATTAATCTGAATATTAAAACTTAAAACAAAAATAAATGAATAAATAAATAAAAGGAAGATTAAATAAAGGCTTAAATACGTTTTTGCCCCCTGCAAATAGGGGGTGTTTTGGTTTTACCCCCTGCAAATTTTTTTTTTGTAAAAAGCCTCTTGCAAAATATCAAAATTTTGGCGTTACTCCTTCTGTTACTCAGACGTTAAAAAAAGGCATATGTGTCACACAATAATCTGATTTGTCATTTTTTCTTCATTTTCTTTTATTTTAATTACCCAATGGGCTGGCCACGTCATAAATAAATAATTGGGTTTTATAAAAAACCCTAAATCCCATTCCTTCTTCTTCCTTCTTCTTCCTATGTTTCTTCTCTTCTTCTTTTTCATTACTCGCAAAACAACTTTGCACATGGCGACCCATTTTTGATTAAGCATTCCGCGAAGCCTCTAAACACTTCTTTCCTTTTACGCTAAAGATAGCTCGGTCTGAATTATCGAAACAATTCACCCATCCATTCAATGATCAAAACATCATCCTATATATACTCCCTCACACCATTCCATTTCTCATCGCAAAAACATTGTAGCAGCAAACAAAAACAACAGCACAACAAGTCTTTTACTCTTGCCATTTTATATCCAGCATCTGTTTAACAACAATATCGCTAATTCCAAGCGTATTTGGTACTGGAAGAAGGACCAACATCTTCGACCCATTTTCCCTTGACTTGTGGGACCCATTCCAAGACTTTCCTCTTGCACGAGCCACCATTGCCGGCGAAACGGCGGCGTTTGCGAACGCACGAATTGACTGGAAGGAAACTCCAGAGGCACACGTGTTCAAAGCAGATCTTCCAGGAGTGAAGAAAGAGGAAGTGAAGGTGGAGATCGAGGAAGGTCGTGTGCTGCAGATTAGCGGAGAGAGGAGCAAGAAGAAGGAATAAGAAGGAAGAAGAAGGAATGGGATTTAGGGTTTTTTATAAAACCCAATTATTTATTTATGACGTGGCCAGCCCATTGGGTAATTAAAATAAAAGAAAATGAAGAAAAAATGACAAATCAGATTATTGTGTGACACGTATGCCTTTTTTTAACGTCTGAGTAGCAGAAGGAGTAACGCCAAAATTTTGATATTTTGCAAGGGGCTTTTTACAAAAAAAAAAAATTTGCAGGGGGTAAAACCAAAACACCCCCTATTTGTAGGGGGCAAAAACGTATTTAAGCCTTAAATAAAAGATAATCGGATAAAAGGGGAGGGGGAGAAGCACGTGAATGACAAAAGAGAGAGTGCTATTAATATTATTAATTAACATGAATAATAAAAGTTAAAATAAGAGATAAGGAATCAATACTAAAAGCACAGCATGTAAATGGAAACCTAACAGTACCGTTTTCATCACAAGAGGAGAGAGAAAATGTTCCGTGAGAGAAAAACCGAGGCCATCCATGGAGAGGGTGAGCGAGAGGTAGATCGCGAGTGAGAGAGAGAAAGAACGCGAGGAGGTCATGCGGACGAAACTCGCGACGGCGAGCGGCAACGGAGGAGCATAAAAGAGAGAGAATATCGATCGTGAGAGGAAAGCGAAGATGGGAGACACGGTGGTGATGACGGTGATGTACGATCTTTGGTGGCTCTGTTGTAAAAATGAGGGGGCTGTCGCGGAGAAGCGAAACGCCACTTGGTGGCGGTCCGCGGCGACAGCATCCGTGTATGGTGGTTGAAGGTAGATTTTGCCTCTTCACTTCTACTTTCAATTACATTGTTCTCCTCACACTAAGGAAAGCTGCTGCATAATTTCTAACCTTTTAGATCAAGGCTCGATGTTGAGCCTTAACCCTTCTTTTTGTGAATTGATTTTTTTTCCTCCCCTTACATGAATTGGAATGCTACTTATATATTTTATGCGATCACGATTCTAGAGATTAAAAATCAGTGCAATTTGGGGAGAGATTGGAGTTAATTGATTCTTTCTTTCAACCAAATTGATCACAACCTTAATGTGTTGATTCTTTCCGATTTGAGAAGAGCGGCTAGGTCAAGCACCAAGCTAATTGCATCGAGTATCCACACATGAGGGCCTATGGTTTACCCATTCTGTTTCTCTTTAGTTTATGTTTTTTGGCATCTGTTAATCCTTCTTTAATTTTTGTGTATTAGCCTTTTTATTAAATTGATTTATCATTTATTTATTTTACAAACTGATTTGCTATTTTTATTTATTGATTTTTTATGGTTATTATTGAATGGGATATCTAGAGAAAGAAAATAAAAGGACTAAATTGGGCCAAACTCCATCGAATTAAAATAAGGCTTTGTCAACAAATTACTAAACTTAAGCCCAATTAAAACAAAATGCTAATATAGGCCCAATCATACAAGCATAAGCCCCATGAAATGATATCTTGGCCCAACCGACCAAATTACTAAGCGTCGGCCTAGTCAAATGAAAATTGCATCTACGAGTCCCAATGCTAGCTAGTAAAAAAGGAAAAGAGAACGGACAAAATTGGGGTATAACACTTACTTTACTCATTGGAGAGGCAACTGTGGAAAATATCTGGGATTTAAATGCAGTTCTTAGATGTTTCGAGCTTGCCACATGTCTTGGGGTTAATTTCGCAAAAAGCAATTTGATTAGCCCTAGGATTTTATGGGTTTAGGTTCTTGGTTTCTTAGTTGTAAGACATATATATTACCTTTGAAGAGTACATGGAAGCTCCTAGTAGACTAGGAGATAAGCCTTATATCGGAAGGTCTTGGTTGGTAGGTGTGGTCCAACTATTTTCATGTCGTCTTACTGATGACACTACCCTCATCGACCTTAGTTTGGTGAAAATATATTTATAATTTTGGGTATTGGGGGCATGAGTGGGGTGAATGGTTTTTAGATTCTATTAGGTTGTCTATCGGCAATGGGAGAAAAGCTTTGTTTTGGTTTGACATCTAGCAGGGTGATACTTCATTACATATTAGGTATTTGAGGTTTTTTTCAGTAGCTAAGGATCTATGCCCCTTGGTTCAGTCCCATGGTAGTTTTTGGGAGATTTGTAGATTTGAGCAATTCCCAGGAGAAAGTGCACATTTTCTTGGGGGTGGGAACTGGTTTTGGAGTTGTTGTCGAGTATGGGATCCGTTCGATTGTCAATTGAGCTAGATTATTGGGTTTGGACAAGCCATGTTTCTTATGTGTACTTTTTTTTAGATAAGCAATTGATTCATTGAAATTGAGCACAAATCATGCCGAACCATTACAATGGGAAGGGGGAGGGCCTCCTCAAAACCTCCCGAGCCAAAACCCACGTGGGAAAAGACTGCAGGAGGAGTTTGACCCTTCTAATCTGATTGTTTTTTCTTGGAAGCTACTCTTGTTGCTTCTCCCCCGCCTACTCTTGGAAGCTACTCTTGTTTTTTCTTGTGCTTACTCTCTATTGTGTGACTCATCTTCATGGCCATTGTGCCTTTGAGATGGCATCATGGATATTCTAGGTAAGGTTTGGAAGAGTTTCACCCCTTCTAGTCTGATTGTTTTTTCTTGGAAGCTACTCTTGGATCAGATTCCTACTAAAAACAAAATTCTTGATTTTGTAGGAACAAAAAACATACTTAACCCCAAAAAGGATTAGTCAAAACTATTAGTTGTTAGTATTGTTGCGGTCAGTCCCGTTCCTGAGAAAGACAAAACTATTTTATTTTTGAGCTGTGGGTTTTTTTTCTAGATTGTAACTGGGTTTGGATGAGAAGGACAACGAAGCGGCAAAGGATTCGCAGAGATTTTTTCCGCGTGAGTTTATTTTTGGGAAGAGAAATAGTCATTGTAGGTTTTTTTGGACCTTTAACTTAATTATTTTTTGTTATAACACTAGTATAATTTAGGCTTAGTATACAATTTTTTGGGCCCCTACAAACGTGGTCCCTAAGCGGTCGCACCCCTGGCCTATGCCCAGGGCCGACCCTGATCTTCAACAACAACAACAATTCAATTAAAAACCCCTAATTTCATCTTCAACAAAATCGAAATTGAAACAAACTTGAAAAGCTCAAATTCGTAAGCCCACAAATTCTACAATTTCGATCTTGGGTTTGATTTTTGAACCAGTTAAATAAACCCGATTTCGTAATTCAATTTCTGAGTTTTTTTCTTGGGTATTTGAAGGTAATGAATCTTCTGTGAAAAATGGGTTGAGGGTGACGAATATGTTTCATGGGTTGAAGATGAATTTCGTTTTTAGGTTTTGCTAATTTTGTGGGTTGTTGTGGTGTCATCTGTCGAAACAGATGCAATAGGCACAACTACAAACATTCGACAAGTATGTGAGTAAAATCATGCATAAAGAGAAAACTAAGTTGTTCTAAGAGTCCTATGCATCACACATTGCTTAGGAGATGTAACTCGAACATGTTGAATGTCCAGATGAAGATGATCCTCATACGTGTGTATGTTATGCTTGGTCGGAACTACTTTTTTGGCCGCTTTTTGGTTTGAAAGAAAATCACTTAACGCCATATTCAAACCACACAAAAACCATTGAGGAACTGGTGGTCGAAAAGCCAAAGCTAGTTTACTAGTTGGCAAAGGCGAAAATTTAATTTTGTTCTTCAAAGCAAAAGTATATCTATCCAACACATAGGGTGGAATCACCAGTGATGGAAGTTTTTCGATAATCTTTTGCTTTAAAGCTTTAGCGGCCTCAAAGACAGTTTGATCAATATTTTTAGGGTCATATGTGGTTTCGAAGTAATTTTGGAAGGCACGAATTTCTTGAATGTGCGTACCTTGGGATTTCTCGTTTTTGTTCTGCGTAGAAGGGAAAGCAGATATTAGTTGTTGAAGCAAAGTAGATTCTTCGACAATGGCAGACCAAGACTTGTAGTATTCCCTCCACCACTTAGAAAAATGCTTGGTACAAGCAAAGCATGGTTCGAACTCTATGACATATTCTGAACGAATTTTGGGTTGGTCGGGTAGTTTTTATTGTATAATTGATTGTTGTAAATTTGTTTCTTATTTTGTTGTTTGGCTTAGGATACCATTTGTCAGTGCAGGTTCGTGAAGAGGTAAAGCTGATTGCACACAGACCTATTACCACTGTGGTTCATGCTAGCTAGGATTGCAGCCACTCTAAACGCTTCTGGGTTGGCGCCTCTAATCGGCGTATTTCAGAGTTTACACAAGGGGCTGTTGAATGCATTCATAGAGTGTTGGCAGCCAGATACATCATCATTACAATAACACAACAGATAATGAAACGATAAAAACAGCCATAAGCAAACAACTACAAAACAAGCAATTATTTGGGTAGTTGATAACTCTATTTTATATAGAGTATTTCATATGTTTAAACTTAGTAAATTGCTCTCTTTCAAGTAATAATAAAGAGTTTATATAGTATTTTATGTGATATATAATAACTTGAGTGATTGACATGGTTATAGTTGTTATTAGGCCATTTTGGATATATTGTGGTATGTTTGATGTTTTTGTTGGTCTGCGCTCTCTGAGATCCTGCATCAATGCTCCTGCATTGATCTCTTGAATCTGCACTACTTGGTGAATGAGCAGCTAGCTACATGTGCATCCACTTGCATTGCTGACCTCATGCTTGGTCCCCTAAAGCAGAACCACTTTATATAGTAGGCGCCTACCATTCACACATAGCCATAGGGATAGATTTGAAGAGTCATCAACATAGGGACACATGTTCATACATCATGAGACCTCCGTATACACTTAGTCAAAGATTTCAACTTAGAGATCAACCTCTGAAAAGCAACTACAGCTAATCCACTCAAGATTACTTCAACATGAAGGAAGGAAGCACCTCTCTTGAAGGCTATAAAAGGACCTCGCATCTTCATTTGGAAATATATCACAATCCATAAGTTAGATCAAAATTTCAATATACATAGTTAGTTTCTATTTTATAAGAGGGAAAGGAAGGAATTAATAAATCCTCCTTACTTCGATTTCATATTGTTTGTATAGTGCTAAGGAGTAATGCTAGTGCATTGCTAGGAGAATTCATACAAAGGGCTTCAACTTGTGTAACTTCTATCTTGTTGTTTCTCTTTAGTGATTTCAATTATATAAACATGGTCTATTCAGTTTATATATACCTTGCAATGTCTATTGTTAGCTAAATCTTTCTTAGTTGGAATGTTCTAATCATTTAATGAGCTTTTAAGTAAGTATGATGCATGTATGTATGTTTGTACTTTAGTTCTTGCTTGATAATATTTTCAACACTTATTTTGGGGATTGATCAACTTAGAATAAGTAAATTTGTAAGAGCAGACATGGCTTACAATTAAGAACTCAAGAACTAATATGGGTAAGTGTTTTACATAAAGGAAACTTTTTGAAAACCATGCTAAGTCCTAGACATAGGATAGTATAGTCCATAGGGTGAAAGCTGTGGGTACTTTCAAAGGCAAGAGTGAACCTATTTAGCATGCCTAGACATAGGAAGCTTGTAATGAAACTCAAGAAGAAAAGTGGTGAAAGGCACATAACTAATCTGTGACATTCATCTGCAGTACATGCATCACATACTGCATCAAACACATAAAAGTCAATTACTTGATGAAGACATTCCAACTAGTTTTTCTCATTTGCATTATCAACACTTATACTTTGCTTTCTTATCTAACTTAGTTGTGATCACACCAACTCCACTATTATTTGTTATTTAGTTACCTTACACTTTATTACTTTATATTGTATTTTAAAAGTGAGTTTTTCAATCTCTATGGGTTCGATCTTTTTATACTACTTGTTTTTGGACTGTGTATACTTGCACATGTGTTTTTCCAACACCAGTAGTCCCTATTCCAGAAGATATGACCTCTTTCGGAGTGCGTACTGTGTCCACATACAGCTCCAAGATACTACGTCCCATTGGAACATTAGCGTGAGCTTCCATCATTGTGTGAACGTCGTCGTCGCTTCAGATCTCCATAACTAAATAACCGACAGTCTCGTCATCTCCACAATTGTACTTTCGATAGCGTATACACTCCATGTCTTTACGCCACTCACTCTCTGGACAAATCTTCCTCTCAGCCTTTTCCTTCAGTTGGGCGAATGTGATGTCATTATTCAGCCTACAGAAGATATGTTTAGGAGAATGAAACACAACACCATCTTCCCTGGCGGTGACAATTCCACGGTTAGGAATTTGTCGCTTGAGTACTGGGTTGGGCACAACTGCCATTCCATTTCAGGTTGGTTGTATTTGTGAAGAAGCAGAGTAGGGTTTGGTGAAGAAGCTGTGAAAACTGAAACCCTATTTATAATAGGTGTGGTAAAATGTGAGCCACTGATTTCATTTTTAGATCATAAATCGCAGCCGTTTAAATTCTATCCGTTCAGGAACATTTTCCCAAGGGAATGGCATCCACTCCTTTATCTGACACATTTGACTGATTGCAAGTCGTTGATTAAAACGGTCGGTTGATCTAAGGCGTCTAAAATTTGGGATGCTGTAACACTGGTTCGGTTCACAACAGCCGAACCAAATAAATAGGGTGTCCGGATAGGCCAATTTGAACTGGATCGATTGGTTCCATCCGAACCTTTTCAATTTCACACAAGAGGGTGTCTGTCAAAAATTACAACACTCAGACCCTTCTCGCCGATCAGGTTCGGATGACCGCATCCGAACCGGTGAATTTTTTTGAAAAAAAAGACGCGTTGGCCATTTAATTAATGACATTTTAGTCTTTTCGCATGGTTATGGAGGTGTTTTCTGAATAGGAGGTGGTGTGGGAAAAATAGTGGCCTTTTTTTTTGGTCAAATACTTTTATTTGGGTCAACAGTTTAGGCTCTTTCTTTTCCCACACCCCCTCCTACTCCAAACACACCCCCTAAGGATGGGAAAAGACCAAAAGGCCATTAATGAAACACCATTTTTCACCGATTCGGTTAAGGGCAACCGAAGGGCAATTTATTGAAACACACCCACTTTTCATTTCTTGGGTATTCGGTTGACCCCATTCGAATGGATTCGGGTCAGGGCAACCGAATAGGTGTAATTTTGTTAAACCTGATGGATAAATACTTAACAAACTAAACCTGCGTTATTAACTTAAAAAATTAAAGCTGAAACAACCGAAATATATAGATAACTAAGTAAACATAAATGTCATACATAAGTCCACAAAATAAAATTAAATACAATACATTCACCAAATAAATAATTAAGTCCATAAATGTCATATAGTAACTCTCTGAGTGGTGCGGTTCCTCCTCCTACTATACACACAACCATACTTCCTAAGCCTACGGAATGGCCTCACTAGGAGTTTTATGCCCTCGAGTACTCGCCATGGCTGTGTGTCTTTTGGAACGGTGCCCTCCATCGCTCGCTCCATATCATTTACCATCTGAACCACATCTGGCATGACCTGTGAAATAACCAATTTGAATTAAGTTACAAATTTTAATTAAGTAACAAATTTAAAAGGAATGTTTAAAAGACACGTGCTGTCTACAATCTGCTCAAATCCTCCACACATAATTAGCCTTGTCAATAAAAGGGTGTGAGACCTCCCAAACCAATAGGCGTACCACTGGTATGGTGTCCGTGCACACACAGGTAATATAGGCCCCCTCTCCACCAACCACTGGTCAAAATTGGCCCACCTCTCGTCGGCCAATTCTCTTGTAACTCTGACCCTAGTTGTGGGTTTTGGGTCCTCTGGTATCCCCGGACATTGCCAAACGTCTCATAACACGATCCGGCATGTACGGTACCATACAACCAAAGACTCCCATTGCCATCCCATATGGCTCTAGCAATGTGAGCCCCGTAAGTCGGTAGAACACGATCTATCCTTCGGGCCACGAGAAAAGAAATGTGGCACGAGGAGCAAAGAACAAAGATCGATGAAGTAGAGACCACCGCCTCCTCAACATGATCACCGCACTAAAGTCCTCAGCAGGACCGGCCAGTCACCGCGGGATGGTAAGCATCTCTCTCAATGTCTTGCCCATGTCATCCTCCCGCACAACCTGGGAACTGGGGGCTGCAAATCTGAGCACGCCTACCCCTACCCCCTGCCTCTACTAGGCCCATCATCGCCAGCAGGCATGTGCGCCTCCTCCTTCCGTTCGGTTTGAAACCGTCATGGGTGGCTTTGGCCGCCCGACCCCGGTCGTGTGTCGAGAACTACCACCTCTAGTCTTTGCCATAATCCGAAAAAAATAAGCACAACACATTATAAACAAATTTAGAAATAGAAATAAAACTTTTTAAAAATGACAATCTATTCGGTTGACCCCAACCGAATGGGATTCGATTGCCTAATTCGAATGGATTCGGTTGCCTAATTTGAATGGCCTAATATTGGCTTTCGTTCCCGGGGAGCATTCGGTTGTGCTCAACCGAATGCTTCATATTTGCTGAATCTCGAGAATACGCTATAATACACCAAAACAATCAAAATGCAAGTAAAAGAGGTTAGTAAATCGTGTACCTTATGTTCCAAAACGATTTTGGATGTTGAAATCGAAGATTGAAGCTGATTTGGGAGAGGAGATTGAGATTCGAAGAGGGTGAGGGAGAGGAATAGGTTTCGGTGGAGGTGAAACGGAGGGGTGTGAGGGGTTTGTGAGGGAAGAAATGTGTTTTTACCACCCTCGAAATTACTAGAAACGCCCCCTCAAGCAAAGTGCATTTTTTATTGGTAGGTCCTGGTCCATGCCTACCAATAATGATAAGTTGGAACTGTTGAGGCTTGGGTCACCTAAGTGAGGTTCCTACATAGAAGGATCTAATCCGAACATACAAACCGAAAAATGTTTTTCTTTTTGAGACACTAATGCTGGCAAATAAAATGGACGAGCAGAGAAGGAAAATTGTGTTTGAAAATTGTTTTGCATTTCATAGGGTTGAAAGAGGAGCTGGTATTGCAGGTTTGTGGAAAGATTCTTTCAAATTTGAGCTTTTTGATTTTTCGAACCATCATATCTTAACATGGTGGTAGATGATCTGGTTAAAGGGAAGTGGAGAATCACAAGATTCTAAGTTATTCTAATAGAACATGGAGGCGTGAATATTGTGTTCTGCTTCGCCAATTGGCAACTATGCCATCTCTCATGTGGCACACCATTGGAGATTTGGTGGATTGTCTAAGGTGTTATGTGGATAGGCTTTCAAGATGGAGCGAAAATTCAGAAACCATTTCAAAAAAGACATTGACTCTTGGAGGAGGCAATTGGTAATGTTGAGGGAGAGAAGGGATGACGCAGGTGTTAGACAATATTATCATGTGATGACGCTTATGTCAAATTTAATTTCTAAAGAAGAAACTTTTTGGTGTCGAAGAGCCAAAGCTCATTTGTTGGAAGGAAGGGACATGAATACAAAGTTTTTTTATGTTTCGACAACCTATACGAGGATGATGAATCGGTTAACTAAGCTTATGTTGGATGATAGTACAATACATTTGATTTAAATTAGGTGAAGCAAGGTGCGTGTAATTATTTCCAATAAATGTTCACTCGCCAAGAAGAAAGATATGAAGGTGTTCTTAATGCTATTACCCAGCGGCAAACTAATGAAGATCATGAAGTTCTTACAAGTCCTTTTTATACTAGGAGTTCACGATTGCACTTTCACAAAAGGACCCCAACAAGGCACCTCTACAAGATGGATTTAATCCAGCTTTATAAACAGTTGTGGAGTTCTTATGGCCCTGAAATGTTCAAAGCAACTAGTTATTGGTTGCATAGAGGTTTTTTTTCCATCTTCAATTAATGATACTTATATTTCCTTGATCCAATAAAAATGAGAGAACCATATTGAAATATTGGCGCCCAATTTCTTTTCTTTGTGCAACGTGATTTATAAATTGTTGTATAAAGTTTTGTCTAATAGGCTAAAAGGGGTTTTACATAAATGTGTGGTCTTAGTGCAGTCCGCCTTTGTACTTGGTGAAGCTGTTCTGGATAATGCGATGATCACTTTTGAAATAATTCATTATTTACTTTTGAAATAATTCATTATTTAAAAAGTAAAACAAAAGGAAAGAAATGGGATGTAGCCTTAAAAATTGACAGAATTATAATAATTTATTTTATTTAATTTAAAAACTCCTCACCTTTTTTTATATTTATTTTATGGTGCTATGGTTGCTGTTTTGCTGGCTATATTCCTCTCAATAGACCATTTTACAAGCTAGTATACAGTAAAATTTAAAGATGAATTACATGAGAAGAATCAATGTATGAGAATGCATTTGAACTTTTCTGCTTGCCAGCAAGTGAGAACGCCCTGTGCAGGAAATGCCAAGCCTCTTGTAAAGGGTAGTGTTGTGCCTATCTCAATCTTTAAATTGGCAAAGTAATATAGAAGAATCCAAATACCTTGACAAGACGCCACTTCCTACCCCCCTTGTCAACTGCTACTAATGAACCCAACCTCATCCTCTCTATGTTTGTTCATGTTTTAACTGAGAGAAAAGGAATGAGACATTTAAAGGGCATCTAGAAAAAAACATGTCTTGACATCAAGACTTCAAAGATCACAACATCAAGGTTTTTGAACTCTCTACAACTGCAATTGTGACCACGACATCAATGTTTTTTGAGGTCTTCGCACACTGCAATTACATCTCGCCTTTGCGACCACAATATAAACATTTCAGAGGTCTTTGCAGACTGCAATTACATCTTTGTCTGTACGCAATTTTCTGCAGTATCAAGCATTGCAAAAAAATTAAAACCAATAACTTCATGGTTCTGAACACACAACCCAGCTAATACCAGCATTTGCCTTCACTCTCTTTTCTTTCATTTCCCTTCTCAATCTATCCGCCTCCTCCGGTCTCCCAACACCAGCATACACCTTCCCCAAAAGAACATAATTCGCAGCATTATCCGGCTCAATCTCAGCCAACTCCTTCCCTGCAATCTCTGCCAACCTCAAATCCCCAAAATTCCGACAAGCCCCAAGAAGAGCACCCCAAGCCTTAGCAGTAACCTTAACAGGCATCCCCTTAATAACCTCATAAGCCTCATTCAATCTCCCAGCCCTACTCAAAACATCAACCAAACAAGAATAATGATCACTATTTGGCTCCACACCATAATCACTACCCATCCTTTTAAAATAACACAAAGCTTCATCATCAAATCCTCCATGACTACAAGCCTTTAAAACTCCAAGAAAAGTTATCCCATCAGGCTTAATTCCCGCCATTTCCATTTTTTGAAAAATCTCCAACGCATTATTCGCTTCACCTTGCAATGCATAAGCAGAAATTAAACTACTCCAAGCAACTACATCTCTATCACATTCCCTCATCTTCCAAAACACTTTACATGAATTTATCAAAAATCCACATCTACCATAAGCTTCAACCAATCCACTACTCAATTGAGGATGTGAATCAATGTTACTCCTTATTGCAAAACCATGAATCTCTTTAACTAAATTCAAAGCCCCAACTCCAACGGTAGCAGGGAGAAGAGCAAGAAGCGTAATTAACCGCGGTTGTAACCCTAATTGAAGCATATTTCTGTAAAAAGCAATGGCTTTAAACGGCGCGTCGTTTAGGTTTGAAATGGAAAGAGCAGCGATGATCGAGTTAAAGGTGGATTCATTAGGAAGAACATCCATACGGTGGAATAAATCAATTGCAGAGCTGACGTGGCGGGAACGAGCGTAGACAGAAATGATAGCGTTCCAAACGACGACGTTTCGGTGGGGAGTTTCATCGAACAGTTGGCGTGCAGAAGAGAGTGAGACACATTTACCGTAAAGATCAATGAGGGCGCTGGAGAGGAAAGGGTTGATGGAGAGGAATGAGGATTTGATGAGGTGAGCGTGGATTGAGGTGCCGAGGAGAGGACGGTGAGTGGCGGTGCAGGATTTGAGGATGAGAGAGAAAACGTGAGGGTCGAGAGACATTGTTAAAGAGGAATGCATGTGGTGGAAGAGGGATAGAGCTTCTTCGTGACGGGATTGGTTGATGTGGGAAGATATTAGTTTTGTCATTGAAAGGAGGCGTTGGTGGGTTGATGAATAGAAGGAGGAGGAGCTCATTGTTGCTCGAAGATGCTGTGGTTCTTAATTGGGGAAATCGTGGAGACGGAAGGCAAAATTTATGCTGTTTGTTTGAATGAAGACAAGAAGGTAACTGGTAGTTACAACCAAGTGCAGGATAAACTTCAAAAAGTCTTAGTGTGTGTTTGGATCCACTTTTGGATCCCAAACGCACGCCTGAAAGGCTTTCATCATGGAAAAAAGCCACGGCGCTCAGCCTGAGCAACAATTTGGAGCTTTGCCTTCACCGTGACTCCTACCGTGGTTTTTGAGTTGAATTGCGGCAACCTCAACGCCAATCCAAACATACGCTTAAACCATGCAAGACAAGAACGAATTTGGTTGAGTGGAAATTTTATTTATTTATTTATAGAAGAAAGGGGTTTAGAACCCCAAAAGCCACAACAACACTGCAAAGAAGAGATGCCCCCTCCTTATCCTCTTCCTCTTGCAAAAACAATTGGATGTCGGGAGGGGCTAAATCGTAAAACAAAAAATTACGATTTAAAGTAAAGTTAGTTTTTGCTAACAAGTAGCAACTCTATTATTATTCCTAGGAGACTTTGACCAACTCACATCGGCCCCTTTCACCATGATATTGTGAATGTCTTCAATTATATGAGAGAGAGAATTGGAAGTGACTGTAGTTCCTTCAATTAGATCCAAGGCATTTTGAGCATCACTCTCCACCACAAATTTACGATGACCCTTCCCCCACATCAAAGCCAAACCGTGGTAGAGAGTCCATGTTTCAGCTTCTAGCACTGAGCACGGAGGCAGTTTCATGGAGAAGCCAAAAAGGAGGTTTTTGTCGTGATCTCGAGCCACTCCACTGCACCCAGCTCTCGCGCCATAATCCTTCACAGCGGCATCCACATTGATATTCACCAAATTTGGAGGTGGAGGAGACCAAGAAATTGGAAGATCATTGGATCTGTTTCTAGCATGAGGCTCCAAACAACACGCAATTTCAGCACTGTAGGCAGCAGCTTGGACCTTGTTCTGAATCTTGAAGAAGAGAGACCTGAGTGGACCATATTATCTTCGGGACATCTTCATTGAGATGGTGGCATGTGAGTATGAAATGAAGAAGCAAGAACCATAAATTATTTTTTTATATCATAATAATATTTCAATGTCAACGTAGATAAAAGCTGACTTAGGATTTTACGTGAAAAAAAGACTGAATATATAGAAATCGAAAAACAAAATGCAAATTGAAATCACACACAAATATGGATCCAAACGAAAAATGGGTTTCACCTTGCTGCTCCCTCTCTCTCCTTATGTGTTTGGAGATAGTGAAATGGTTTCTAGTTTTGAGAAACCACTCTGATGGAGAAGAAGATGTCCAATGACCAATTTGTCCAAAAACGTGTAGGGACCAATATGTCATTTTTTTTAAAATTTAAGAATTTGTCAAGCCAATAACCTATTTGGGCCAAAAAAAAGGTATTACATGTCAGTTAACGTGACAGGTTACAAATAACGCACGTAGGAGGCATTAGACAAGTCGTTTAGCACTTGATGGACGAAGGGGCCAGCGTGTCCCATTTTAAAAATGTGAGAGACTAATATCTGTCCTAAAAAAATTACCAAGTATCCCACGAGAAAATTGTCAGAGACCAATTTAGACATAATCATTCTACTATATAGAATACTCATTCTAGACTCAAATATAAGTAAAAATACATAATTTAATATGTTAATTAAAGGTAAGGTTAAGTATATTGTTGGTCTTATAAAATTTTAGTTTTTTGATTTTAGTCCCTAATTTTTTTTACCTACTTTAGGTCCCCCAAAGTTTTACTTTTTCCTCAGTTTAGTCCCTCATGACTTTTAATTGCGCTCATAAAAGATAAAAAAGAGCTATTAAAATTTATGATGCGTTATTAAAAATTACGAGGGACTAAAATTGATGAAAAAAATAAAACGTGGAGACCTAAAATAGGTGAATATTTTTTGAGGAACTAAGCTCAAAAACCTCAATTTTTTAAAGAAAAAAAAATATTTAACCCTTAAATTCATGTAAAGAATGAACCATAGTTCCTAAACTAAACTACTCTTAATCAGTCATTCTCTTAGAAAATAAAAGCTGAATTAACATGAGGATGGAAATGTTAGGTGAAATTTGCTTATATTTTGATTCATCAAACTTGAACACCTTTTTTCCTTGTTGCTTATATTTTCTTCTAGAGGTCTTTCACTCTACTCTGGTGTCCATGAAAGGGCCCTGACTAATTCAGAGTTCAGTAGAAAGGTAAGTAAAGTCTGATTCCAATTTGTTCCATTTCTGGAGATCGAACCCGGGTACAAATCGAGTACGTCCTTTTAGATGGAGTGTATTAACCACTTGCACCAAAGCTTGGAGTTTTTTTTCTTATATTTAAATTTGGATGGGGGTAAACTTTCATTATGCATGTTTTGTCAAATATGTTACGTTACTCTCTCACATTCTGTCAACTAGCGCGTGCACTCGTGCGTTGCAGAGGGTAACAACTTCAGTTAATACGGAATTGCCGTCTGTTAAAATTTGTTTTTAAAATTGCAATACAAAAAGGTCTTGTTTGTTGATCATTTGAATGCTAAAGTACCCAAAACACGTTGCTTAAAATCACACTTGACATATTTGTCACGAAATTATTATTTTTTACCAAATCAACTATTGAGGAATGAACTTTGGTGCCAAAACCATGTGAGGGGTGTAAGATGTAACAGAATTGATAGAGGGAAAATTCACACTTTGCTTTATTCATCTATGCCTTATATAGGCCTTTTACATGTACAGAAAGTTTATTCTGTTATATCAGTTATAACAGATAAACTGATATAACAGTTTGTTATATTATCAGTATCTATCTATCTCTATTATTATTACAATACACAATTACTTCTAATACAAAAGGTAAACCACAATATCAAGCTAGGCTTTATTCAACATCCTCCCTTAAACTAACTTGCACAGTGCAATTAGTTTAACTCAGTAATTCTACACATTCCCAACTGCTTTCTGAATTTTTCAAAGGTTTCAAACTTTAGAGCCTTTGTCATCACATCTGCTATTTGATTCTGTGTGGCACAGTGCACTAGCTCGATCCTTCCTTGCTTGCTTAGATCTCTGAGGAAGTGGAAACGCACATCAATGTGCTTACTTCGACCATGCATCACTGGATTCTTAGACAGCTTAATTGTTGAAGTGTTGTCACATAGTACAGCTAGCTTTTCTTGAGTTTCTGCCCCAATTGTTTCCAGGATTCTGTTCAACCAAATACCTTGACACACACACACTGCTGCTGCTATAAATTCAGCTTCTGTTGTTGACAAAGTTACAATGGGTTGCTTCCTCGAACACCAGGACACAGCACCATTTCCTAGCAGAAAAACATAGCCAGTTGTGCTTCTTCTATCATCTTGATCTCCAGCATAGTCACTGTCTGAATAGACTTCAAGCCTAGTATTTCCTTCCTTTCTATATAGTAAACCATAATCTAAGGTTCCTTGCACATATCTCATAATTCTCTTGTTCACACTACAAGATGTTTCTCAACAGTGATTCCATAAATCTTAATGAAGCTCACAAAGAAAAGCTATATCAGTGCAGTTCTTTGTGAGGTACATAAGACTTCCAACTATCTGCTTATATACGCACTATCTATCTGCTCTTCCTTCATCACTCTTTGATAGCTTGATTCTGTTACAATTGGAGTTTTCATGGATTTAGAATTTCATGTCAAACCTCTGCGAATTTCTGCAACAGATATTTGTTGGCATATGAAGATTCCATTCTCTCTTTGAACAATTTCAATGCCTAGGAAGTATCTCATCCTCCCTAGATCTGTCATATCAAATTTCTTTCTCATTGATGCTTTGAATTCTTCAAACATATCTTTCTTCTTTGCCGATGAATATAAGATCATCTACATACAAGCTTAGGATCGAGCGGTTTCCATTTGAATCATGTTTTGTGAACAATGTATGCTCATATGGACACTTGACAAACCCTTGTTCATCAAGATATGTTTCAATTTTCTTTGTACTCACGCCTGGGGCTGTTTTAATCCATATAAAGCCTTTTGCAATCAGTATACTTCATGTTCCTTTCCACTTGACTTTGTATCCCGTGGTTTGTTCCACATAAACCTCTTCTAGTAGATCACCATATAGGAAAGCACTCTTCACATCCAACTGATAAACAGTCCAATTTTTCATAGCAGCAACTGCCAAGACACTCCTTATAGTATCCCACCTTGCTACCGGAGCAAATACTTCATCAAAATCAATTCCATGTCTTTGAGAGTACCCTTTAGCCACTAGTCTTGCTTTATATTTTTCTATTTCACCTTCATTCAACTTTGTTCTATAAACCCATTTAACTCCTATTTTCTTTCCTCCCTTGGGCAGAGGTGTTAGTCTCCATGTATTATTCCTTTCTATGGCTTGTATCTCAGCATCCATAGCCTTTCTCCATACTTCAAGTTTAGCAGCTTGCTCATAGGTGGTTGGATCCTCTATTGAGCTCATTACAGCCAGATTCATGAGGTCATCATTTTCATCACTTATTTTGCTGAAGAGAGATGTTTGAAACCCATCTAGCCAACCTGGTGGCCTCCTTTCTCTTTGTGGCCTGTTATTTTCTTCACATTGCTCGCAGATCTTACGCTTGTTGTACACTAGAAGTATTCTTTGTCTCCTTCATTGCTTCAACCTGCTCGATATTATTCTCTCTTCCTGTAGTTATCTCTTCATTTTCATGTTCAATAACCATGCTCGTGCTTGCTTCACTGGCAGAGTTGTCTTTCCAGTTCCATATTTCATTTTCTTAAAAATCACATCTCTACTAACAATAATTTTCTTAGAAATAGGATTATACAATCTATAAGCCTTTGATTCATTCTTGATTCCTAAGAAAATACATTTCTCACTCTTATCATCAAGCTTCTTTCTCATGACACTAGGAACATGAACATTAGCTATACATCCGAATACTCTAATGTGACTTACATTTGGTTTCTTATCTCTCCACATTTCCTCAGGAGTTACATCATTTAGTATCATGGTTGGACTTCTATTTATCAAATACACACGCCCCGATTCTATCGCCTCGGGCCGTAAGTTCTTAGGCACAGACTTGCCAGCAAGCAAACTCCTTGTCATTTCCATTAAAGTCCTATTTTTTCTCTCTGCTATGCCATTTTGTTGAGGACTATAGGCAGCAGTTAATTGCCTTTTAATTCCATGTTTAGAGCAATATTCATCAAACTCAGTGGAAGTAAATTCCCCTCCCCTATCAGTTCTAAGACAAGCAATATTCTTTCCACATTCCTTTTCAACTAATGCTTTAAATCTTTTAAAACATTCTAAGGCACCTGACTTTTCAGCTAGAAAATACACCCATGTTTTTCTACTAAAGTCATCAATGAAGGTGAGAACATACCTTTTCTTTCCACTTGATTCAGGTTTGATTGGTCCACAGATGTCAGAATGAATTAATTCTAATTTGCTTGAAGCTCTCCAACTTGATGCCTTAGGAAATTCAACTCTGTGCTGCTTCCCTTTCATGCATTCATCACATGTTCTGTTTGCATCATTGATGTCTGGTAGGCCTTCAACCATCTTCTTTTGAGCTAGCTCCTTCAAACTCTTCATGTTTAGATGACCAAATCTTCGATGCCACAGGTAGGACTCATCCTCCTTAGCTGTGTATAGGCATGAAGCAGAAACAGCAGTTGCAGTCACAGGAAACAGTTTATTCTTAGTCATATTTGAGGTGATGATGAGCCCTTTCTCTGTATGATATATCTTGCATTGATCTTGATGCAAGGTGATTGACAACTCAGCCTTTTGTTGCAGTTGTCCAAGACTAATCAAGTTATTCTTTAGTCTTGGAATGTAGTACACATTAGTAACTACAAGTATCATACCATTGATCTTCAATTTCACGCCTCCTTTCCCTTCAACAATAATTCTTGATCCATCTCCAAGCTTCACTTGTCCTCCCTAAAGGTAGTGTCTAGCTTAGAGAACCATTCTTTTCACCACACATGTGGTTGCTACAACCTCAATCCAAGAACCGCATTCTTTCCAAAGCGATTCAATTGCGACCATTAATGTAATTTCTTCCTTCTTCATCAAGCTCAAAGATAATCGAGCTTTCTCTTCACTATTTGGACATTCATGCCGAAATGTCCAAATTTCTTCACATCTGTAACAATCGCAGATTATCTTTGTAAGATAGTCCGCTCTACCTCTTCCTCCTCTTGTAGAACCTCGACCCTGCCTCTACCAAAGTCTTTGCTAATCTTCAAGACTTGCTCTTCTACTTTGTGTGGCTGCATTCTTTGTTCATGAACTAGAAGACTTCCTTGAAGTTCATCCACAGTCATTGTGGTTACATCGTTTCCTTCATCAATAGCAGCTACCACATAATTGAATTTTTCAGGCATTGATCTCAGCACTTTCTCAACAATTTCTTCTTGATCAACCTTCGATCCATAGACTTTCATCTTGTTTACAATTGCCAGGGTCCTTCCAAAGTATTCTGACACCGTTTCTTCATCTTTCATGCCAAGAAGCTCGAATTCCCTCTTTGCTGCTCGCAATTGAGAACGCTTCACCTTCGTCGTTCCCTGGAATTTTTGCTTCATAGAATCCCAAATCGCCTTTGCAGATTCTTTATCAAGAATTGTTTCAATGATATCACGATCAATTGATTGGAAGAGATAGTTTCTAGCTTTCAAATCTTTCAATTTCGCTTCCTCGTGTGCCTTCGTATTTTCCGCCGTCGCCGGAGACGATAGCTTGGGAATTCCTCCTTCAACAATGTTCCAGTACTCCTTGGAACGGAGAAGATTCTCCATAAGCATTGCCCAATGGTCATAGTGACCATCGAACTTTGGAATTGAGGCATGCATGTAATTTCCATTTCCTTCTTTATCCGCCATTGCAGTGAAACACGATTCTTGATTTCTCACAGGTCCCTCTCGTTCAAGCTCTAGATACCACTTGTAAGATGTAACAGAATTGATAGAGGGAAAATTCACACTTTGCTTTATTCATCTATGCCTTATATAGGCCTTTTACATGTACAGAAAGTTTATTCTGTTATATCAGTTATAACAGATAAACTGATATAACAGTTTGCTATATTATCAGTATCTATCTATCTCTATTATTATTACAATACACAATTACTTCTAATACAAAAGGTAAACCACAATATCAAGCTAGGCTTTATTCAACAAGGGGCCCACTGGAGACTAGTCAAGGTTTATATTCTTAAGATATATTCAGGACTAACGAAATTGGCATGTCAAAAAATTAGGGACTATTGTTATTTTCATATACTTAGAAGATAAATAAGACAAAAAATATAGATTTAACGACAAAATTAGGATCTACCCAATGCTGTTGTCTATGTTTCAACAAAGAAGAAAATATGGTTGTATGATGTAGCCAATCTCTTGAAGTTTCATTTGTTATCTTCTGAGAACAAAATACTGATAAAGATTGATGCTTTTTGTTGAAAATTGATATTTTATGCTGAAAGATTGATTATTTTTTCTTTGTGATTTCCTTCTGGATTTGATGTTGTTCATGAAGCCTTTGTAACCAAAACAGTGCTAATCCACTCACAGACCCCAGTCAAACCCACGTCTTGTCAGTACAACCCCTACAATACTCACCGTAACCCCAAACCACTTAATATTCCAAAAATACCCCTAATTTAAAAGTTAGTGATGCAACTGTTTAGTTGTTGTTCGATCGAGCGTGCATCGAACCTCTTTGGGGGTGTTCGATCAACTGTGCGTCGTTTGTGGTCAAACCTCGCACGGTCGAACACCCCTGAGTGTTGTTGTATGCTGAAGTTGACTGATTTTTACTGGTTTTATACAATTCAATTGCTAATGTACCTGAATTGGAGCAGATTTTTGATTGTTTTTTTACTGATTTTTACAGTATGGCTAGCACAAGAGGAGATGGCACTGTTGGATTGGAGCAGCCCGAGGGACGTGGACGTGGAGAGACGCAGGCCGAGGAGGACAGGATCCGTCCCACTGCAACTGTTTTGTTAAAAGTTAGTTATTTTATCGTTCAAATGAGTTATTTTATCGTTCAAGGTAGTTTTGGTTAACCACTCTTTAAAAAAACCAACATCAGCACTGTTCGACCATCACACATTCAACCATGTTCGACCCTCGCTTGGTCGAACCTATTAATTTGGCCAATTTGAGGTGTCTCAGTAAAATTAGCAGGTTCGGCGCTGTCAGATTCGACCTGGTTCGATCAACCGTGCACCAAACCGTGCATAATCTTTAAAAATAAATAAAAATCAAATTTCAGTAAGGGTTTTTGGTCTTTTCACACCAAAAAGGGGTGTCTAGTGAGTAGAGGGGAGTTGTACGAAGCATGGGTCGTCAAACCACCACTCTCCCTCCCTATCCAATGGCCCAAATTGATGCCGGTCCTAGTAAGTAAGGATTGTGTTTTCTCAAGGACCTGTTTTTGGCTTCACACTTTCTTTCTTTTTTTAATCTTTTGCCCAGTAAAAATATTGATTGACATGTCGGTAAAAAGAAGAATAGAATGAAACACTTTCTTTAAGCATGCTAGTGTATTACAATGTATTACAATAATATAAAGCACCAAAATCATATCCATATTCAATAACAATATACGAAACTAACTATTTAGAGCTTTCCCCATCTGTCTGGGTTGTCTTATCTGCGGGAGACGCTGTAAACTTGCGTCTTTCCTCGGAGGTAGCAGTAATGACTGGAAGCCAGACATCAGCTGTAGAACTCAAGAGGGACTTCACCTGCGGATCTGCAGCCATGGTTGATGATATCATCTCATCAACATCATCTAATTTTGCTGATAATCTATCCAGCTCCTTAGCTATTTCCAACTAATAAGACGACACATGGAATCAAAAGAAAAGGAAGAGAATGTTATTTCATTCCAACAGAGAAATGCACAGAACCATTCATCAAGTAATGACTAAACTAAAGCGAAAACCACCTCATCAAGCTGCTTGGTTGACTTCGAAGGAACTTTTGTAACCTCTAATCCAAGTGTTTCAATTTTAGAACGCAGTTCAACTTCTTCTTGATTCGTTAGTGCTTCAACCTACATAACTTACCATTAGACATGTTTAGTATATAGATATAGCAATAATTAATAATTATTAAGAGATAATGCGGTGAAAATTGAACTATTGGTGGAATCTAGAGAAACTGCATGCATAAACATTCTTCTCCAATACTTCATAAATTTTAATGCCTCGTGCATGAGTTTAGGTAACCACACTTATCAAGGGAAACAGAGTAGTTTAATCGTTTTTTGTTTATAAGAACATTGCTAAAAAGTTAAAAGATTTATAAAGGTAGTAACTGGGATCATAGATAAATGAATGGAAGATCGCATAATAATAGGCAGGTGTCCTTCCCAGCTGGTAAACACTGATCTTTCCCTAGCTTAGGCCTTTTAACACAAGAAATTGAGTTCACTGTCCTACTAATGATTTGAGCAATTCATATCTAAATGGCCTCTAAAAAGTAATTTCTAGTTCTAAGCGGAAAAGACTATGATTGTTGTATGCAGTGTTTTTAATCTCGGATAGCAGAGCGTTGTATGCAGTGCTTTTAATCCAGGATAGGGGAAGTGGTGGACCCAAAAAACACTATGGCGGTATCGCGGAAAGCTAGATAAACACCACTTTGAAATGCCCAGTGCTCACATACAATTATAGGATATATATTTAAATTCTCAAAAATGATAAGAAATACTCAAAATTCATGAAACTCAACATTAACAATACAAAGTCATAGGTAGAGAGGATGTCGCCATGACTGAAACTAACAGAGGGCAGAGAGCAGACACATAGCAGAAACGCAGAGAGTAGATAAGCAGAGTGTAACTGGATATATTGCTTTTATGTCCCAATTTCACAATCTTATGGGACTCTTCAAAGTATATCTTCAACATATCACCAAGAGACAGACAGTTTAGCCATTGTTTGTCCAAAAATTCATCTACCCACTTTAATTTATTGTACAAATTTATAACATTTCATTTCATCCTGAATAACTAGATAAATTGCTTTTATGTCCGAAATTCACAATCTTTTTGGGTACGAAAAGAGGCCAAAGAATTATACAAATTCATCATGAGTTTGGCTCTAGAACCATTTTTTTCCAATGTGGATTAGCCTACATGGCTATATCCTAGTAACCAGCAACAAGAGAAACATCAAATTCTCATGTGTCACTAAAGGTTCTATTCTAGTAACTAACAAGGAACTCCAGGAAAACATACTCATGATGCAATTTCATCGACAAGAACAACCGTGGCGAAACAACAGTATTTTCCAGATGGGTTAGCTACATGCCTCAAAGGGGTCAGCAAACCTTATGAAAACAAAAAGTAGAAAAAAATGGAAAAAATATAAAAACAAAAATAAATTATGTTTTCTAAGAGTGCTAGAAAGTAGAAAACCATGTTGAATTACAATCCAGTGTGTAAAAACAAACTGAATTTAAGCATGAAACAAACTAGCTAAGAATGAAACACCATATTATTGAGAACACAAACGCAGTTCATTCAATTCATGTTAAGATAGTTTTAGTTTAGTGGCTTGCTTAATTAGCTAGTAAAGTTAGTTAGTTAATTAGCCACTTATTAGTAAATAAGTTGGTTATGTGCTGTAAGCACATGTAGCAAACAATACTTTCTCTCTGATGTAAACTTAGAGCTATATATATGCTCTCACTCAATGAAACAATACACGTTTTGCATCATTCTTGATTTTCCTAACACAATAAGATGATAAAAATTAAATACGCTGATCATCAAATTTCACATAGAAAAAATCGGCTAAGAATGAAACACCATAATATCCAGAACACAATAAGCGAACTTGTAAATCATGAATCAAAACACAAAGCGCGAAATTAATTAATTAATTTTGATGAGATGAGATTGAAATGAACCTCGAGGAGGAGATTGGAGAGAAGTTGGAAGAGCTGTGCATCGGGTTTCCCTTCTTCTGCCATGGAATTTCTTCGTACTATGCGTCTCTCTCTGTGTCTGTGCAACCGCCAACCGCCTCGTTCACTTGTATTCTCAATGTAACGCTGCTTTTCACCTTCCCCTTGCTTCCGTTATTACGACTTGTAAAAAGCACAATTGGAATTAAAATAATATATGTAAATTCTGAAAACTTTTAACAAGGGCGCCCATGGCCTAATGGATAAGGCGCTTGACTTCTAATCAAGCGATTGTGGGTTCGAGTCCCACTGGGCGTGTTTTCTTTTTCCTAATATTTTTTATAAAAGGAATTTTTGGAATCTATCTATCTATTAATAATACAATGTTTAAATTAGGGATGGAAAAACTTTCGTGTCCCACTGGCCGTGTTGTTTTTTTCTAATATTTTTATAAAAGGAATTTTTAGAATCTATCTATTAATTTAGGATCTGTTTTTTTCTAAATACGGCATGGAGCAAGCCAACCCGTCAACTTTATTTTTTTTCTAAATACTCTTTAATGTTTTTTGGCGGGTTGTAGCGGGTCAAACCACTAACCCGCCATTTTTATCTTTTTTTTGCGAGTTTGGCAGGTCAATCTGTAAACCCGCCTACATTATGCCCAAAAGTGATATTTTAAAAATGTTTTAATTATTTATTTTAATAGCGGGCAAACCCGCCGACCTGGCAACTCACCGAGGGGCAGGGCGAGCTCAACTTCTCAACCTACTATCATTTGGCGGGTCGGCCCGCCCTGCTCAATTTTTGGCGGGCTCAAGGCTGGGTGGTGCGGCCTGGGTGGGCTTGCCCGTTTTGCCATCCGCAGTTTAAATATCATTTTAGTCCACTCTAAAAAGTATTTGTCGGTTTTAGTTCGTGGAATTTATAAAACCATGACTTTTAGTCCCCAAAATATTTTTTTGTGTTCAAAAAAGCTGTATTGACTTCTTTTTTAGTCCCTGTAGGTGAAAAAATAATCATTTTTTTACTTAAAAACCCTGCAGATATAGTAAATTTCTTATTTTAGTCCTTAGCCACATATGCCGACTAGAATGGGGTTCGTAGAGGGGTGGATTCGGTGGATGAAGGCGTGTGTTTGCTCAAGTTCTTTGTCTGTGCTAGTCAACGATGGCCCAACCAAATATTTTAATGTATATATAGGTCTTAAACAGGGGGTCCCTTGTCTCCATTCCTTTTTCTGATTGTGGCGGAAGGGTATTAATGAGGGTGATAGAGGGTTGTATTGGGTTGCTTGGGAGAAGGTTTGCAAACCTAAGAAGGAAGGAGGACTTGGTATTAAAAATATTGAGCTGTTTAATATTTCCTTGTCGTCCAAATGGAAGTCGAGGTATCTAGTGGATGAGAATGCTAGTTGGAGGAATTTATTACTTCATAGGTATGGCGAGGCTGATTCTTTATTTCTTCACGTCTTAGAGGTGGATAATCGACACGGGGTTAAGGACTTTTTGTGGCTGTGTGATTTGTTGTGTTTGGGCAATGACTCTCTTGTTGAAGGGTAGTTTAGTTCTGTTGTGCCAAGGGCAAACATTCCTTGTTTTGAATGATAACAAATTACAAGTTACTGATAATTTACTTGAGGTAAAGCGCAGGAATAATATAAGAGCGCAGGGCGATGAACAAGAGAGCTTCGGAAGCTAACTCAAAGTTGTAGAAGCTCGGACGAAAAGCCGCTCAAGCATTGAAGACTTATATCGCTTTGCGTAGGACTCATGTAAGATCGTATTACCCAAGTCTTATAACATTCGTAGTTGAGAGATGATGATTAAAAATAAAATTGTTTTAGAAAAATGTTTTCTTTAAAATCATGGTCTCAGTATGCTTTGAAAAAGGAAAGAAAACAATCTATTGATGACTTTGTGTTTTTAAAAGTGCAAAATCGATTAATGGCTTGATTAGTATAGCCCAAAATCGATTTCCTCTTCCTCGGAGGCAAGAAATCGATTTCCCTTGTTTTTATAAGCCATAAATCGATTTCCCACTTCCTTTGGTAAAGCCATGAATCGATTAGTGGCTTGCTTGTTTTTAAAAGACTTTATTTTGGAAAAACAACTTTCAACGGTCATATTCTCTTAAGTGATATAAATAGAAAACCTAGGGTTTTCACGTAACTTAGTGAGAGAGAACAAAGAACAAAACTCAGAGCCGCAACATCTCAAAAAAAAAAAAAAAAAAACGTGAAACTCCTAGAAACCTTTGATCATCTTCTTCGTTCTTCAAATTTCATTCTAGGGTTTTCATCATCATATCATCTCTCTCAACTCTTATGGTTATACACTTGATTGATCGATTATAGTTTCAATTGTATTCATCTTATTTCTTGGCGTTTGGTGTTCTTGTGAAATCCTGGGAAATTGATTCTTGGGTGGTTCGATCGGGGAGATTGGATCGTAGAAATCCTAAGCGGGGAGCTCGGGTTCTCAATTGGGGAAATTGAGAGGTTTTGTTGTTCTTTGAAAAGTGGCGTGAGTTGTAAGACTTTGAAGAAGCATCTTCACCATTATAGTGTTATTTTCCCAAAGTCCAAAGGTTGCAAAGCCGGAGGCCGAGGAGTAGGACTTCAATCCGAACCTCGAAAAATCGCGGTGTCATTCTTTCCACTTATCTCTTTATTTATTCTTGCGCTTTTCATTCTTGTTTAGTTATTAGCGTTTCTTGTAAATTTATATTGCAACCGTTGAAATCGATATTATCGTTAGTTGCTTTGTTTTGTGCTATTAAGATAATCGTTGTTAACAAATTGCATCGCAATTTCTATATTATTTGTTAAGTGAAATATTTGTTCTTGTAAAATTCAATTTTGACTTGTTGTTGTTTGGTTTCAATATAATCGTGTTTACTAAATTGATATTACTATATCAAAATTGACATTACTGCTACTTGCATTGTTTCGCATTATAAGTATAATCATTGTTAGTGTGTTGCGTTACTATTGATGAGTTCGATATTATCGCATTTGTGTTCTCGCTATATTGTTAATGATTATAGAAATTGAATTGCTGTGTATTCTCTACATTATTGTTAACTGTTGCATTTTGCTATTGCTGCTATATAATCAGAGTTGTTTTTCTACACTGTAGTAACTGCATATTAGCTTCTAGTTTAAACCCTTTTCCGCATTGGTTTTTAAACTATCATCAAACTTTTTCTGAAAATTCAAAAAGTATTATTTTTAGCCTATAACCTTATTCACCCCCTCTAAGGTTATCGTTTAGTCCAACAATTGGTATCAAAGCAGGAAACTGCATATAGAGCTTAACATCTCGCATTTTTCCGATCATGGGGTCTTTTATTAAAGAGGAATGTCTTTTAATAGGCCACCTTTATTTGATGGAACTAACTATGACTCTTTGGAGTAGTCGAATGAAATGTCATGTGCAAAGCTATAGATTTTACTAATCGTGGAGGATTATTGTTGATGGACCGCTCACTCCAATGAGGATCAAAATTACAAAACCGGTGATCTTGATGTTGGTGATTCCACAAAAACTCAAGCAACCTGTAAAGCGTAAGAAGTACACGGAAGAAGACATCTATACCATTGACTTGAGTGAATTGAGAAAGTCCGAACTTGACAAAATCTCCTTGAATGCCAAAGCAATGAACATTCTACATCTTGCACTATGTGAAGAAGAATATGGTAGGGTAAAAGGTTGTCGATCGCTAAGAAATGCAGGATTGTCTAGAAGCTACTCATGTAGGTACAAGCCAAGTAAAATATACAAAAATCCGAGTTCTTACTTCGAGTATGAAGCTTTCAAGATGAAGGAAGGTGAAATCATGTTCTTTCGCCATGCACCGCAGGCTGAATTTAATTGTTAACAACTTGAGAGCACTTGGTAAAAGTATTCTACAAAGGACTTGAATGGAAAGATACTTGCGCTGTTGGTCGGTGAATTTTTTCCTAAGACATGTGCTATCACTGAAGCTAAGGATATTGGTACTCTTCCTACTGAAGATTTAATTGGGTCTCTTCTAGCATTTGAAGTGGTGTTGGGTGCTAAGAAAGCCCAGGAAAAGGAAGTGGTAAAAGAAAAGAGGTCTCTTGCTCTTGTGGCTGGACAGTCTTCTAAATCAGGAAAGAAAGTGGTTGAATCTGATGATGAATCTGATGAAGAAGACATGGTTATGCTTGCTAAAAAATTCAAAAAATTCATGAAGTTCAACAAGTTTAGGAAAGGTGATTTTTCAAAGAAATCCGGGTATAACAAAGGTGATAGTCATGAGAAAGGAGATGACCAACCAAGATGTTTTGAATGCAACAAACCGGGTCATCTCAAGGTTAATTGTCCAAAACTTAAGAACAAATACCCAAAGAAGAAAGCAATGAAGGCTACATGGGATGACACAGAAACTGAGGGTGAAACAGAAGAAGAAGAGGAAGTTGCTAACGTTGTTGGTCTTGCGATTACTCTCTCGTGATACATGAGACAATCTCAAAGAAGGATGAAAGAAACCGATGATGAAGTGATTGCTTCAAAGCTTGCGTGTCTCATGGCGAGTGACTCAACTAAGGTAACAAATTCTAATCCTTCTTTTTCTGATTCTGATGATTCTTGTGATGATGATAGTAGTTGTCAAAATGTGAGTGAGGCTTTTGAGGCTCTTTATATTGAACATGAAAATCTTTTGATAAAAACTATGAATTTGAAAAAGAGCAACAAAAGCATGTCTACTCAAATCGAGGCGCTTGAGAATGAGATAGCTAGATTGAAAAAGGAGCTACAAAATGCCAAACCTTTCAACCTTGAATTTCTAGAGCTTAAACAAATTTTTGAAAAAATCAAGATCGAAAATGAAAATTTAAAAGATTCTTTAAAAAGGTTTGAGGTTGGTGAAAATACCTTGACCAAGTTACTTCACTCTCAACATGAATATGTTGATAGGAGAGGTATTGGTTATAAAGGTGAGTCCAGCTCCCCAAATTTAAAAAGGGATATGGTATTTGTAGTCGCTTCTTCAAGTAAGACACGTAGTTCATTCTCTTGCACTTATTGTCAAAAAGGAAATCGTGATTCTCTTAGATGTCCTATTCGCAAAACTATGTGAGCTTGGCAATCTTATACCGCTTGCAAGAAACCAAGGTGGATTGTGAAAACAAACCCCTTGAGAACTAACCTCCATGGACCCAACCAAATTTGGGTACCTCGCACTAGTGTTTAATTTTTCCTTTGTAGGTGCGTAGACTATCCAAAAAGGGAAATGTATGGATGGTTGACAGTGGGTGCTCAAGGCATATGATCGGTGATGCTTCACTATTCTTGAAGTTAAGCAACAAGGCTAGTGGATCTGTGAAGTTTGCCAATAATGAAACCGCCGTGTAATAGGTAAAGGTTGTGTGGGTAAGGAAAACACAATCAAAATTAGAAATGCTTTACTAGTTGATGGTGTTAAATTTAATTTACTAAGTGTAAGTCAACTATGTGATAATGACTTTGATGTTTATTTCTCAAAAGATAAATGTCTTATTGTGCATGAAGCTTCTAACTTTCACATTGTCGGTTTTCGTGAAAACAATGTTTATTATGTTGATTTTGACACTTTGGTGGTGATGATATTATATGCATGCCTTCTTTACTTGATGATGTGGATGTGTGGCATAGACGCTTAGGACATGCTAGTATGGAACTTCTATCTAAATTATGTGCAAATGAACATGTTAGAGGTTTACCCAAACTTAAGTATGAAAAAGGTCAATTATGTGATGCATGTCAATTGGGTAAAATGCATAAAACTTCTTTCAAATCAAAACCTGTTATTTCTACCAAAAATGTGCTTGAATTGTTGCATCTTGATTTATTTGGTGAAATTGATGTTGTAAGTCTAGGAGGAGCCAAATATGTGTTTGTAATTGTTGATGATTATTCTAGATACACTTGGACTATTTTACTTGCTAATAAAAGTGATGCTTTCAACAAGTTTGCTAAGTTGTGCGTAAAGTTACGTAATGAGAAAAACTTAGCTATCAAGGAAATTAGAAGCGATCATGGAGGAGAATTCGAAAACTCATCATTCAAAACTTGGTGTGAAAAGCATGGTGTTGATCACAATTTCTCAGCTCCAAGGACTCCTCAACAAAACGGCGTGGTGGAAAGAAAAAACAGGACCATACAAGAGATGTGTAGAACAATGCTAAATGAGCACAATCTTCCTAAATATTTTTGGGGTCACGCAGTTGATACAACATGTCATGTGCTAAATCGAGTCTATCTAAGGCCATCTCTCAACAAGACTCCTTATGAATTGTGGAATGGTAGAACTCCCAAATATTTCATACTTCAAAGTTTTTGGAAGTAAGTGCTACATTTTAAATACAAAGGATAAGTTGGGTAAGTTTGATGCAAAATCAACGGAAGGTATTTTTATGGGTTATTCTAGTCATAGTAAAGCTTACATCGTTTACAATAAAGTTGATAAATGTTTGCAAGAATCTATTCATGTTTCTTTTGATGAGACTAACCCTTTTGCAAAGAAAGTTGATGATGAGGATGAGGTAGTTGAAGTGGTCAAAAGAAGAATGCCCGAACCTAACAAAGAAAAGTATCAAAGAAAAGGAGATGCAAGCGTAACCTCAAGAAACAGCTTGAATTGGAACGAGAGCCCCAAGACATCGACGATCATCTCTATGGGAGAACGCATGATGACTTGCCTAAAGCTTGGAAATCAGTTCGAGATCATCCCATGGAGCAAATTATTGGTAGTCCATCAAAGGGGTAACAACTCGTTTCTTCTCTAAATCTTTTATGCTTTCATAGTGCCTTTGTCTCTCAAACGGTTCCCAAGAACATAAAAGAAGCTCTAGGTGATCCGAATGGGTTGTGTCAATGCAAAAAGAACTCGAACAATTTGAACGAAACAAAGTTTGGCATTTAGTCGAAAAACACATTGATAGAACTATTATTGGAACTAAATGGGTTTTTCGCAACAAACTTGATGAAAATGGTGTTATTTTATTAAACAAAAGTCGTTTAGTTGTTCAAGGTTATAATCAAATTGAAGGGTGGGACTTTGAAGAAACTTTTGCTCCAAGGGCTAGGTTGGAATCCATTCGTATTATACTAGCCTTTGCTAGTCACATGGATTTCAAACTACACCAAATGGATGTCAAAAGTGCCTTCCTCAACGGATTTTTAGAAGAGGAAGTATATGTAAAACAACCCCCGTGTTTTGAAGATTTTGAAAATCCAAATCATGTTTTTAAACTTGACAAAGCCCTTTATGGATTGAAACAAGCCCCTGTGAGAGCTTGGTATGAGAGATTAAGCAAACATTTAATTGCAAATGGTTTCAAGAAGGGTAAGATTGATTCTACCTTATTCCTTAAAACCAAAGGCAAACATCTCATTGTAGTTCAAATTTATGTTGATGATATTATATTTGGATCTACTAATGATGAATTGTGCAAGGAGTTTTACGACATGATGACTAGTGAGTTTGAAATGAGCATGATGGGGAGTTAAACTTCTTTTTGGGACTTCAAGTGAAACAAATGAAAGATGGAATATTCATCACCAAAATAAGTTCTCAAAGGAGTTACTAAAGAAATTTGGCATGAGTGATGCAAAGGAAATTGGCACTCCAATGGCGATCACGACCAAATTGGACAAGGATGAACAAGGTAAACCAGTAAATGAAACAATGTATCGAGGTATGATCGGTAGTCTTTTATATTTAATCGCTTCCCGACTGATATTATGTTTCTTTGTGTGCTGTGTGCTCGATTTCAAGCATGTCCAAAAGAATCACATTTAAAAGTCAGAAACGGATTCTTAGATATGTGAAGGGAACCACGGAGTTTGGATTGTGGTACCAAATCGAGTCACTTTGATTTGGTTGGATTTTCCGATCTTTTTTTCTTTGGTTGTACCTTAGATAGAAAAAGCACTAGTGGAACTGTCATTTCTTAGGACCTTGTTTAACTTCCCGTCTAGTAAAAAGCGAGCAATGTTGCTTTGTCCACCGCTGAAAGCCGAATATGTGGCGGTTGGAAATTGCGTTGCACAAGTTTTGTGGATGAAACAGACTTTGGAGGATTTTGGTTTGTTATATGAAAATGTACTGTTCTTTGTGATAATACTAGTGCCATTAATATTGCTAAGAACCCCATCCAACACTCTAGAACTAAGCATATAGAAATTAGACATCATTTTATTAGAGATCATGTTTCTAGGGGAGCATAGAATTAAAATTTGTAGGCACTGATGACCAACTAGCGGACATCTTCACAAAACCTTTAAATTTGAAGCTCAATTTTGTAAAATCCAAGAGAGCTAGGTATGCTTGATTTTTCTAGTTTGTGATTATGTGTTATGTGGTCCCTCCTTTTGATGAAAACAAAGGGGAGAAATAATTGCTATATAATTGTTTTATGCTATGTATGTTTATTTTTATTATTTTTCTTTATGCTTGTGCTTAGGGGAGCGTATGCTAATGTTTCTTGTTTATCGCCTCCTATGCATAAGGTAATTTGTTATCATCAAAAGGGGAGTTTGTTGTGCCAAGGGCAAACATTCCTTGTTTTGAATGATAACAAATTACAAGTTACTTGATAATTTACTTGAGGTAAAGCGCAGAAAAATATAAGAGCGCGAGGCGATGAACAAGAGAGCTTGGAAGCTAACTCAAAGTTGTAGAAGCTCGGACGAAAAGCCGCTCAAGCATTGAAGACTTATATCGCTTTGCGTAGGACTCATGTAAGATCGTATTACCCAAGTCTTATAACATTCGTAGTTGAGAGATGATGATTAAAAATAAAATTGTTTTAGAAAAATGTTTTCTTTAAAATCATGGTGCAGTATGCTTTGAAAAAGGAAAGAAAACAATCTATTGATGACTTTGTGTTTTTAAAAGTGCAAAATCGATTAATGGCTTGATTAGTATAGCCCAAAATCGATTTCCTCTCCCTTGAGGCAAGAAATCGATTTCCCTTGTTTTTATAAGCCATAAATCGATTTCCCACTTCCTTTGGTAAAGCCATGAATCGATTAGTGGCTTGCTTGTTTTTAAAAGACTTTATTTTGGAAAACAACTTTCAACGGTCATATTCTCTTAAGTGATATAAATAGAAAACCTAGGGTTTTCACGTAACTTGGTGAGAGAGAACAAAGAACAAAACTCGAGCCGCAACATCTCAAAAAAAAAAAAAAAAAAAAAAAAAAAAAAAAAAGTGAAACTCCTAGAAACCTTTGATCATCTTCTTCGTTCTTCAAATTTCATTCTAGGGTTTTCATCATCATATCATCTCTCTCAACTCTTATGGTTATACACTTGATTGATCGATTATAGTTTCAATTGCATTCATCTTATTTCTTGGCGTTTGGTGTTCTTGTGAAATCTCGGGAAATTGATTCTTGGGTGGTTCGATCGGGAGATTGGATCGTAGAAATCCTAAGCGGGGAGCTCGGGTTCTCAATTGGGGAAATTGAGAGGTTTTGTTGTTGTTTTGAAAAGTGGCGTGAGTTGTAAGACTTTGAAGAAGCATCTTCACCATTATAGTGTTATTTTCCCAAAGTCCAAAGGTTGCAAAGCCGGAGGCCGAGGAGTAGGACTTCAATCCGAACCTCGAAAAATCGCGGTGTCATTCTTTCCCTTATCTCTTTATTTATTCTTGCGCTTTTCATTCTTGTTTAGTTATTAGCGTTTACTGTTAAATTTATATTGCAACCGTTGAAATCGATATTACTGTTAGTTGCTTTGTTTTGTGCTATTAAGATAATCGTTGTTAACAGTGCATCGCAATTTCTATATTACTGTTAAGTGAAATATTTGTTACTGTAAAATTCAATTTTGACTTGTTGTTGTTTGGTTTCAATATAATCGTGTTTACTAAATTGATATTACTATATCAAAATTGACATTACTGCTACTTGCATTGTTTCGCATTATAAGTATAATCATTGTTAGTGTGTTGCGTTACTATTGATGAGTTCGATATTATCGCATTTGTGTTACTGGCTATATTGTTAACAGTTATAGAAATTGAATTGCTGTGTATTCTCTACATTATTGTTAACTGTTGTATTTTGCTATTGCTGCTATATAATCAGAGTTGTTTTTCTACACTGTAGTAACTGCATATTAGCTTCTAGTTTAAACCCTTTTCCGCATTGGTTTTTAAACTATCATCAAACTTTTTCTGAAAATTCAAAAAGTATTATTTTTAGCCTATAACCTTATTCACCCCCCCCCCCTCTAAGGTTATCGTTTAGTCCAACAAGTTCGTGTATAATACACGGGTTGGGGAATAGAAATTGTATTAATTTTTGGCAACATCATTAGCTGGATCATGCACCATTGTATTTGGTGTTTGCTAATTTATTTGCAGGTTGCGAATCCCAACAAGTGAAGATTTCACAATTGTGCGTGTAGAATCAAAATGAATGGTAATGGTGATTACCCTGGCCAGAAGTCGGTTCAAGATAGGGACGATTTATGGACTTGGAACTGTGAAGCGTCTAAAATATTCCCAGTGAGATCTTGTTACAGTTACTTGTTGCAACTATATTCTGCGGCTGATGTTGGTAATGAGCTTGACGGGGCGCTTACGGAGCTGTGGAAAACCGCACTACCCTCCAAAGTCCTAATTTTTGGTTGGAGGTTGTTGAGCGGATATTTTCCTACACAGTCTCTTCTTCAACATGACATGTAATATCCAATGAGGAAGATGTTTTTCTTAACAACCCAATGAGTAAGATGTTGTTTGCCCTTTGTGCCGGGAGTTTATGGAAGACGTGGACCACCTGTTCCTCAAATGCACGCTCGCCAATGAAGTTTGGTTTCATATCTTGGTCTGGTTGCAGCAACCCATGTGCGTTTTCAATCGCATTACTGAGCACTTTAAGTGGGTTGGGACGGTATGTGTAGGAAAGAAGTCTAATGCATTTCTTGGAGTTGGTTTATTTATAGAGCGGGTAGTCAATCTAGCTTTTCTTTTTCTAATTGGTGGGACAATCCTAATTTGTGCCTAAACAATGTTTGAACTTCATTGTTGTTTGGATTTTGAGCACCCTTCGTGCTCCTTCAATGAATCATTGTTTATCTAAAAATAATAATTAAAAAAGTCACATCAGCATTTATAAACACAAAAACACTTAAAAAGACTAAAAGTGATGATTTTGAAAATTGTAGGGACTAAAATAGAAAAATAGTTTTTACAGGGATTAAAACCAAATATCGTTATTTTAGCAAGAACTAAAATGATATTTAAATCATAATACAATGAAAAAGTCCTTTGAGAGCAAAATTATCTGAGGTGTGAAAATTGCTTGCTTTCTATAGGAGATAGAACTTTTGTGGTAGACTTTGTGTGCTTAGCAATGAAGGATATGGATATTGTCTTGCGTATGATCAGCTTTCCGCTAATCATGTCACATTGGATTGTTTTAATTGAACAATCAGTTTTTCTCCTAAGTTTGTGGAGTTACCCAAAACGTATATAGAAGCTTTAATCTCTTTTACATCTCCAAGTCACTATTTGTTTCAAGGAGCAGGGGCATATGTTATGATGTTATCATCATCCTCCGAAACAAGTTTAGATCTAACTTCCATCCAGGTGGTGAATGAGTTTCTCGATGTTTTTTCAGATGAAGTTGCATCTTTACCTCTAGATCGTTAGGAGGATTTTCCATTGAGTTGGTCCAGGTACAAGGTCAATCTCAATTGCTCCCTCTGTTAGAATTGAAAGAACCTCAAATCCCAACTTGAATAGCTCATTTCAAAGAAATTTATCCGGTCGAGCGCTTCACCATGGGGTGTTGTTGGTTAAAAAGAAAGATGGAAGTATAATGTTATGTATTGCTTAAAAATAAATCCTCAATTTAGTCTCTACGATTACACTTCCCCACTTGTTTAATACATATAATATATGAAAACAATAAATATTCTTTAATGTTTGTTAAATCCGCCTAAGTTATTTCTAATGTTTTATAAATAGTTTTTTTGGGACAAATGAGTCAACTTTTTTAGTATTTTAATTAGATACTAGTTTGCAGGTTTAACAAATATTTATAATCTAGTTATTATTTTATATACTTTATCCATCATGTAGATTGTAGAAGAGAGGGGGAGTATAAATTTGTAAGTTAGAAAGAAAGTTTAGCTTTTATTTAACTATCAAAGACTATACATCTTGTTGCTTCTTCACATCAGCTTTGCCATGTCAGTTCCCGCCCAAACGCCCCTCCTCCGCGCCATTTCTCCGGTCAATCAATGGGAGCCATTTGTGCCATGTAGGATCCAAGTGGTGTGAGCTGCCAACTAAGCTAATGCTGATGCAAGTGTGTAAGTGATGGAGTGGTTTTAATCCGCAGCCAGTTTTAATGAGTTCATGTTTTGGCAGCTTGAAAGAGTGAATATATTGCCAAAGATTTTGTTTCAGCAAGTTCGCGCCATGTGTAGCTTCCTATTGGGCTGTGAAACTGATATTCTTGGTGTTTGTTTGCTTCAAAGATTTAGTTCAGGTGTGTGACGCCACATGTCTTCAATTGTTTGCTGCTCTCTTATCCTTCTCCTCTTGCTTACAAGTTATCTCCCTCTTTCTTCTACACTTGGCTGAAATTTTCTTTTTTACTTCAATCTACACTCTTCTCTAATCGTTACTTAATTTTTTCTTTGATCATTCACCTGTTTTCCACTTATTTTTGCTCATACTCTTCTTTGTTTACTGATCATCGTTAATTTGCTCTGCATTAAATGTTAATCCTCCCCTTTGTATAAATACTCATAACAGAACACTCATACTTATCATTTTTACACACAGCATTTGTCAGGTTGGTCTTCACATTTTATTTTCCAACTCTTCTTCGTTTGTTGTTTGTTGCATTGTCTTCCATTCATTTTCCTTTGCATTTCAGGTTGTTCGTTTCCTTTTTCCTCTTCACATTTTCTACAACCAGGTAACCACATTGCTTTGCTTTTCCCTCTTTTTAACTTGTTGTTTATTATTTGCATTGTCTTCTATTGATTTGCATTGTCTACTATTGATTTTCCTATGCATTTCAGGTTATACATTTCCTTTCTGCTCTTCAGATTTTTGACGGCCAGGTAATCACATTGGTTCCCTTTTCCCTATTGTCTCCTACATATTTGTTGAGGTTCTTGAAGAACTGAGTTTGTCTATTTTCCTGTTTAAGCATGTTATAATACTATTATGTTGCATAATTGTATTTGCTTCATTATTGTTATATGTGTTTTTAGTACAGAAACTATGTGCATAGAAATCATTGAATTAGATCCATGCTTTATATTGTGATGAGCCCCTTTGTATAATGTTAAGTTTGGTTTGAGCTTTTTTTTGAGTCAATGGTGTTTCTGGCCATATTGGAACCAAGAGATTAAATGTCATTATTGTGATGTTATTAGACACTAATTCCTCATATTAAAATAAGGCTTAGAAAAAAAAGGAAAATTAATAGCTGTTTTCCTAAAACATCCACTTTCACTCTCTTCTGATCTATCCTTGACACACTCACAGGTAGTCCAATGTTTTGAACTGGTTTAATAGCTGTTTTCCTAAAAAAAAATTACCTGTATATATTGTTGTGTGTTTTGACTTATTGGTTTTGGTGAACTAACATATGTTTGACCATTTATTTTTGCTTTGACTAGATGGACCCCCTTGATATTGTGGCTTAAGAAAACGAGGTAACTCCATTTCTTCTGTCTTTTTTGTCCTTCATATTATCCAACCATATTAGGTTGATCTATTCCATGTGTTTTGTTTGAAACCCATGTCTTTTTTCTATTCCCAGGTTTATTGTTTGGCTTTTATCTTTAATTTTTTGAGATTATTTTGGCTGTTGATCATTCTGTTGTTTTTATATCTATTAGACTGTGTGTAAGCTTAATTTACAAGTTATGATAAGTGAAGGTTCATGGTTGTGGTGGATTTCAGTAGGTATATTAGGTCTTAGTTAGTGTTTATGAAAGTAGTAGTGTTAACTTGCTATAGTTAGCCTAATTTATTCTTCTATGTTGATTGTCATGGCATTTGGTTAGCTGGGTTCCCTGGACACCGCAGACTGTGTTGACAAATATCACACTTATGAATTTGAATTTGTTCCTGGCATTGTGAGTTCCCCATACTCTCCATTTAACAGGCTATTTTTTAGTTATTTGGTGTTCCTAATTGTGTTCTCTTCTTTTACTCAGTCTATGCAGTCACTCCCTGTTCTCTTCTTAGCAGACTTCTATAATAATATGTCATCAATTGTTCGCCTCATGGATCCGTTGGGAAATGTTTTTGTCATCTCCATTAAACATCGTCCAAGCAGGGTTTACTTAAATCATGGTTCTGCTCGCATTGGGGAGGTTTACAATTTGTTGTCTGGTGGCTGGATCACTCTTAAATTTATGAAGGGTGTGACCTTTGAAATGTCTGTCAGGGACAGGCTGTGGAACCAAGTTTCATATCCATTTCCTCCTAAGAATTTTGGTCTTGGAGAGCCTAACCTCCCAATGAGTCTTATTCATGAGGACCAGGATGAATTCTTTTTTGTTGATTCTATCCATTTTCACCACTCTTTGACCAAAACAATCTCTGTTGAGGAAACTAACACCCCATTTCTGGTATGCATGAGTTTTTCTATGTATTTCCCTTTTTAAATTTGTAATTTTCTATTTTGTTGGTTCCCTCAATTAAGGAAGATTCTATTCTCATTTCTGTTTTTTCACAGCTTCTCCCATTGTCTCTAAATCCTTTTTTTAATTGTTTTCCTGAATTTTTTTACAGTTCCTTCACATTTGTTTTTGCCATTTTGCTTTCTCTCCTGCTGCTACTTCCATCACTTTAGTCAACTTTCGTGGGAGGAAATGGAAGTGCAAATTTCAGTGGCAAAGTTCAAAACTCAATTACTGCTGTGTTTCTGAAGGGTGGGGAACCTTTCGTGGTTTGAATGGTCTTCTTCCAGGGACCTCTGTGAAGTTTGGTGTGGCTAAGAAAAATAGGAAATATCTCTTTGTTAAGGTTGTTGAGGACTAGGTGATATCTATTTATTGGAGTTGCTTAAATCAGTCTTTGTTTTTTTTCCTTTTGTGTGTATGCCTTTTAATTATCGATGTTTTGCTGTCCAACTAGGCCTTTTAATGTATTAACTACACTCCTTGGTTAGAATGCTTTATCTCAGTTTGTTTAAAACCTCTGTTGCATGATTCACAGGTCTTTTTGTATTGTACTGCTTCTAGCTATGAAATATGTTTATTTCACCTGTTACAAGGAAACTATCCTATGTCAAGCTCTATATAAATTACATGTAATGAACCCGAATTGTGTACATAACACATTACTTTAACTTTAATTAGTGTTTCCCTTACTCACTATTTTCGAGTTGGAATTCTTTAACATGTCTCAGCAATGGATTCTCAGTAATTTGTTGGCACAAGATCGATTCTCATGTTTTTTACCTCTTTATCTAAGAATGAACAATTCTCTTGTGTTAGTAAATTATATTTTTCAATCAATGGTGAACCACAAGCATTATATATCTTCCAAAATAAGCAACATTCTTCATATCAGAACTTCTATTGTACATATTCAAATGGTGTAAACTTGCTGCAAGAGCTATTTAATGGACTTTCATAGCAAGTTTTGACTAACTACTAACTCTTTCATTCAAATTTGTAAATTCTGTTGTTAGCAGCCTTCCTGTTCTCTAATGTTAAGATTGGTCCCTATATTACAAAATTGTATATCAACAATTAACAATTTTTTTAGAATGCTTAACAGTGGTCTTTTCTTCTTGGTTCACACAAAACATGGTTGAATGCTAAAACTGGAACTCAAGAAAAACCTGATATCAAATTCCATTAATCATACATTGTGTAAATTAGGCCACATATATCTTATAAATCATTTTAACTGTACATATCTATAAATTATATTTTTCAATCAATGGTGAACCACAAGCATTATATATCTTCCAAAGTAAGCAACATTCTTCATATCAGAACTTCTATTGTACATATTCAATGGTGTAAACTTGCTGCAAGAGCTATTTAATGGACTTTCATAGCAAGTTTTGACTAACTACTAACTCTTGCATTCAAATTTTGTAAATTCTGTTATTAGCAGCCTCCCTATTCTCTAATGTTAAGATTGGTCTGTTTATTACAAAATTGTATATCAGCAATTAACAGTTTTTTTAGAATGCTTAACACTGGTCTTTTCTTCCGTGCATAATTTTTTAGACTTAACACTGGTTTCTTATTCTGTCATGGTTCACACAAAACATGGTTGAATGCTAAAACTGGAACTCAAGAAAAACCTGATATCAAATTCCATTAATCATACATTGTGCAAATTAGGCCACACATATCTTATAAATGATTTTAACTGCATAACTAACAGTAATTAATGTATGCAATTTCAATTTGGGATCACCACATTGTGCAAATCTAGTCAAATCTTTGCTTGACATGACTTAAGAGAGATCACCACATTTCTTATTGCCTTGGCTCAAAAACTGACGCCTTACTATCTGCACATGTCATCGATTTGACATTTCACTCAAAGTTATTGAGTATGTGTTTATCTCTTAACATCTTATTTGTTCCACCCTTACTTCTATATATATCTGTGTATATTTAACCATTTGCTAACAGCTTTCTCTCATCTCTTTCAAGCATTCAAGCCTATTGTATTGCTAAGCTTTCTCTTTTTCCTCACTATTCTCTCCCTTTTGCATAACAAGGTAATGTCCTTCCTTTCCTTTTGCCTTCTCTTCAACTAATCTATGCATATCTTCTTGCTGTTCTATGTTGTTTCACATATTTGTTTATCATAGAAAATCTACTGTTTGGTTGACCTCTAATAGGCAAAGTCAGATTAGAAACAGTTACATTTATTGTTCTTGGAATTTCCTTCTTTTAATTTATACATGTTTGTCTCCTTTGAGTCTAAAAACTTGCTTTTCTGATATCAACTGATGTTGCAGATCATGTTATATAATGAGCATTGTCATGTTTGTTATAAATTTGATTAAAAATGAGCTATCCTATTTAGAATTGCCTCAGCTCACTGATTTCTCGTGCTTGGTTTATTTTGAGAATTTCCTTTTGCAGATGCCTATTACTACCATTGATCCTAGAGATGACAGTACATATGCTTTGGTTATCAAGTTTGATAGATATTATGTTGAGTATTTGGCTGAAAATGTAAGCTCCAATAGAGGTTCTACACTTGCATTTTGTTTTTTTTTTCATTTTCATAGTATCCTACTGATCATTTATGTTTCATCTTATTATTGTTGGGTGTTGTGTTCCTCAGTTATCTGTTAAGCTGCCTGAATTGTTCACAAAACAACATTGCAGTGATATCGATTTTTTGGTCAATCTGTGTGATCCAGTTGGGAATGAGCATCAAGTTGTGGTTAAGAAAGTGAATGCTCGTGTGTATTTTGGAACTGGTTGGAATGAAATGGGTCATCATTATCTCCAAAATGGTCGAGGAATAGTTAGGTTGGTTTTCGTTGGGGCAAACAGATTTTTTATCAAAGTTAAAGATAGGTTTGGTAATCAAGTTGACTATCCTACTCCTCCCTGTATGTATAAGCTTAGTCAAGCTCCAATTCCAAGTCTAACCATTGATGCCGGACTCAAATACTTCAGTGCAATCTCTAAGGTCCCTACTGGTTACCACACATTGAGGAAGCGTCTAACTGCAGATGATTCTAGGGGTAAAAGACTGGTGTGTTTTTTTCTTTTCATGCTTTTGGTGTTTTTCTGGTGTTGCTCAGACATTTTTACTTTCCTATTTTTCTGATTTTATTGCATTATGATGTGCAGACAATCCCTGCTGATTTTTTACATATGATCATGCCTGCTGGTTTTCATCAAGTCAAGTTAATTGATTCCTATGGCCATGCTTGGATCTGTGAGGCGAGGAACGATCAGGATGATGTCTCTCTGTGGTGTGTATTCTGGTTGGGTTCTTTTTCGCCATACCAAGTTGTTGTTTGAGGGTACTTATATTAGCCTTGGTATTACATCTGCAGACCCAACATCCATCCTGTTTGAGTTCAAGAGGCCAATATGAATACTTTGTTAGGCTGCTATTGTCTGTTGTTGTTGTTTGTTATGGTTTTTAGAGTCTAATTAAGCAGTGTGCTTCTAATTAAGTCTTTCCCTAGCCTTCTGTTGTTGTTTGTGGTCTTTAGGGTGTAATTCAATTTCATCGATGTAATTCAGTATTTTGCTAGGCTCCTGTTGTTTGTTGTTACTGTGGGTTGTAATCAAATTGTGTCCATGAAATCAGGTCGTATCTTTAGTTCAGTAAAGTAGTGTCTATGCCTAATGTGCTATTTGTTCATTAAGTGTCAAGTCTTTTGTTTGTCAAAAGCATTGTGTCCTTTCTTTCTTGCGTTATATATAATATATAATATAATTAGTTATAAATCAAGATAGCTACCTATAATCTAATATATATGCTACATAAAAATTACAGGCTTATCTAATATTAGTTACTGATATGGCAATACAGTAGTACCTGATGTAGTTTATTTGATATAATGTTAGTCAGTGATATTCCTGCAGTTGTTTATCTGATATAGCAATACAGTAGAATCTGATGTAGTAATACAGTTCAGCAATTTTCGAACTATATGGAAGCATAAAATAAAATACTTAAATGGTTATAATTAAATTGGACAAAAATGGGAGAGATCTGTAGAATCAGTGGCTAAGAAAAATCTGTAGAATCAGTGGCTAAGACCGCTTGACCTATCTCTAAGAACAGACCATATCCCACAAAAGGAAACCCATGAATGGATATTTTTTTCACTGAATTCTGTTTTGATTAAATCCCACTAGTAGCTTAGCTCATACCACAGCAGAAATCTGAGTATAGAATGAATTTGTCAATAAATTTAAATTTCCTGCAATTTGTCTGACTGATATAAAGAAGAAACATGCTCCTCTATTAACTGAGGAAACCACCCTTATGCATTATGTGCTCTTCAATTAATTAAGATGAGGCTCGACTGAATTAACATACTTGAATATGAATTATGATTTATATTGACTTGAGCCATTTATCAGTAGATGTTTTTTTTTTTTTTGAATTTTTGGCATGGTCAAGAATATGTACTATGATCTCAATTGTTAAAGATCTAAACTTATACTCAGATAGCACCTTCACTGTTTTTTAACTAATACACTGTGATGAAGTTCTTCTCTTTCACCTTTCAAGACCATGTATCACTTGCATTTTTCCCCAAATGGATCATATTGGGTGTGATTTTGTACTTCACATGTAACCCAAATATATTTACCATGATATCATTCCTTGCATCTGAATATTAATATTCTATAACTGACACATCTAATCATTCCATGTATTTCTTTGTGTGGACCAATGGTTAAAATTTTCTGTATTTTAACTTCCCAATGTGATGACATAAGATACATGCTGGTTTGATTTTACACTACACTATATCACATCAATTCTCCATATATGTATCTTTGCATATCTAAATACACTCTTAAGATTATTCTTACAAGGATGCACCATATTTCTGAACTAGATATGACAAATCAATCATTTGCCTTAAATCAGGTTACTCATCTACACGTGGTTGCCTTTTCTTCCTTTGTTCATCTTGCATTTTTCTTTCTTTCACGTTCTTCCATGGTAGCCTATGACATCAAACCTTTGTGTCATCGACGTTTGCATATCTATGACAAAGATACTTAACTTATTTGGTATCATAACCTGTTGGAACATTTACAAGCACACTGACGAACACGAACAAAATAGGCTGAGTCGCGGACTAGGTCGCTCTCTTTAAGACGTTTCGCGGCTCTACCCAAGGTGTGCAAGCAGTTTCTCCTAGCCACGCCGTCCCCAGGATAAAATAGCCTTCTCAAATAATATATTATGATCTTCCGTGCACCTAGGAAGACCACCAAACTCACACCCCCTATTCTTTATTTTACTGCTCGGAATTCTAGTCTTTTTCTCACAATGAGAAGTATCCTTTCTTTCAAAAAAATTGTTCTCACTCCCTCATTCTCGTTTCTTTTCTCTCTACCCTTCTCTTCTCCCAAAACATCAAATTTATATATATCTAAAACCAAAACTGATATGTTACCGAAGCAATACATAAAAATAACGTATGGAAAAATAATAATAATAACAATTAGCTAGTTTTAATGCACTTCACGTACAGTTAAAACCTTCTATAGCTAATAGCTAATAATCAATGATTTAAAAGTATAGATTGAAACCCGTTGGAAAGAATAAAAAACGGACGACAACCAATTCAATGAATGATAATGCCATGATCCAACGTTATCATTCTCAAATTATTATGTTTCAAACGGTTATATAAAAAGAATTCAATGCATGGCTTCATTAAAAATTTGATTTCAATTCAAGAGAAACCCAAAGCACGGCAATGAAATGAATTGAAGCTTATAAAAAAGCTTTTAAAGTTGCATGAATAAAATATTGACTTTATAAGTAGTTTGATTGAATTGTTTTTGTAATAATAATTTTTAAATAAAACATAAATCCCAACAATCCCCCACTTGTTTTCTTTAAAAAAATTCATCGAGCAAATCTTCTTTATATAAGATTGAGCATAAATATTGGTGTTCGTAAACTTGAACCAATACGTAGTGATGATGCTTCCGATTCAACAAGAGTGACTCGTAGTCTTGAACTCTATCTCAGACAACATTACACACTCAATCTTTCGAGGTGTAGTTTATAAGCCCGTGCATTATGGCCCTCCACATTATCCCAGTATAGTGAACGCTCTAGAAGTTTTGTTTAAAATTTCATAGGAAGCGGCCATACTTCCACATTCACATAGGTGAGTCTATCAAGAGTACTCATGTAGCTACGTACCCCACTCTATATAGAGTATAGAACTCATTAAGAAATTAATTCAACCTCTCAACACTACATGATATCATGCTCCACATTATGAATGAGACTTAAAAAATATTTGTGCATGACTCCACATCTTTTATAAGTTGTTATTACCACATTGAACCTATTTCTTGGGATCTCCAGTCTATTAGGTCAGGTTACCCTTATAAAAGACAACTTAATGGGCATCAGTCTCATTCCTCTTTAGGTTTTTAAAACCTTCTCTCTTAATCCTTTCGTCAAAGGATCAAGCACATTTTCTTCAAACTCATATGATCTTCTTGATTACTTTGTAATAGCCGGCCGGTACTATCACAATAGATCAATATGGTTGGAATCCTTTTTCATAGTAGGAATATCCAAAAGACTATTCCATTCATCATCACTGCAACTTCGTAGCACAGTGGGAAACCTTTTGTAATCTTAGGTCCATGACCCTTTTTAAGGTACATCATGGCCCTCTCAATAGTACACAAGTACTCATTACTAGACCTTCAAGTAAATCTGTATAATAAACTCACAACACACTATAATTGTAGTGCAACCAAAGACTATATTGAAGATCGCAAATGATGATGCTTGCAAACTCGGACTTTTCAACACTCTCATGGTGTTCTTGAGCAAGTTGACACTAGGATTACCATAATGAGTGCTTGGTTTTCAAGCGAAGTAATTTATATTTACTTCACCAACATTTTTCAAATCAAAATCTTTTACACAATGTATTCTGGATAATTTTCACAAAAATATCGAACCAAAAATAAGTAAGTCGCCAACATGTTTAGAAAAATAATAATGCAAATATTATTATCCAAAATATAATAAAGCACTTCATTTTGTTAATTTCAAAACATATAAAATCATAAGATTAAGATTCTCATAATTAGAGAAAGCAAAAGTCGCCATTTTCATCTAACTGAATTGCATTATTCTAATAAAAATAATAATTATTAGAATCACATGTTCTAATAATAATGCACTATTAAAAATAGATTAGAACCCCACTGTTTTTCACATTTACACGGAAAAACAACTTTTGTAACATCAACTTTCTTCATTTCAATAAGACTTCATCATTTGAATAAAATCAGTAACTTTTATTCTTAACCATATACACCATAAAAAAATCTCTAACTCGATGGTCACAAAAATAAATAAACAAATTTTTTTCATGAGACTGACGGCTCACATATATAAAATATATTCATTACTTTTTCATTATAAAACTTCAAAGAAAACATTCAGTTAAATGGATATTAAATCCATTAATCCACACTTTATTATGTAACATATTTTACAAATAAAACACATTGAATACTCTGTCACTAAACCCAACGGTCCAAACCTTAATGAAGAAATTATTTTTATGTTGCACTATGTGCATAGTATTAAAGACCATAATTAGCATCCTACTTTATTAAGAGATATAATAATATATCTCACCATTGGAAGAAAACTAGCAACGTAATATTAATTAAATAATATAAAAGATGATATTTTTCTTTCTTTTAAAAATTCAACTAATTAATCATTTAAAAAAAATTCATAATCAAAATATTATAAAAACTATGAGTATTGAAAATGAAACATTCAAATTGAGTGTTCTCACATTCCCATAATTCTTCCTTACAAAAATATTATTATTTGTAAGGGTATACAAATCAATTCTCGTGGTTCGAGTAAACCGACTTTGTTACGAAGATAACTCAAAACTAAGTTCTTATTCATCTCTGGAGTATACATATATAACATTTTTTTAAGAACCAATCTTTCCAGAGGTAAACATAAATATCACATATCAAATTTTAGCAACAACAAATAACAAAATTACCTTAAAATTATATTTCCATATCAAACATGACGTGTTACGCCATTGTTTACCCACCACCCTTCGAATCCACCAATAACACTAACTTCAGAAATCATATCCATTCTTGAGGGATGATTTCTACAAGTTCTTATTCTTATTCTCATTTCCTTTTTTCCTTATTCATGATTTAGAGTTTCCAAATTTTATCTTTGATTTCGAGACACTCTAAGTGAAATTGACAATAGCAAAATATTGAGTATAAGACATACCTTTAAAGTCAACATAAAACATCCCTTTGGAGACCGTGTAAGACATACCTTTGGAGACATCAACGAGAGCGTCTTTGGAGACATCAACGACAGCTTTGTGTTCGACCAAAATGGCAGATTGTCAACGTCTTAAAATTGTTGGAACATTTACAAGCACACTGACGAACACGAACAAAATAGGCTGAGTCGCGGACTAGGTCGCTCTCTTTAAGACGTTTCGCGGCTCTACCCAAGGTGTGCAAGCAGTTTCTCCTAACCACGCCGTCCCCAGGATAAAATAGCCTTCTCAAATAATATATTATGATCTTCCGTGCACCTAGGAAGACCACCAAACTCACACCCCCTATTCTTTATTTTACTGCTCGGAATTCTAGTCTTTTTCTCACAATGAGAAGTATCCTTTCTTTCAAAAAAATTGTTCTCACTCCCTCATTCTCGTTTCTTTTCTCTCTACCCTTCTCTTCTCCCAAAACATCAAATTTATATATATCTAAAACCAAAACTGATATGTTACCGAAGCAATACATAAAAATAACGTATGGAAAAATAATAATAATAACAATTAGCTAGTTTTAATGCACTTCACGTACAGTTAAAACCTTCTATAGCTAATAGCTAATAATCAATGATTTAAAAGTATAGATTGAAACCCGTTGGAAAGAATAAAAAACGGACGACAACCAATTCAATGAATGATAATGCCATGATCCAACGTTATCATTCTCAAATTATTATGTTTCAAACGGTTATATAAAAAAGAATTCAATGCATGGCTTCATTAAAAATTTGATTTCAATTCAAGAGAAACCCAAAGCACGGCAATGAAATGAATTGAAGCTTATAAAAAAGCTTTTAAAGTTGCATGAATAAAATATTGACTTTATAAGTAGTTTGATTGAATTGTTTTTGTAATAATAATTTTTAAATAAAACATAAATCCCAACAATCCCCCACTTGTTTTCTTTAAAAAAATTCATCGAGCAAATCTTCTTTATATAAGATTGAGCATAAATATTGGTGTTCGTAAACTTGAACCAATACGTAGTGATGATGCTTCCGATTCAACAAGAGTGACTCGTAGTCTTGAACTCTATCTCAGACAACATTACACACTCAATCTTTCGAGGTGTAGTTTATAAGCCCGTGCATTATGGCCCTCCACATTATCCCAGTATAGTGAACGCTCTAGAAGTTTTGTTTAAAATTTCATAGGAAGCGCCATACTTCCACATTCACATAGGTGAGTCTATCAAGAGTACTCATGTAGCTACGCACTCCCACTCTATATAGAGTATAGAACTCATTAAGAAATTAATTCAACCTCTCAACACTACATGATATCATGCTCCACATTATGAATGAGACTTAAAAAATATTTGTGCATGACTCCACATCTTTTATAAGTTGTTATTACCACATTGAACCTATTTCTTGGGATCTCCAGTCTATTAGGTCAGGTTACCCTTATAAAAGACAACTTAATGGGCATCAGTCTCATTCCTCTTTAGGTTTTTAAAACCTTCTCTCTTAATCCTTTCGTCAAAGGATCAAGCACATTTTCTTCAAACTCATATGATCTTCTTGATTACTTTGTAATAGCCGGCCGGTACTATCACAATAGATCAATATGGTTGGAATCCTTTTTCATAGTAGGAATATCCAAAAGACTATTCCATTCATCATCACTGCAACTTCGTAGCACAGTGGGAAACCTTTTGTAATCTTAGGTCCATGACCCTTTTTAAGGTACATCATGGCCCTCTCAATAGTACACAAGTACTCATTACTAGACCTTCAAGTAAATCTGTATAATAAACTCACAACACACTATAATTGTAGTGCAACCAGCACTATATTGAAGACTGCAAATGATGATGCTTGCAAACTCAGACTTTTCAACACTCTCATGGTGTTCTTGAGCAAGTTGACACTAGGATTACCATAATGAGTGCTTGGTTTTCAAGCAGAAGTAATTTATATTTACTTCACCAACATTTTTCAAATCAAAATCTTTTACACAATGTATTCTGGATAATTTTCACAAAAAATATCAGAACCAAAAATAAGTAAGTCGCCAACATGTTTAGAAAAATAATAATGCAAATATTATTATCCAAAATATAATAAAGCACTTCATTTTGTTAATTTCAAAACATATAAAATCATAAGATTAAGATTCTCATAATTAGAGAAAGCAAAAGTCGCCATTTTCATCTAACTGAATTGCATTATTCTAATAAAAAATAATAATTATTAGAATCACATGTTCTAATAATAATGCACTATTAAAAAATAGATTAGAACCCCCACTGTTTTTCACATTTACACGGAAAAACAACTTTTGTAACATCAACTTTCTTCATTTCAATAAGACTTCATCATTTGAATAAAATCAGTAACTTTTATTCTTAACCATATACACCATAAAAAAAAATCTCTAACTCGATGGTCACAAAAATAAATAAACAAATTTTTTTCATGAGACTGACGGCTCACATATATAAAATATATTCATTACTTTTTCATTATAAAACTTCAAAGAAAACATTCAGTTAAATGGATATTAAATCCATTAATCCACACTTTATTATGTAACATATTTTACAAATAAAACACATTGAATACTCTGTCACTAAACCCAACGGTCCAAACCTTAATGAAGAAATTATTTTTATGTTGCACTATGTGCATAGTATTAAAGACCATAATTAGCATCCTACTTTATTAAGAGATATAATAATATATCTCACCATTGGAAGAAAACTAGCAACGTAATATTAATTAAATAATATAAAAGATGATATTTTTCTTTCTTTTAAAAATTCAACTAATTAATCATTTAAAAAAAATTCATAATCAAAATATTATAAAAACTATGAGTATTGAAAATGAAACATTCAAATTGAGTGTTCTCACATTCCCATAATTCTTCCTTACAAAAATATTATTATTTGTAAGGGTATACAAATCAATTCTCGTGGTTCGAGTAAACCGACTTTGTTACGAAGATAACTCAAAACTAAGTTCTTATTCATCTCTGGAGTATACATATATAACATTTTTTTAAGAACCAATCTTTCCAGAGGTAAACATAAATATCACATATCAAATTTTAGCAACAACAAATAACAAAATTACCTTAAAATTATATTTCCATATCAAACATGACGTGTTACGCCATTGTTTACCCACCACCCTTCGAATCCACCAATAACACTAACTTCAGAAATCATATCCATTCTTGAGGGATGATTTCTACAAGTTCTTATTCTTATTCTCATTTCCTTTTTTCCTTATTCATGATTTAGAGTTTCCAAATTTTATCTTTGATTTCGAGACACTCTAAGTGAAATTGACAATAGCAAAATATTGAGTATAAGACATACCTTTAAAGTCAACATAAAACATCCCTTTGGAGACCGTGTAAGACATACCTTTGGAGACATCAACGAGAGCGTCTTTGGAGACATCAACGACAGCTTTGTGTTCGACCAAAATGGCAGATTGTCAACGTCTTAAAATTGTTGGAACATTTACAAGCACACTGACGAACACGAACAAAATAGGTGAGTCGCGACTGGGTCGCTTCTCTTTAAGACGTTTCGCGCTCTACCCAAGGTGTGCAAGCGCTTTCTCCTAACCACGCCGTCCCCGGATAAAATAGCCTTCTCAAATAATATATTATGATCTTCCGTGCACCTAGGAAGACCACCAAACTCACACCCCTATTCTTTATTTTCTTTCGCTCGGAATTCTAGTCTTTTTCTCACAATGAGAAGTATCCTTTCTTTCAAAAAAATTGTTCTCACTCCCTCATTCTCGTTTCTTTTCTCTCTACCCTTCTCTTCTCCCAAAACATCAAATTTATATATATCTAAAACCAAAACTGATATGTTACCGAAGCAATACATAAAAATAACGTATGGAAAAATAATAATAATAACAATTAGCTAGTTTTAATGCACTTCACGTACAGTTAAAACCTTCTATAGCTAATAGCTAATAATCAATGATTTAAAAGTATAGATTGAAACCCGTTGGAAAGAATAAAAAACGGACGACAACCAATTCAATGAATGATAATGCCATGATCCAACGTTATCATTCTCAAATTATTATGTTTCAAACGGTTATATAAAAAAGAATTCAATGCATGGCTTCATTAAAAATTTGATTTCAATTCAAGAGAAACCCAAAGCACGGCAATGAAATGAATTGAAGCTTATAAAAAAGCTTTTAAAGTTGCATGAATAAAATATTGACTTTATAAGTAGTTTGATTGAATTGTTTTTGTAATAATAATTTTTAAATAAAACATAAATCCCAACATAACCAAGTCTATCACAGGTTATCAATAAGCCTCCCAACTTCTTTTTCCCATCATATCTTTGTAACATTTCTATTTAAACCAATTTTCCCAACTTCTTCATCACCAAAGTAACAAAATTATTGTTGCATTCATTTGCTTCTCCCTTTTTCTCTCTACTCTTAAGAGGTATGTTTTAGTTATTTTAGACATTAAGTTTTCATTGCCTTCTACCCAGTGTTCATTTAGCTTTGCACATATTATTTTATTTTTGTAATAGTTCCTTCGGACCTTTGTTTATCTATCATTATTTGCTAACCTTTCATGACGTTGCCTTTTGTTCTGTTTTCACCTTTTGTTTCATTGTAGGAAATCAATGGCATCTCGTGTTAACTTCATTTCTGAAATTGTACCTGGCAAGATTAACTGGAAACTTGAAGTTCGTATCATAAGACTTTGGACACTCCTTGAGAAAAAAAATCCTCTCAACACTAACAGTCTTGAAATGATTTTATTAGATGAGAAGGCAAGCTATTTAAGTTTTTTTCCAGTGCTTTCTTTATCTTGATTTCCTTTCTGTGTTTTAAATCTTTTCCCTATCTCAGCTTAATAGGATCCACTGTACTGTCAAGAATTCTCTGCTTCATGTATTCCAACCTGTATTGAAGGAGGGCAACTGCTATCGAATTGATAAGCTCAATGTTGGTCTTAATGACACAAAGTTTAGGACAACAAACAACAAGCACAAGCTTGCTTTTATGCCTATCACAGCCTGTTCTACCTTGCAGAGCAGCAACATTCCTCTCAATGATTTTATCTTTACTCCTTTTGTTGATATTTTGGCTTCACCCAAAGATGATAAGATTCTTGGTTTGTAGTTTCTGTAGACAATACTTTTTATTATCACATTGTCTTAAGTTTTTTGTCCTTCACTAATCTCTTGTGTTGATCAGATGTCATAGGACATATTGTTGAGAAGAGTGAATTAAAAACACAACGGACAGAAAATAGCTTTTATAATCTGATTAATTTGGTCCTTGAAGATTTAGAGTTAGTTCCTTTCTCTTCTATTGCACCTCATATGTTTTGGTTCATGAATTAAATTCTTAGATTTTCTGCTTTTCACGAACTTCATCTACAGATTCAACAGGATTCACTGTACTCTCTGGAGTGACTTTGCTGAGCAGGTTGCCTCTCATATCACTGATACCTCTTCCTCATCAGCTCCAATTATCATCCTTCAACTTTGCAAACTCAAAAGATATCAAGGTGCATCCTACCACTTAATTTCTTCAATTGTTTTGTTGACTCCTCACAGTATTCCTCTTTCATTGCTAACTATTTGGTTTGACAGGCATCATGGGTATTTCCAATGCTTACTATGGAACCAAGATTTTCATCAATGCTGATCTCCCAGAGATTTTGGACTACAAGACCAAGTATAGTTTGTATCAACTTTAGCTCAGTTAATTTAAGTATGCTCTTCTTTTATTTAAAACCTTTGTTGCTTTAACTTAGAATGGAAGCTTCTGATCTATCCTTGACACAATCCATGAGTCAGCTTTCTACCCCCCTATTGTAACTGCTCATACTGATTTTATGCAAAACCCCTACAAAACTATCTCTGAAGTGATGGAGGCCACTACTATAAGAAATGTTCCTTTGCACTTGAATTTATTTTCCCTTAAATTATCCCAATGTCATAGTTCATTCACATCATTAAACAAATTCAGGTCGGTTCTGCTGCTGTTCTTGCCCAAGTGGTTGATATTGAATCTACACATGGGTGGTTTTACAACTCATGCCAAAAGTGTTATCGTAAGGTGCTTCAAGTTGGATCTAAATTCTTCTGTAATGAATGCAACAAGAATGTCACTGCTATTCCCAGGTATTATTCAACTATTTGGCAAGCTAAAAAATCATCCTAGTTTCCTTACATTGTCTGCTTACATCATTGTTGGTTTTTTTTTAACACATTTGCCTTCTAATATGTTTGATAAGGTACAAAATTGAACTCAATGTTATCGATGGGACTGCTTCCACAAGCTTTATGGTATTTGATCGTGTGGTTAGTAACTTTCTTGGAATGTCGGCACAGGATTTAATTGGTCCTCCTAACGATCCTGTTAATGCCACCAGAATTCCTAACGAGTTCCGCTCTTTTTATGACAAAAACCTTCTATTTAAAGTTGAGATCAGGGATTCAAACATTAATCACGGCTGGAATAACTATGTTGCTAGAAGGTTGACTGCGGATTTTGATATCATCAACGAGTTCATCCAATTGCACTCAATCCAGGTTGCCTGCCGTCATTTATTATTTGGGTAACACTATCTTTGAATTATTTTATTTCCTTGGATCTCATCTGTTTGTTGGTTTTGATTCCTAGACTTTTACACTTGAAGAGGATCTTCATTCCAATGATTACTCTGACCATCATGCTCAAAGTCCTCTGGTATTTTCACAAGACAAATACATTTAGCACTGAGCAATTCCTATGTGTTTATTTCCTTATTATTTTTTTGTCATTGTTGCTAGCTTACTCTGGACAATGTTGCTTCCAATGATTTAACTGAGCCTGCTGCCATAGAAGTTTCCAACACTCCATCCAGCAAACTTGATGTTGTGGCCCTTAATGCTGGAAGCAATTCTGCTGCTGTGTTGAACACTGCACAAGCTAATGTTCTCGAGGCTTCCTCTCCTCCATTTGGTCCCAAGAAAGCTACCGTGTCAATGGATTCTCCACAAACTTCAACTACAAAAAATCTTAAGAGGAAAGCCATCAAGAAACAGAAAACCAACTGACTTGGTCTCTTATCTTCTGCAGTCCTGTTGTTTTTGTCATTATGTGTTACCTAGGTGTTTCTCCCCTTTATAGTTAAAGGTGGACTAAATAAAAGTAATTAGGAACTTATCTCGCTGTTCTGTCAAATCTTTGTTTGCTGGTCAAACAAAGTGGATTGCTTCTACATTCCTTTTCTTATTGTTATTAAGTGCTAGGTGTATCTATCTCTATCTATTTATGTATTCTGTACTCTCTTCAGTTATCCTTACAAGAATAGTATGTAATGTATTTGGATTTAATGTTATAAAATACTAAGTGTTTGTAATTTGACCCTTTTATCTATTATAAGTTTTCCTTTTATTTCCTTCATATGCAAACCTTTAAGCAAAAATTCTTTGTTTTTAAAGGTTTAGAATAATTTACAATAGCAATTGATTTAGCTATTTATCTTCTTCTTTACCATATTAATGTTCTTAAGTCTAATGAAAATAACATTGTTAGTCTATTAACCATGAATATAAAAATCAAATAAAACATACATCACTTGTGTTTTTTTTCTGTGACATAAACTTACATGATGCAAGCATGATTTAACTCTCTATTTCATGACATCATCCAAGATTGTATTGTTTTTGTTGCACTATCTTCTTTCCTTCATCATTCATATCAGCATACTCCATATCAATATTCTGGTTTATCACTTCTATTTTCATTGTTTTAACACTTCTTCTCAACGTTCTTTCCTCTTTTTTCTCATCTCTTCACATTTAACTAACTTGACATGTTTACATCGATTATATACTGTCTTATTACTTCTTCTTTTTGTTTTAAGCCACTCTTCTATCCCTTCTAACAACCACTGTGTTATTGCTTAAAGAACCAACTTCTTCAATATCCTCAAATGAAAGATTCAAAACATAACACCAAGAGAACCTGGTTTCCTATTGTTTCTAACAATTATAATTGTCAGTATCTTTTTACTTTCTTTTCCTATTACATTAATATGCAAATTCCTTAATTTTTAGCTACATTTATTTTTGATCCTTACATCATTCCTATTATAATATCTCTGACAGCTTCAGGCTCATCTTCCTCTTATGTAAAACCTTCTGTGGCACCTTTGAGACCAGGGAAGTTCATACTTAAACAAATAAATGTTGCTCAACAGAATAGTCTTCGACATCACAGTCATACTGGTATTCTTTTCTTACAATTGATCTTAGCTTATTTAAATGTACTGTATGAAAATCACTGATGAATGTTTAATCTCTTACATCTTCAGACTCACCTTCCTCTTATGTAAGACCTTTTGTGGCGCCTTTGAGACTAGGGAAGTTCATTGTTAGACCAGTAAATGCTGCTCAACTAAATAGTACTGTCCATGAAAATCAAACTGGTATATTTTCGTTACAAATTGTGTTACCTATCACTATTTTTGCAATATTGTACATTTATGTGGCAGATTTATCATTGATAAATTTCAAGCTATATGGAATCCAAAATAAATAACGGGACTCATTAATATATGTGCCTTTGTAGTGTTATATTTAAATGTCATGTTCTTTAATCTGGTTCAAAGGATGTTCTTTGAACCTTAAAACTCTTACACAGTTGTAATTAATATTTATCAATGTTGTTTTACTGCTATTATTTGCTTAAATCCTCATGCAAGAATCATATTTCTCAACTCTCCCATAAAATTTTATACTATCTTGGTTAGTATTAAATGCTAATTTGTAAGTATATGTCTAACTACTTGCTAATACCTGTTTTCTTGATCCATAAGACTTCTTCCAAGATGCAGCTGCACTTAATCCAACCGCTTGTGAAATACCAGGACACCAGCATATATCAGTTCATCAAGTTGCTGGTAATTCAATAAATCCTTTACTAGGCACATCACATGTTGCTTTTCATTCACTTAATCCCAACTCTTCAAAAGTGATTGCAGCTGAACTTATCCCCATCACTTCTCAGATAAGATCAACAACAGTTACTCACCAATTTCCTGCCTATTTTATTTTTGTTGTCTCTACTTAACTATTTTTCCCATCTTATAACTTGCTGATCTCTTTTTTCTTCCTCCATAAATTTTACTCAAGATGCAGATGCACTAAATCCAACTACTTCTGAAATGGCTATACCTCAATATATATCAGTTGATCAAGTTCCTAATAATTCAACATATCCTCTTTCAGTATTGCCACAAGTTCCTTCTTCAGTTACACCACCCATTGGTGTTGACCAATTATCTGTCGCTAATAATGAACTTCCTCAAGCCACACTCCTTGAACCTGTACTTCCAATTAATGGGATCACTCCTGAAATACAAACATCTAATCAAAGACTGTCACCAAATTCTCCTTCATTTCAATCACCAACTGGTATTCCACAACTCTGTCTAATTCTCATTTATATCTAACCCTCATAGAATTAATGTCTAATACAAACTTATATTGTACTGATTACTCTATTTATTTGACATATGTGCTTCATGAAGTTTCTTATTGGGATATTGGAGATGCAAAATATGTATGCCAATTTTGTGGTGCATTGATGTGGTTTGAGGAAAGAGTCCAAAAGAATTTTAAGGCTCGCTTCCCAAGATTTTCATTGTGTTGTAAGCAAGGGAGAGTAACTTTGCCTCTTTATGACCCTCCTCCTGAAATATTGTATGATCTATTTCATAAACGTGATAGGAGAGGCAAAAAATTTTTGGCAAACATTAGATCCTTCAATAGTATGTTCGCCTTTACCTCGATGGGAGGAAGGATTGATAAAAGCATAAATAATGGCGGTGGACCTCCAGTTTTTGTCATAAATGGAGAAAACTATCATCAAATTGGTAGCTTACTCCCCCTTCCAGATAATGAACCAAAATTCGGCAAGCTTTATATACATGACACCGACAATGAAGTATCCAACCGAATGTCTGTTGTTAGGTATTATCTCCCCTATCTGTTTTCTATTTACATGTTATTATGTTGTTGTTTACTGATTTATTAATTTCTCCTTGATTGTAGGATGGATGATGATGATATCAACTTATGAACCCAGATTGTCACTGACATAAAAGAATGTCTTGATTTATGTAATCCATTTGTAAAAACATACCGAATCGCAAGACATTTACTCTCTCAGCATCCTCGACCAACAGTTAAACTTCGTCTTTTGGGAAAAAGAAATCAAGATGCTAGGCAATACAACTTACCAACGGCTTCCGAAGTTGCAGCTTTAATTGTTGGTGATTTTGATCCTACTGGATTTGATAGGGATGTTATTGTGAGTACTCATTCAGGATTGTTGCAAAGAGTTCCTGTTTTGAGCGCTGCATATTTACCCTTGCAGTACCCTTTATTGTTTCCTTATGGGGAAAATGGTTTTTCAGAGGGTATTGAGTTCAGACTGATAACAACGCAACAGTCATAAAACGAGATCATCTCTCTATTAGAGACTGGCTAGCATATAGAATTCAGCACAGAGAAAATGATGGAGGTGTCCTTTTATTTTCTGGTCGTTTATTCCAGCAATTTTTGGTCGATGGTTATACCATGATTGAATCTTCTAGATTGAAGTGGGTTAAAGACAACCAGGTAAAACTAAGAGCTGATGTTTACAGAGGTCTTGAAGAATCTGTTCTGAGAGGTGAAAGAAACACCTCCACAACGGGTAAAAGAATTATTTTGTCGGCTACTTTTGTAGGGGACCCCGTTATATGATCCAAAATTATCAAGATGCCATGACAATTTGTAATTGGATTGGATACCCTGAACTATTCACAACCTTCACCTGCAACCATAAATGGCCAGAGGTATCAAGGTACTTTTCCAAAAATAATTTGAAGTCAGAAGATCGTGTTGATGTGGTATGCCGAGTTTTCAAAGTAAAGCTTGATCAATTGATTAAAGATATAAAAAAGTGGGATATTTTTGGTCGTGTTGTCGCAGGTAACTTTTATCTATATCTTCTTTGTTTTTTAATATCTATTCCGTGTGTTGTAAATTAAGAATAAGTTACTCATTGATTTGCAGTTATTTACACTATTGAATTTCAAAAACGCGGTCTGCCCCATGCCCACATCTTAGTCTTTCTTCATTCATCTTCTAAATGCAAGGATCCTGATGACATTGACAAGGTTATATGTGCTGAAATTCCTGATTAAAAATCTGATCCACGGTTATTTGAAATTGTTTCTACATCCATGCTTCATGGACCTTGTGGAGTTCAAAATCCAAAATCTACTTGCATGGAAAACAAAAGATGTACCAAACATTTTCCAAAGAAATTCAGTGACAAGACGTCCATTGATTCAGATGGTTATCCTCTTTATAAAAGAAGAGACAATGGAATTTTTGTTCAGAAAGGTCAATCCTTTTTGGATAATAGGTTTGTTGTGCTTTACAACAAAACTTTGCTTTTGAAGTATAGTGCTCATATAAATGTTGAATATTGTAACCAATCTAGAGCAATTAAGTATCTCTTCAAGTATGTTAGCAAAGGACATGATAGAGTTACAACAAAATTTTATGCTTCTGGTGATTCCAACTCTAACAATGCTATTGTTGATGAAATCAAGTTGTATTATGATTGTAGATATCTAGCCTCATCTGAAGCTGCGTGGAGAATATTTTCATTTGACATTCATTATAGAGAACCATCAGTGGAAAGACTACAATTTCATCTCCCAGGTGAACACTTGATTATTTATAGAGATAATCGGTCTATTCAATCTATTCTTTCTAGGCCAATTATTGGAGCTTCCAAATTTTTAGCATGGATGGATGCAAACCGAATATACCCACAAGCAAGAGAGCTAACTTATGCTGAATTTCCAACAAAATTTGTTTGGAATGACGAAAAGAGGGAATGGTTTCCACGTAAAAAAGGATATACCATTGGAAGACTTCATTATGTCCCTCCTGGAGCTGGGGAACTCTACTATATAAAAAGATTGTTGAATCATGTTAAGGGAGTCTAGTGTTTTGAACACATAAGAAAGGTTGAAGATTTTGTTCATCCAAATTTTAAAGATGCTTGCTATGCATTATTAGAAGATGACAAAGAATACATAGATGGTATCAAAGAGGCAAGCCATTGGGGTACTGGGCACTTTCTGCGCAAATTGTTTGCTGTACTTTTGCTATCTGCACAAATTACAAGACCTGAGGTTGTTTGGGATGCTACCTGGTTCCATTTAGGCGATGGCATTTTGCATAGGCAACGATCCATTTTACGATTTCCAGGTTTGCTTCTGCATCTTTTGTAAGTTGTGTTAGTCAATTTTGCCCCTATTAGAAAAATTACAAATGCATTCATTTCTTATTACAGAATTGCAATTGTCTGCTGATGAAATAAAAACCTTCACTTTGGTTGAGATTCATAAGTTGTTGCAAAGCAATAAGCCTTTCTGATTTTACTACTTTACCTCAACCTGATGAAGACATTCTTGGAACAAATCAAAATAGGCTTATATTTGATGAGATGAATTATGATAGAAATAAACTACAGGTTGAGAATCAGCAATTGTTAGCATCAATGACAGATGAGCAAAAAACATTTATGACAGAATCATGTCTAGGGTTAATGAAAAAAAGCCTGGTTTCTTTTTTTTTGAGTGGGTATGGCGAACAGGGGAAGACTTATATTTGGAGGATTGACAACCGGTTTAAGATCACAAGGAAAAATTGTTTTAGCAGTTGCTTCGAGCGGTATTGCCTCTCTTTTAATTCCTGGAGGTAGGACAGCTCACTCTCGATTTGCAATACCACTCAACCCAGATGAGTTTTCAACTTGCAACATAAAACGGGGCAGACACTTAGCATCTCCTGACCCCATCTTCCATAATGATTGAAGCGTGTGCCCCGTCCATCGGACGGGTCACCGCACTAGTCAAATCTTAATCTTATCTTAAAACCCTTAAGGCTCTAAGGTCAACAAGCAAATCTACCTAGCAATTTAGGCGCCAAAAGAGAGCCATGAACATCATGGATTAATAAACAAATACTCCCTCCGTCCCATTTTGTTTGCAGTTTAAGGTTTTGGCACACCTTTTAAGAAAAATGATTAGGAGTCTAGATTCTTTAAAAAGTGTTGTCTAATTTACTATTAACCCTTTATCTCTCTACCTAGATAAATGTGAATATTTTATTAGAGGTAAAAAGTTGTCATATATAATTAATAAGGGTATATGGGTAAAAGAACATTAAAAATTTCATTGGAAATCTAAAACAACAAACAATTTGGGACAGATGGAGTAACACATCCACATGGCTACAAATGGTTGGCATGCATGTTGTTTTTATTTTCAGTTTGCTATTTTCATTTTTTGTTGATTGGCTACAAAAATAATATCAAAGCGCATGATTGCTATCCTATGGTGAATAGACTGACCCGCTATATTATGTGCACATATACTATACTTAGGTTGCCTTTTTGTGGCCAATGATTAGCATTAGCTTAAGGCAAATCTAAATAAAATAAAAACATAAAAATACAAGTGGATGTGAGAAGGAAATCTTATGTTACATTCTAATTGGCCAACCTTTATATTCAACCAATTATCTTGAGTTCTCTTTAATCATTGTTAAGAAAAATTTATTGGTACACGTTATCTTCATCCATTGGTTTTGAGTCTCCTTATGTGTTTTTTGTTCAGTAAACCCATGTGAGTTTGTCATAAACATCCAACCTCACTAATTACATTCTTTGTTCTCTATTTATAAACAAATGCACTCCTTCAAACTTCAGCTTTAAGAACATTCATGACATGAGAGAAAGAGAGAAAGAAGAGCAACGCCAGGTGGAATTGGTCGTCCATTGCGGCGAGTGAGAGGACGCGCGGAGGGCTAGTTTGTTCAGAGATGCCGATGGTGTGCTGAGCATGACTTCGGTACACCGTCTTTCCCACTTTCTCATATTTCTCTTCTCCCTACTGTTAGTGTCTAATATACTAACTCTAATCATGTTTTAAAGTAAGTAGATGAACACAAACCATGTAACCACACCGCTGGCTGGCAACTTTGATGCACTTCGTAGATTTGAAGTTTATGATCTTGAGTTTGTCCCTAGAGGGGTTGTTGTTTTATTTATAATGCATGTTTGTTAAACACTTGCTACATTGAGTCTGATTTTTTTTCCTTTGGTATGTACTCCCTCCGGACTCACATATAAGCAATAAACACATTTTTAGGTTCATTGAAAAAGTAATGTATCTGGACTATATAGTCCAGATACATTACTTTTTCAATGAACCTAAAAAAGTGTTTGTTGCTTATATTTGAGTTCGGAGGGAGTATATTGCAAAGCTACCAAGATTTTTCTCAACATGTTGGAGTTGTCATGTTGTTTCAAACAAGATTTGGATTAAATAGTTGGACCAATGCATATATAAAGAAAATTAATGTGCAGCCAATGAACAAATGAGAGTTTACAATTGGCCAAAACAAGTGCTGAAGTGCATGTCTGTTTTGAGATCTGTTTCAGATCCTCAGCAAAGAGATTTTAGCAACACATGATGGAAACTTTCTTAAGCATGCATGCATGTATATTATAGATATTATTAGTATTATTTTCAAAAACATTAATTAATTTCATCTCATTGGGTTATTGTGGAGGTTAGTATAAAAATTAATTGGTTAATTTATAGCCTATCAAAAATAAATTGGTTAATTTATAATAATAGATTTTCCTAATCTACTTACATCCCATCAATCATCAGCCACCTCTCCTCATAATTTGTCTAGACATATTAATGATTATCACACGTTCTTTTTTCAGATAAAGCATGACATCACACCTATACGATAGGAGTAGAAAAGTAGCTAGGACTTACATAGATTTAAACTATTTTTAAACAAAAGAATAGTGGTATCAAGATTGCATAAGTAGTTATCCGTATCTTAAATATTGCTAATACTCGAATCATGTGGATGCTGACAGAAATGAACTCGAATTTTCGTCCGATGAAACTGATGAAGAATATTGTGAATTTCTTGGACAATACCATTGAATACATGGAATCGATAGTGAAAATTCAAGTATTGCTTTCACAGATGATGATGATGATGAAGAAGAATCAAACTCGACAAGAATAAATAATTGTTCATGGAACTTCTTTTGTTTACGTAATCTGAATAAATTAAATATAGGTTTTTATTTTTCTCACCCCCCTCAACATCAATCCCACCCTCATAATACCATAAACCCAAAAATACCTGTCTTTTAAAAAAAAATTAATTAATTTTTTCGGAATTACCTCTAAAAAAGGTAATTCCGGTTCAAAAAAAATTAAAAATTTCGGAAAGGTAATTCCGGTTCAAAAAATAAAGGAATTTCGGAATTACCTCAGAAATGAGGTAATTCCGGTTCACATTTGTGAACCGGAATTACCTATTTCTGAGGTAATTCCGAAAATTACAATTTTTTTTTTTCAATTATTAATATTTTTTATTTACATTATTTTTTTAACAAAGTGCGCAGTAGATCGACGACAGACAGGTGTAAGCGCGCGAGCAGAGTCTTCCGAGCAAAGACTCGCGGTGACGACAAAGATGTGTTGGGGAGGCCAGCAGTAGTAGTACTCCTTCTCCGGACACTCTACAGAGGCTCAGAGCTGTATCATGACATTCCTGCTCACGGTTAGTAGACATCGTATATATGTCCAAAAATAGTCAAAACTACTCTAAAAAAATATAAAAACACCACTAAAAATCTAACAAAACCAAAATAAGGCTATACAAATTTTTTTAGATTTTTTGGAGACTATGAAATATTAAAAAAAATCGTAAAAAATAGTAAACGATGGAATTTGGGATTTTGAGGCCGTAGTCCCGCAAGAAGTCTCTTCTACGGGAGTCTTGATTCTTGATTTTTTTTTGCTTCTAATGGCTGTGGTTTCATTACGATCAGAGTATGTTGTCCGAAAACTGATTTTTTAGCCTAAATTATTCGTTCGAAATAAAAAATATTAATAATTGAAAAAATAATATTAATTTTGAATTACTCGAAATAGGTAATTCCGGTTCACAAATAGAACTGGAATTACCTCATTTTCGAGTAATTCCAAAATCTTTCTAATTACAGGTAAATCCGAAATTCCATTATTTTTTGAACCGGAATTACCTTTTTTAGAGGTAATTCCGATTTTTTTTTTTAACAAACCATGTAATTTTTGTAAATTTGCAGGGTATTTTTGTCTGTTTAGGTAATTATGAGGGTGGGATTGATGTTGAGGGGGGTGAGAAAAATAAAGCCCTTAAATATATTGTCATTCAACTCTAAAATTTAATCTTATTCTATCCAGTAAATAGAAACTATGTGATGTTTTCTCTTTAAATCTATTTATTGAATAAGTATGTTTAACATAATTTTTAGTTGGAAAGAAACACTATTCAAATCCGGTTGTATGGCCCCGTGCACAGGCATGGGTCTAGTTAAGTTGAAAGCGCTAAAAAATCTAGGTGCAAATTTTCGATTAGTGAGATCAAAAGAAAAACCGAACATGGAGATAATTCAAATTTTTAATTTTTAAGAGAGCAGGTGCACTCTCCAAAATACGATTACAACAATGCTATGTTGACAAAAAAAAAAATTTGACAAATCGACAAATCACCAACCTACAACACCAATTACCCAAGTTTTTTAGACAAATAATGTTCAATTAACCAAGTTTTTAATCCACGCCGAAAATTGTGAAAAAGCAAGTTTGGTATTATTTGTCTAAAAACTTGGGTAATGGTGTTGTAGGTTGAGGCCATGACTATCGATTTGTCAAATTTTTTTTTTGTCAAAATAGCATTTTTCATACGATTAAGTCAACCCTGTTAGGATAGCTAATCCTCAACCTTAGATTAAAAATTAATCAATGGCTAATATTAACTAGCCGTTAACTTAGATAGCCCACAGGCTCTAGGAAGTTCGTTACTACAAACTATCTGTTAAGTTTGTTTTTTTTTTGACATAATCTGTTAAGTTTGTTAGTTTGTTCTAAATAATAGACAAAACAAACTTTTAAACCATTGGTATATAAACAGTCCATATGTATAGTACCAGAATACAATGAAATAAAAAATTACAAGTTTTATAGTTTTCTTTCATTGTGCTCCCAAGTTTTTGTTGTTGAGTTTCTCTATGAGTTCTGCATACGTTGGTTCTTGAAGCGTGGTAAGTGTACCTCGTAGAGAAAGAACAATAACCAGGTTAGGGTTTTGTTCGTAAGTAAGAAGAAAATAGAAAAAGAAGATAACATAGAGAGGAGGAGGATTATTACCTTTAAGGTGTGTGTTTCAGTGCTTTGAATATCTTCACACTCTCAATCATACAAGTGCAGGTACATGCAAACAAGATAATCAAAGATTAGGTAGGGTCCGCACAATAACAAAGTAAACGAAGGGAAAACACAAGAGTTGTTGGTGTTTTACCATCGTTTGTGTTTGTGATATCTTTCTGTTGTGTTTCTGAACCTACAACAGCAAAACCCAGAGTTAGGGTCTCTGAAATTCAACCAAACGAATAACACATAAAGTGTTTCAGTGATTTTTACCTTCGTTTGGTCACTACAAGAAAAGCTTACTTTAGCCACCAGCAATTGCCACGGAGCTTATTCCGTCAGTAATTTGTCACGGATTTGCGACGGCATGCGTAATTAATAGGGGCGCGAAATTTCCCGCTGGTGTTTGCCACGGGTTTGCCACGGACATGAAATTTGCGACGGAGATGTCGTGGCAAGTCCGTGGCAAACCATTGATCAAAATAAAAGGAGCCCGGTCCCTAAAAGAGACTGTCTCTCTCCCTGAAACAACAAAACGCAATCTCAAAAAAATAAAACAACAAAACGCTCTCTACGCTCTCTCCTCCTCAGTCACCTCCTCCGACCTCCACCCTCCACCCTCGTCCGGCCTCCTCCGCCCTCCCTCAACCTCCACTACACCACCGCGCCTCCCTCAACCTCCACTCCACCACCACTCTCACTCTCAACCTCCAAATCGAAACCCTAGCTTCCAAATTGATCGGTTCCTCTCAAGGTGAAATCAAGTACCTTCACCTTCCTCAATCATCTTCAAGGTAAAAATTGATCAGTCTCTCTCTCTCTCTCCGTTTCACTCACAACGCTTCTCCCTCTCTTACTCAAGGTTCATTCTCTCTCTCTCTCTCTCTCTCTCTCTCGGTTCTCTCTCTTTCTCTTGGTTCGTTCTCTCACTCTATCTCTCTTAAAACAATTATTTTTGACAAATTTTCCTCAGTTGAGCTAGGTTTGTGGATTTGTGTTTGTATGGTTTTTTTGATTTTGTGTTGTGTCATTTGCAGAAGAGTTGGGAAGATTGGAGGCTGAGACACAGAAAGAGATTGCTCATTATACACTTACTCGATTCAGCCTCGTGTTGTGTCATTTGAAGAACAGGTTTAAATTTTGTGCATTCAACTTTAGGACTGCATGCTTGTAATGTTTTCTTTGGTTAAATTGGAAAAGTTAAATTGTATGCTCTTTCTTAGATGGAACAGGAATTATGAAAGTAATAACTTCAATGTTGTATGGGGTGTTTGTTCTGCTTTAAGTATGGTTGATATATTTGTTTTAATGCCAGAATTATGAAGTTTATTTGAAATGAATTGTTTGCATTTTTGCAGGATGATGATGCTGTCAATGCCAAGCTTTCATTAATAAAGCATCATTCTTGGTTAGCAATAGTCATCAAGAAGTACCGAATTTAAAATACAAGGTTCGACAATGATAAGGTAATGAGGTTAAAGTATGCTTAACTTGAACCTTATCTCATTTGTTTATCCTTTTATTCTTCTATTGTCTTTCAGGTTTGCTATGCAAGGATCTTAGATCTGAAGAGGAAGTTCTTAGAAGCAGCCTTACGATATTATGATATATCTGGTGTGTGGAATATGCCACATACACTTGAGTGCAAGTATACACTGTCCAAAAACAAGTAGTAAAAAGATCGAACCCACAGAGATTGAAAAACTCACTTTTAAATGATATAAAGTAATAAAGTGTAAAGTCACAAAGTAACAAAATAATTTTGGATTTTGTTTGATGATCACAACTAAGTTAGAAAGAAAGCAAGTAAAGAATGTTGATAGTGTAAAAGAGAAAAGCTAGTTGGAATGTCTTCATCAAGTAATTTACTTAAAAGTGTATGATGCGAAGATGTGATGCAACCTTTGAATCTTTGTTGCATTAGCTATGTGCCTTTCGGTCACTTTCTTGAGTTTCATTACCACTCTTATGATCCTTGTTCTATGCAAGATAAGAAAGGGGTGTTAGTGCCAATCTTGCCTCCTAACAAGTATCACTTTGCTTAAGTGAATTCACTCTTGTATTTTAAGTACCCACAATTATCCTATGGACTATACTATCCTATGTCTAGGACTTAGCATGGTTTTCACAAAGTTTTCTTTATGTAAAACACTCACCCATATTAGTTCTTGAGTTCTTAATTGTAAGCCATGTCCGGTCATTTACAATTCATACTTATTCTAAGTGATCAAGTTTAAAATAAGTAATAAAAATATTATCAAGCAAGAACTAAAGTACAAACATACATACATGCAACATACTTACTTAAAAGCTCATTAAATGATTAGAACATTCCAACTAAGAAAGGTTTAGCTAACAAGAGACATTGCAAGATATATATAAACCGAATAGACCATGTTTATATATATAGAAATCACAAAAGAGAAACAACAAGAGTAAAGTTACAAATGTTGAAAACCTTTATATGAAGTCTTCTAGCAATGCACTAGCATTACTCCTTAGCACTATACAAACACTATGAAAATGAGTAAAGGAGGATTTGTCAATTCCTTCCTCTTCCTCTAAAAATATAAAAACTAACTATGTATATTGAAATTTTGATCTAACTTATGGATTGTGATATATTTCCAAATGAAGATGTGAGGTCCTTTTATAGTCTTCAAGTGAGGTGCTTCCTTTCTTCATGTTGAAGTCATCTTGAGTGGATCATAGCTGTAGTTGCTTTTCGAGAAGTTAATCCCATGTTGAAATCTTTGACTTGATATATAGGGCGGTTCCATGGTGATAGAACATGTGTCCCTATGTTGGTGACTCTTCAAAGCTAAGCCTATAGCTATGTGTGAATGGTAGGCGCCTACTATACATTGTTGGATGGCATCGGGGAAGCGGCGGAGGTCATCACATTGCATGTGGATGCATATGAAACAGTCGCTTATTCACCAAGTTGCGCGAGAATTGATGCAGATCGGTCACGGAGCATTGATGCGACGACATTGAGACTGCACCGAACAAAACATCAAACATACCACAATATATCCAAAATGGCCTATAACTAACTATAACCATTCAATTCACTCAAGTTAGCATATATCACATAAAATACTATATAAACTCTTTATTTTTACTTGAAAGAGAGCAAATACTAAGTTTAAACATATGAAATACTCTATATAAAATAGAGTTATCACACCCCCAAACTTAAACCATTGCTTGTCCGCAAGTAATGACAAAGACAAACTATAAAAACTAAAATTCTAGAAGATAGATCAGCTTGATTTTTGGATTTTTATGAGGAGTTCCCTATGAACTTCATTTATCAACAACTTTTCTTGTGCCTTTATTTCTTCAAAACCACCAAAGTTATTCAAACTCTTTTGTGTGTGTGTGAACCCACTGAGTTGAGATTGGTTCCAAGACTAAGTGAAAAAATTTCCTCCTAGCCTTTTGAAAGGATTGGTTCATCTTTGGTCACACCAAAATATTTTTCAAAAGAGAGTTTAGACTCACAAAATTTTCTCAAGTGTTGGGGAGTTCTAATTTCAAAAGGACTTGATTGAATCTTTCAAAGCTTTTTGAGCCAATGCAATTTTCTATTTTTTTGTGTGGATCTTTTTGTGCAAATGCAATACTTCTTTGAAGTGTTTTTTATGCATTGATTTTTTTCTGCATTTTGTCTTTTCTTCAGTGCAGTTTGCAGTGATGCAGCTGCACTGATAATGCTTTTTCTTTTTCTAGCTCATATTACCTTCCTCACTGACCTCCAGATGCAAATGCACTTTGGCACAGGTCTTTGACCTCCAGATGCATATATTTTTTCTTTGCACTTTGGCACAGTTCGATTTATTGAACTATCCTCCGGATACATTTATTCTGCATGGCACAGTGTCTTTGACCTCCAGATGCATTCATGTACTTAGGCACAGGTATAGTTTCAAAAGATTCAGGATATGGCTTGTCCACATTTTTGTTTTCTTTTTCTACATTGTTTACTCTTTACACTTTTGAAATTCAGCCTTTGTTTTCATAAAACACCCCCAAACTTAATTCTTTAAGCTCTTCTTTCTTTTTAGTAAAGCTTTGTTTTGACCTAAGCTTACCAAAAATTCCCCTTGCATCAGATTGATCTTTTAAATAGCAAGGTTCTTTTCACAAACTCGGTTTTGAAGTGTTGAAGTGAAAATAATTTTGGTTTTTCCGAGAAATAAGGCTTCTTTTTCTCTTTTTCATCATTGAAATTCCATCCATAGGTTTTCACCATATTTTTGAAAAAGCTGATCTTTTCTAAAAATATTTAGATACTACTTTGTTAAGTACATCTAATATTTAAACAACTAAAAACTATTTTAAAACATATATATTTACTAAATAAAACATTTAATTTAAACACACAACATATTAGATAGAAACAAACATAATTAAACATAACATGCAAATCCCCCCAAACTTAAGGGGTTGCGAGTGCCTCACCGCAATTTGTTCAAAAATTAGAAACCATTTGTTCAAAATAGGGGAGAGGGATTAGTACAACCAGGAAATAGTCATAAAGAAACAAAAACAAGCATATAGCAAATGTAGGTGAAAGCTTGTAAATTGATACTCATGGTTTGGCTCCACTCCTAATTCGGTGCTATGTCCGCTGGAGGAGTGTGTTTCACCTTCTCTTCTTCTCTCCTTGGGCTTGCTTGGTGTTGCTTCAGAGGTGCGGATGCACCTCCTACTTCGGTGTAGTTGCAGAATTTGTTCTTGAACCGATGCAGTGCATCGATCTTGACTGCATCGATTTCTTTCTCTTTGGAGTTAATTTTGCTGCCTTCCTGCGCAGTTGCTTGAAGAATTTCGAGTATTGTGCAATGCTTCCTCTTCTGCTTTTGCCATTTCTTCCGTAACCATTTTGATTGTTGCCTCATCATGCACAAATTTGTTGTCTGTTGTGATGCGTGACAGAGTGATGCAGAGCATCACTCGCATTGCAACATGCATTGAGCTAGAGGCTTCGTGCAGATGATTCTTCTTCTTTGTCTTGCTTGTCGAGTCCTTCTTCTTCTCTTTCCTGCAAAACCTCTTTCTCAAGAGCAGAAACAACATTAGAAATTATGTTGCTTGGGTCAGAAGGTACTTCTTGTTCTGTTGGCATAATAGGGGTTGGTTGTTCTGTGTGAGTTGTTTCTTGTGGTTCATTTCTTGGAGAGGGTGGTGGAGGGGTTGTTTGTGGTGGTGATATGACTGGTGGATCATTGAGGGAGGGTAATGGTGATTTGGGAATGGAGGAGGATTCTTGGTTAGGTGAGATGATGGGTGTTTTGGTTACTGGTGAAGTGATAGGGGTTTGTTGTTGGGTTGATGCGAGTTTGTTTGGCATATTTCGCGCTAGCAATCTCTTCTAAGATCACACCTCTAGCCTGTTCCTCTTCTTCCTCATCAATTTCCTCATCACTCTCTTCTTCCTCTTCTTCTTCTAACTCTTTATCCATTTCTTTTAATTCCTCACTCTCAGCTTCAGATTCAGAATCATACAATTCTTCCACAACAGGTTCTACCACAACCTTCTTCTGCACTTTGAATTGCTTCCTAGTCACTTTCTTCTTGGTGCTAGGTTCTCCTACCTCCTTTCCCTTCTTCTTCAACTTCTTTCTCTTCTTCTTCTTCACCTTCAGATCTCAGTACCCAACTTGGGAATTCAGGGGCATTCACTTGGCCCACAAGATCAAAGATCTTGTCAAAGACCAATTGAAGCCAGTCATGTTGATCATTCTCAAATTTCCAGACTGCCCTCTGCTTCTGCATGTAATGCTCTTGCATTGCAGGAGCAGGGCCTCTTACATTTCTCAACTTTTCCTTCACTTCAGCACTCAAATTACCAGGGGGAAATTTTCTTTGTTCATTAGCAGCTATAGGGACTCCTTCTTTCATGCATAGCTCAGTAATAAGACAAGGGAAAAACAGAAATCCCTTTGACTTATTTGAACATGCAAGAATTTCCCTAGCAATCAATCTACCTATGTCTACATGTCCTCGGAGAGAATTGTATCTAGCAAGATCAATCTCTCTTTGGTCATAACATATGTATGTGATGTAGCGAGAATTGAATTGGCTATGAACAAATGCCAATTACCTAATGCATTTACCAAATAGTTACTTCTAAGCTTAATCTCATTAGGTGTGAATTTTTCCCAAACAGATCCTGGTATAGCAATCCTACTCCTTATTTCTTCCATTTCTTTCTTAAAGGCATTTGCCACTCTATTTTCAAATTCATTCCCATTATATTTCAAAGATATAATGTTCATTCAATTTCTTTGCATGGAAGTGTACAAGTTTACCTCTCACCATGGAAGTGTAGGAATGTTCTGCTCCTTCTTGTGGTGTGATGCCAGCATAGAATTCTCTCACTATGTCTTCAATATAGCCTCCTCTTGGTAGCACGAAGTGGTCCCAATTGAGATTGGCCACTGTTGACATGAATGATGGGCTTGCCTTCTTCAAATCATACCTCTCTCGCAATAGATGCATGTTCCACGGATGAACATTGTCATCGATTCGATTGATGATTCTTTGGCTTTCCTTTCCTTGATGATGATGATCCTGCATGCATGGCTTTCTTCTCTTTTTGGGGAGTTTTGGCTCCACTGCTCGATGATTTCTGTCTTGATTGCTTCTTCACCATTGTAATGAATTTCTAGGTTTTTGATTGCTTGTGTGTTTTGGAAAAGATTGGATTGAGAATGAGAAGATTGATTTGTGTTTCAGATGAGAGAATTTGTGAGAATTTGCGAATGAAGTGGTAATTGGTAACAATGAAGGCTTTATGTTTCGGGAAGAGGGAAGTTAGTGGAGTTATTAGGTAGCCGCATTAGCATTGCGTCTTTGCATGCATCTTGCCAAGTGTCTTGCTTTGGCTACCAATGTGTCATTTAATCTTGCTTAACCTCTTTTGATCTTCCTGAAGCCTTATGATTCACACTTAACCAATTTTCTTCAAGTTTATAAATTACTGATGCAGGGCACATTTTCCTTCAATGCAGTGCACTTGATGCACTTTGCATTAGTTTCTTGTATTTCTCGCAAAACAACTAAAAACATAAAATTGCACAAAAATAATTAAAAACAATGGGTTGCCTCCCATTAAGCGCTTGTTTTAAGAGTCTTGTCACTGACTGACTACCTCTTCTCACTTAGAGATTTTGCAAATGGGTGGTGGTTTTGTCTCTCACCACATGTTCACCATAGTACATTTTTAACTCTCTCGACCATTCACCTTGAAGACATATTTGAGGATTTATCAAATAAGTCTCTTTGCTCCATGTGGATAAACTTTTATCAACTGAAATGGTCCTGACCACCTTGACCTTAGTTTTCCAGGAAATAGCTTCAACCTAGAGTTGTATAGCAGAACTAGTCCTCCTTCTTTCAATTCTCTTCTGAGAATTTTCTTGTCATGCCATTTCTTAGTCTTAGCTTTGTAGATTTCAGCATTCTCATAAGAGGTTTGCCTAATTTCTTCTAACTCATCAAGTTCTAACATTCTCTTTTTACCTGCCTTGTTCAAATTGAAATTGAGCTTCTTGATAGCCCAATAAGATTTGTTTTCCAATTCTACAGGTAAATGGCATGCTTTTCCATAGACTAATTTGTAAGGGGACATTCCTAAGGGTGTTTTGAATGCTGTTCTATATGCCCATAAAGCATCATCCAAATGTAAAGACCAATCTTTCCTATTTGGACTAACCATTTTTTCTAGCATTCTCTTAATTTCCCTATTGGATAATTCTGCTTGTCCACTAGTTTGAGGATGGTAGGCTGTAGCTATCTTATGCTTAACTCCATACTTAGCTAGAAGGTTTTCTATGATCTTATTGCAAAAGTGTGAACCTTCATCATTAATGATAGCTCTAGGAGTTCCAAATCTAGTGAATATATTTCTTTGCAGAAACTTACTCACTGATTTAGCATCATTATTAGGTAATGCTACTGCCTCTACCCATTTGGATACATAATCAACAGCTACTAAGATATATAAATTGCCAAAAGAGGGTGGAAAAGGTCCCATGAAATCCATGCCCCAAACATCAAATAATTCAATTTCTAAAATATTTGTTCTAGGCATTTCATGCTTATCAGAAATATTTCCTGCTCTTTGACATTTATCACAGTATTTGACCAATAAATATGAATCTTTAAATAAAGTAGGCCAAAAATAACCAGATCAGTAATACCTTAGCCGCTTTGTCTAGTGCTTCCAAAGTGTCTTCCATAAGGTGCGTAATGGCAATGCGTAAGCAATCGCTTGTTGCTCCTCTTCGGTATGCATTTCCTCATTAATTGATCGGGGCACATCTTGTAAAGGAATGGATCATCCCAATAGTATTGTTTAACCATGTGGAAGAACTTTCTCCTTTGTTGATATGTCATACTCACTTTGTACTACTTTGCTTGCAAGGAAATTTACAATATCGAAGAAACCATGGTGCGAGATGCATTTGATGCTCTGCATTGCTTATAGCAAATGCAGCTTTCATGTTTTGCATTGACTGTGATTGCCAATAGTTTTTCATCCGAAAGCTCTCCTTGATTTCTTCTCCTTGTATACCAAGTGATTCTCCTTCAATCCTTGATAAATGGTCTGCTACTTGATTTTCTACTCCTTTCTTGTCTCTAATTTCTAGATCAAATTCTTGTAGGAGTAAAATCCACCTTATCGACCTTGGCTTTGCATCTTTTTGAAATTAGATACTTAATGGCGAGTGATCGGTGTAGACAATAATTTTAGTGCCAACTAAGTATGATCTCAATTTTTCAAATGCAAATACCACGACCCAATAATTCCTTTTACGTGGATCAGTAGTTCACTTGAGCTTCAATTAATGTTTTGCTAGCATAATATATGGAATGAAAGACCTTATCATACCTTTGCCCTAGGATCGCTCCCTATCGCAAAGTCACTAGCATCACACATTAATTCAAATGGCTGCTCCAATGCTGAGTTACTATAATTGGTCTTTGTCACCAATGCCTTTTAAGCTTGTCAAAAGCTTCTATACAAAAGTTATCAAAGATAAATTCTACATCATGTTGCAAAAGCATGCATAATGGTTTTGAGATTTTTGAAAATCTTTGATAAACCTTCTATAGAAACCAAAGATGGCCTAAGAAGCTCCCGATACCTTTAATTGTATTGGGTGGTGGTAGATTCTCAATGACATCAACTTTAGCTTTGTCTACCTCTGCACCTTTCTTTGAAATCCTATGTCCTAGCACTATGCCTTCTTGTACCATGAAATGGCACTTTTCCCGCTTTAAGACTAAATTTGTTTCTTCACATCTCTTGAGAATTTGTTCCAAGTTTGTTAAGCAAACTTGAAATGTCTCTCCAAAGATAGAGAAATCATCCATGAATACTTCCATTGATTGCTCAATGAAATCTGAGAAAATAGACATCATGCATCTTTGGAATGTAGCAGTGCATTACATAAGCCAAATGGCATTCTCCTAAAAGCAAAAGTACCATAAGGGCATGTAAAGGTGGTTTTGTGTTGATCCTCAGGCTCAATGGCTATTTGATTATAGCCTTGAGTAGCCATCTAGGAAACAATAAAATTCTTTCCTGCTAATCTATCTAGCATTTGGTCTATGAATGGTAAAGGAAAGTGATCCTTTTGGTAGCTTTGTTGAGTTTTCTGTAATCCATCTGATTCTCCACCTGTGTGATTCTTGTTGGTATCAACTCATTCTTTTCATTGGCTATCACCGTCACACCCCCTTTCTTTGGTACACATTGGACGTAGCTTACCCAAGCACCGCGATGATATGGGTATATGATTCCAAAGATCTAGCCACTTAATTATTTCCTTTTTCACAACCTCTTTCATGATAGGATTTAGTCTTCTTTGACTCTCTATCTTGTTTTTGGAATTTTCTTCCAAAATGACTCGTGCATGCATATAGAAGGACTAATTCCTTTGATATCCGCCATTTGCCAACCTATAGCTTTGGTATGCTTCTTGAGAGTACTAATGAGATCACTCTCTGCTTTTGATGTTAAATCGAAGCAATGATAACAGTAAAGTCTCATTTGTTCCTAAGAATGCATACTTAAGGTGTTCAGCAAAGATATCTTCAATTCTAACTTAGGAGGTTGTTCTATTGAGGGTAAGTTCTTCTTGAGAGTTGGATCCTCAAGATTGAGTGGTTCATAAGTCCTAGCCCATACTTCCTTACAAGAGTTTTCTATTGGCGATTCTCTTTTCTAGTATTTCAAGATCTAGCAATGCAAATGCATCTAATGCATCTGCATTGGCTGAAATGATCATACCGCTTGTAAAATTGTTTTTCTACCAATTGATCTAGAGAGAATAAGGATGAACACTCTTCTTTCCTCTGAAGGATACTTCATAGCATTCATTACATTGAATTTGATCTCTTGATCATTCACTCTCATAGTGAGTTCACCTTTCGCACATCAATTATGGTTTTACCAGTTTGCTAAAAATGGTCTTCCTAGGATAATAGGCACTTCCTTATCTGCATCAAAGTCAAGGATAACAAAATCTACAGGGAATACAAATTTATCTACCTTAACTAGGATGTCTTCTATGATACCTTCAGATAGGCTATTGATCTATCGGCTAATTGAAGTGTCACGGTGGTTGGTTTTGCATTTCCTATTTCTAATCGGTCAAAAATAGATTTAGGCATCAAGTTGATGCTTGCACCTAAATCACATAAAGCTTTACTAAGATAGGATTTTCCTATAGAAAATGGAATTGTAAAACTACCTGATCCTTCAATTTCCTAGGGATCTTATTTTGCATAAGCAAACTACAATCTTCATCATGGCAACTGTTTCAAACTCACCTAATCTTCTTCTCTTAGTAAGCACATCCTTCATAAATTTTGCATAATTTGGCATTTGTTGGAGGGCTTCTACTAAGGAACATTGATGTGTAATTGTTTTAGTACCTCTAAGAATTTACCAAACTACTTCTCCTCATGTGCTTTTTTTTAGGTCTTTGAGGGTAAGGAGGAGGAGGGTATTCAGTACTAACTTAGGTAGTGGACTTTGAACTTCTTGTGATGCAGAGCACTAGATGCTTCGCATTGGTTTCTTTTGATTTTTGGCTTTTTCTCCCTTTTCTACACTTTCCTTCTCGCTTAACTCTACCAAATCCTTACCACTTCTCAATGAAATAGCCTTAACCCGCTCCTTTCCTTTGGTTTGGGAAGGAGTAGCTTCAGATTTGAAGGTAAGGCTCCTTGTGGCCTTTGATACAAAGTCGTGGCTAATTGACCAACTTGATTCTCTAAGTTCTTAATGGAAGCATCTTGGGTTTGTCTAGCGATTCTAGATTCACCTATAAATGCTTTGAGCATGGTTTCTAGAGAATTATCGGTGGTAGGTTGAGAGTTTCTTTGGTTATTCTCGAGTGGGAATCCGGTGGGTTGGTTGGTGTAGTTGGAGCGGTTCTAGGTGCAGGTGCACTATTGTTGCTCCATCTAAAATTTGGGTGATCTTTCCAACCGAGATTATAAGTGTTGGAATAAGGGTTGTTATTCCTATTATAACCTACATAATTTACAGAGATAGGGTTGCTAGAACACTCCTCATACAAGTGACCTCCTCCACAGTACACACAACTAGGTGTGCCTGGAGGTACTTGTTCTACTGCTGCAACAGTGCTTTCTGGTGATGCAGCTGCATTAGATGCAGTAGCATTGCCAGAAGTGAAGTTTTTCATCAAATTAGCTAGAGTGGCTACTTGAGCAGATAGGGCAGATATATCATTGATTTCATGTACCCCTGATGGTTTCTTTTGGGCACTTACCCTCTCAGTAGGCCAACTAGAGCTATTAGCTGCTATTCTATCAATTAATTCACATGCTTCATTGTATGACAGATTTAATAACACTCCACCAGATGATGCATCAAGCATTATTCTGGTTTGAGGTTCTAAACCATTATAAAATGTTTCCATTTGAATAATAACAGGTAAACCATGATGAGGACATTTTCTTAAAAGTTCCTTCCATCTTTCCCATGCTTCAAATAAAGACTCAAACTCTTTTTGTCTAAAAGATGTAATATCATTTCTTAACTTGGCATTTTTGATAGGTGGGAAATATTTTCCTAAAAATTTTTCAGCCATTTCATTCCATGAATGAATAGAGTTAGACTCTAAAGAATTTAGCCAAGCCTTGGCTCTATCTCTCAAAGAATATGGAAATAACCTTAATCTAAATGCATTTTCACTAACACCGTAAAAATAAAATTACTACATACTTCTAGAAATTGTCTTAAATGCAAATGAGGATCTTCATGAGGAGATCCTCCAAATTGACCAATAGTTTGAAGCATTTGAAACATCATAGGTTTAAATTCAAAATGCATGGCATCAATATGAGGTCTGTTTATGCTAGTTTGCATGTTTTGATGATCAAACCGAGCATAATCCTCATAGGTCTATCTCTATCATTAATCATACCTATGTGATCCATGTGGATGAGATTTTCTCTATGAACTTCTTCTTGATGAGCATCTTTGTGATCCGGGGCCTCCTCTCACCGAGTGTGGCCTTGAGCTTTGTTCTTCACCGAAAAGACATGTTCTTTGGCTTGTTGATTCTGTTTTTGGAGTCTTAGCAATCTCCTGAATTTTCTTTCTATTTCTAAATCTAAACTATATTCTGGAGTTCTGTTTCTGGTTCTGTACATATACTAAGTACCATGTACTTTGTTGTTGTGAAAACTCTAAAAACAGAATTTATATACAACACTAAATTACTCAATATCGAATTTTAAAAGAATTTACTTCAATCCCTAACAACGGCGCCAAAAACTTGGTGTGTGGAATATGCCACATACACTTGAGTGCAAGTATACACTTTGTCAAAAACAAGTAGTAAAAGATCGAACCCACAGAGATTGAAAAACTCACTTTTAAATGATATAAAGTAATAAAGTGTAAAGTCACAAAGTAACAAAATAATTTTGGATTTTGTTTGATGATCACAACTAAGTTAGAAAGAAAGCAAGTAAAGAATGTTGATAGTGTAAAAGAGAAAAGCTAGTTGGAATGTCTTCATCAAGTAATTTACTTAAAAGTGTATGATGCAAGATGTGATGCAAATGCCTTGAATCTTTGTTGCATTAGCTATGTGCCTTTCGGTCACTTTCTTGAGTTTCATTACAAACTCTTATGATCCTTGTTCTATGCAGTAAAGAAAGGGGTGTTAGTGCCAATCTTGCCTCCTAACAAGTATCACTTTGCTTAAGTGAATTCACTCTTGTATTTTAAGTACCCACAATTATCCTATGGACTATACTATCCTATGTCTAGGACTTAGCATGGTTTTCACAAAGTTTTCTTTATGTAAAACACTCACCCATATTAGTTCTTGAGTTCTTAATTGTAAGCCATGTCCGGTCATTTACAATTCATACTTATTCTAAGTGATCAAGTTTAAAATAAGTAATAAAAATATTATCAAGCAAGAACTAAAGTACAAACATACATACATGCAACATACTTACTTAAAAGCTCATTAAATGATTAGAACATTCCAACTAAGAAAGGTTTAGCTAACAAGAGACATTGCAAGATATATATAAACCGAATAGACCATGTTTATATATATAGAAATCACAAAAGAGAAACAACAAGAGTAAAGTTACAAATGTTGAAAACCTTTATATGAAGTCTTCTAGCAATGCACTAGCATTACTCCTTAGCACTATACAAACACTATGAAAATGAGTAAAGGAGGATTTGTCAATTCCTTCCTCTTCCTCTAAAAATATAAAAACTAACTATGTATATTGAAATTTTGATCTAACTTATGGATTGTGATATATTTCCAAATGAAGATGTGAGGTCCTTTTATAGTCTTCAAGTGAGTGTGCTTCCTTTCTTCATGTTGAAGTCATCTTGAGTGGATCATAGCTGTAGTTGCTTTTCTGAAGTTAATCCCATGTTGAAATCTTTGACTTGATATATAGGCGGTTCCATGGTGATAGAACATGTGTCCCTATGTTGGTGACTCTTCAAAGCTAAGCCTATAGCTATGTGTGAATGGTAGGCGCCTACTATACATTGTTGGATGGCATCGGGGAAGCGGCAGAGAGTCATCACATTGCATGTGGATGCATATGAAACAGTGCTTATTCACCAAGTTGCGAGAATTGATGCGAGGATCGGTCACGGGGAGCATTGATGCAGAGCGACATTGAGACTGCACCAACAAAACATCAAACATACCACAATATATCCAAAATGGCCTATAACTAACTATAACCATTCAATTCACTCAAGTTAGCATATATCACATAAAATACTATATAAACTCTTTATTTTTACTTGAAAGAGAGCAAATACTAAGTTTAAACATATGAAATACTCTATATAAAATAGAGTTATCAATATCTCAAATTGAGAAAAGGAAAATAGGGGACGAGTATGTTTCTTTCATGTTATTTTCCCCTCTTAAGTTTACCATAATCAATTCAGAGAACCTGCATCAATTCTTTGTTTGGTCATTTTTTTCTGTGGCGAGAAGAGTCTATCTGGCTTGCCAACATAACTTAGATTTTATTTTGAAGTAACTGTAGTTGAAGATTCCAGAATTGAGCTTGATACTATAATCTAAATTCTAAATCCTGGCTCTAATTGAGAAGATATAAGGTCGCATTGCAAACACGCAGTGATACTTGACAAAATGCTAAAAACTTGTTTTGTACCTGATATGTGTATGAGAGCCTAATGTTTGGTAATTGCTATGCATACCATGAATATTTACCTTTGTCTTCATCTTGGTTGGGCCTTGGCCAGAGGTATTCAAGGAAGTTTATGTTTAGCCTATATCACTTATAATAATATCCATGGTTATCAAATTGTGGACTGAACTCATAGAATCATTGAAGTTTATGACTCTAGTTATCAAAATCGAATTAACTTGCTTACAGAACTATTTGTGTAAACTCGAGTAGACTCGCATAGATTTGAACCATGTGGTTTATCAATTTGCCTATCAATTTTAAACTTATTATGCTCCCCCCATGTGCTGAATTGTGAATCTTCCTTGTGATTTATGATTTGTTTATTTGTCCAGCAATTTTGGATTGTGTTGCTATGTTGGTTAATTTTGCTTGTGTTTGGTTTAATGCCCCCCAACTTTGTTTGTATTCTTTTTTCTTTTTAATATAATACTATGGAATGCTGCAAATGATTGGTAGGGGTGGGGGTGGTAACCTAGTTATGATGCCCTCCCCTATAGTGATGCTTTACATTTCATTTTTCCCAAAAAAGATAATTCATTCTGCTTTAAGCATTATTTTTATATAAAGTTAACTCTTACAAGTCAGTTTACGGAGACTCTTGGGTTTGGCATCCTTGATTATGTCTTAAGATGCTATAGGTTAGCCAGTTCTCACAAATCCACTTGATATTACAGGGAGATTAACGAAGAAGCACTTGAGCAAGCTTTGTCTGCGCCGTATCACGTGCACACAATATTGGCGGCGCATGACCTCAACGTTCTCGTGTTCTTGCCACATTGTACAAGGTAAAAGCTTCGATCATAAAACACCATACAAATGTAAAATATCCAAATCTTACCTCATTATTGTTTGCGGACTTGCAATAGGATGAACGGTGCTCAAAGTTGAAGATCTATCCCATACTGCGCGTAAGGTTTCTCTCCTCCTCCTCACTATGTCGGTCTTGGTATGACTTTCCACATTGGTCATATAATGTGAATCACTTGTGTATCAGTGTATCTGGAAAGAATTCTTCAAAGTTTGAAATTGATGCTTTTGCGTAAGAATTGAAACCACATCAAAGTTATATGAGTTCATGTTGTCATTATATTTTTTGAAGTCATAGTGGACACGTCTCGGCTATTATTTTTCCCACGAAAGCTCTTCTTCCGCACAATTTCACTTTGTCTTTGGACCGAGCTATGATTGAGCATAATCTTTTCAAAGGCAAGCAAACTTTATACTAATATCGTGTATGAGAAATTACATTACCCATTTATTGCTTCCTTATGGCTCGATTATTGTAACGTAATATACTTTTACTGGGTTATATGCCTTCTAATCTATTATGTCTCTCTTTTAGCTTTGAGGAGTTAGGCACCCTGCTGGGAGTCCCACCTCACAAGGTAGATCTTCACATTCACATTCACATGATGCATGAGTGTAGTACTTTATAATTTTGTGCGATTATTGGATTATTAATGATCCGGAAAATAGTAATGTTATGGATATATATAATTCTTTTGGTGGGTTGAATTAATAGATTGTATTCATCTTAATTTTTCCATTCCAGAATGGTGGGAAAGCTTAATTCAAGCCAACACACATAAGCGCCAAAAACTTCAAGATGATAATGCTAATGTTTTTGAACATGTCGAGGTTAGTTATCATCTATTGGCTCAATATATTCTTTTGCTGTAATAATAGAATAGTCGCATCTCATATTGAAATTAAGGCCTTGGCAAATTGCTTTGTTTTGGCTTACTTCAAATTATATTGTAGTTGCCATCTTACATTACTAGTATTTTGATTAATTCAACCATTTGTAAGAAGTGGTACTCTGTCTCGAAATTGGCCATGTAGTTGTTTCCAAGCTGAAAAGGTTTAGAGTACATCACTATATCAAAGTTATTCTTGATCAAAGACAAACTAGTTTGGAGGCTTCTTGAGACAAAAGTTAATGTTGATGTGAGTAAGAAGAAATGCAGTCGTGGAAGAGGAGTTACGGATCGGCAGGGGGTGTGGTTCCGAAGCAATGATCCGAGCAAAACACAAATTTCTTATCCAAATTGTTTAAATCGCAAATGGTCGGAGTAAAGAATGTTTACCATAAAGTAAGCTTCTTGCCATGAAACATTTAGTTCTTTATTGTTTATCATTTTTGATTGCCCTAATCGGTTTTTCACAAACCGGTTTTTACAATTGCAATGACCTCTATAGCCTATACATTTTGCAAGCATGGTTACAGCTTGAACATCTTTGATTTATTAAAATTAACGAGACACAGTATTGAGCGATTTGGGTTGGGGTAAAGGATCGCAAGAAGGCGATTGTATCTTCTTTAAACATATCATGATATGATGATGGAAGCTCAATGTCACTTCCACTTGCATCCGAGAAAATGAAGTAGTAGATTGGAAATTGCATGGAAGAGATATTGCTTGTTCTTGCAATAGTAGAATCAATAGTAGTTCTTGCAATGGAGCACCTGCTGCGTGATGGTGTTCTTGAAACCAGAAATAGTTTTATATTTCTTGAAACCAATTTGAATTTATTGCTTTAAATAAGATGCTCTATTGTTGCATCGTAAATGTTTTGCTAAGCCATTTTATGTTGCTAATCTGTAGTTCCTATATTTTGTGATTCTTCGCACTAGGCCGTGCTAATCTTTGAGGATGCCTTGCTTCCGATTCCTAAAGTTTTGATTCTTATGAGAAAGAGAAAGCATTTCAAGACTCTTTGGACAAGGATAGTAAAGCTTAATCTCTCGAGACAAATGGTACTTATTTCATTTTTCTAGGGATTTTGTGCAAGTGTATGAATAAACTGAGTTTATGTTTTGCCATGAATTGGTTCTAGTTGAATGATTCTTTCATGAACTGAGTTTATTGTTTTATGTTTTGCTGCATATCTAGTTGGTTGAGGGATACTTGCTCTGTTTTATGGTTGAGGACTGATATTCTGTTTGATATTGTGAATGATTCTCATTATATGTTGTATTTTCATGTGTTTTTGGGTTTAAAAGAATTTAAATGCATTTTATGGTTGAGGACCCGATATGTTGTATTCTGATATTCTGATATTTTTTTATCTTCTCATTATTTGAACTAACATTATCTTCTCATTCTTTATTATTAGTCTCCTTTGTAGTATTTGTTCAAAAGCATCATGAATACATGTTTTGAAAAACATGATGTTGCTGGTAGGTGGTAAGAGTAATGTGAGCAAATTTTCTATTTTAGTGAAACAAAATTGGCAAATGTAAATAATCTTTGCTTTTCTTGATATTCAATCTAGTCTATTTGGATTTTGATATAATTTGATAGCTATTGATGACTTATTTTATTTTTATTTTAGTAGACTATGTCTTTGTCAAAATTTAGTTCAAGAAAATGGTGAAAAGTAGATGCTGCTTTTATTGGTTTGAACTATAGTCTTTGGCAAATTGTAGTGTTCCCTAGCAAATTTAGGCGCAACACAATTTGTCATTGAGTTGTGGTTTAACTTTTATGTAGTGGCCATGGGTTATAAAAATGGGCCATATAGCACTCACGATTGCTTCCACAGTGAAGATTCCTTGAAAGTCTAATTTTATCCTCGGTTTAGCGCCTCCTCTTACATCTTTTTGGGGTTTTTGATCAGTTTGGTGTTTTGCACTGACTCTCTTCTTTGTTCACTTTTCTGCACTGTTCCTCTATCTCTGCTGCCATCTGTTTTCACTGTTTTGCCACTGTTGTGATATCTGCCCATTCACAACCAGTTTTTTTTTCAATGTTTAAAAATTAGTAACAATGAACTTTGATTACTTGTAATGAATGTGTTCAATTTTATGTTTTCTATCCTTGGCTTCGTTCAATAACAATGGTGAAAAGTAAATGTTGTTTTCATTGCATTTTTCTCTTCCTACTGTTTTAGTTAACAAAATCATTTTTCTTTTGTAGTGTTATTATTGAGTTAAGTTCTAGTACCCTCCCAACTTAGACTATGTCTCCCCCTCTCCATCATGATATTTATTTTTCTCACAGGCAATTTTGTTCATGTATGTTTAGGTGTTTTGTTTAATTGCGACAACCGATTCCACGCGTTTACAGTTTGGCCTAGACTTGCTTTGGGCGATTAAGGACGAGCTAGACGGTGTTCTTCAAGGCAGTGTCTTGATTTTCTTCTAAGTGCTTGTGCGAATGCGGGAGATTTGAATAATGCCCTTTCAATAGTTATTTCCAATTCCCTCATAGTTATGGTTATTTATTTGGTTATTTTGCATGGTAGTAGGATGTATCAGACACTTTTGACGCAACAATGTAGAATAGTTGAGAGTTAATTCATTATTATAAGTTTATAACAATGTCAAATTATTTACTAGTATTTTACAATTATTGTTTACTATCTACTGTTGATACCAAATTGGATATGAAAATTGTACTTATTTACTAAAGTTTAAAATCTTGGTGAATATGTAGTTTATACCATTTAATTGTATGAGTTAACACTTGATAACTGCATTTTTACCTGTAGATTGAAAGATAACCCAATTTGTGAAGAAGTTGGAGTAGTAGGAAACTACTGCTCCATTTTTTTTTAATTTTTTTTTTTAAAATTTGCGACGGGTTTGCCACGCAGTTTGCGATTTAAAATTTGCCGCAGTTTCTGACGAAAAATTTGCCGCAGATTTGCGGCGAAAAATTTGCCACGGATTTGCAACGGAAAAATTTGCCACGGAAATTCCGTGGTAAACGATTTGCGACGAGCGTTTTTGCCACCAATTTATGTCCGTGGCAAATGTTGTTTTGCCACGGAAATTTGTGCATTTGCCACGGAAATGTCCGTGGCAAATCAGCGATTTTCTTGTAGTGGGTGTTTGCTTGTTTGTTTGTTCATCAATCACCCATTGATTCACACATGCAAGCATATAAACATTCAAAATCAGTATAAGCAAGATTAGGGTTTCAGAATAGTGAAACAATCTCAAATTAGAAGGGATTTTGTGATTTACCTGGTGCTTAGTTACGGTGAAGCTTCAATGTAGCTTATCTGTTGTTGATTTCTCCAGAAATCAACATCAAATAGTAAACCCTAGAAGAGGCGTGTTCGAAGAAATAGAAGAGACGAAGTGCAGTTATAGTGAGAGTGAAGCTCTGAGAGAGTGAAACGAAATTAGGGTTTCTTTTGCTCTTAAATACTTCGGGTCAAAGGCAACCCGCATGTTGCACCAAGAAGATCGGGTTTGGGTGCCACAAATATCCATATTCACCAAGTGGGTACTTTTTTTTTGTCAAAGTTGATTGATTCATTCAAACCGAGCAAGGCCCAAACCAATACAACTAAAATGTTGAACTATGCCCAACAAATGGACCAAGACAGAGCGCAGCAAAAACACTCACAAACTCAGAAAAGACAACGGCTCAATGGGCATCCTAGGTGACTCAAGTAATGGGTCAAGGCAACAATGCCCCAAGACCCACCTTGACCACTTACATCAATTAGGAAACCTAATCAATCTACCAAGCAAGAAGACCACCCATACCCTAATTCGGAAAACAAGCAACACTCCAGTACTGCGATTCACATCAATGCAATCTAACCACCAGGACCTCCAAAAATCAATGCAAACCAACCACCGAAGACTCCAGAAAAAGTGAGAGGACCACACATGCCAACCAAATACATATCAAGGTTAAAAGAAGTTCGCTTGTCTATCCTGGACCATGGATTTTCGAAGATCTGAAGGGGGGTGAGCAATCCAATTACTAGAAAGAGACCCATTCATCATAAGAGCAGCATTTTCGTGGGCAACACCATTTCCATCTCGCGATGTCCAGGTAAAACCACAGTGAAGGAAGTTTCTTTTGAATGATAGAATATCGTTTACGATTCCTCTAATCACTTCTATTGCTTTGTTTCCCCTGCATGTATAGACAAGCTCCAAATTATTCGATTCAAAGATCACCAGAGGAAGGGAGAGGTTTGAAGCAGGGACTAATGCTTCTATGAGCCCTAACGCTTCAGCTATAAGCGGAGACGACGCAAAAATCCTCATGGCAGAAGCTGTAAGTAACACTCCTTCACTATCTCTACAAGCAATTCCAATAGCCCCTTCCCCCTTCGCTATATTAAGAGCGATGTCAGTGTTAATTTTGATGTGAGGGGTACGAGGAGGCCTCCACCCCGAGGTGCCTCTAGCTTGAGAACTGATAGGTAGGTGACTCGAAATAGCGTTCTTCTCCAGCGTCTGTATAAGTTCAGAACTGAGGTTACAGATCTGGAAGTAAGTACCCAGTGGATAGTTGAGAGCCCCATTCTGTTAGGGGGGCCAAGCTGAAAAGCAAACCACCAAGGCTCTGTCCATAGACATAGGAGGATAGGGTTAGCAACAACTTTTCTTCTATGTAGAGCCTCTCTAGTAGGAAGGGCATTGTGGCTCAGGCTCCACATAAAATGTTTAACCTTCCAAATTACTGACCATAGAAAAGTGGAGGGATTATTGGAGCTTAAAAAAATCACTTGCGGTTTAGGGGCAGGCTCTACCAATCTTCTATACCCGGACTTAAACTGAGTATCTACCATCTTTAGCATGAGGCCAATAAAGAAACTCTACAGCAGAGGTCCAGAAGATGAGAGTCCACTATAAGAAAATCGTTGATTTGCCACGGACATTTCCGTCGCAAATGTACAAATTTCCGTGGCAAAACAACATTTGCCACGGATTAGCCACGGACCAAAAATGGTGGCAAAAACGCTCGTCGCAAATCGTTTGCCACGGACTTTTCCGTGGCAAATTTTTCCGTCGCAAACCCGTGGCAAATCCATCGCAAATTTTCGTCGCAAAGTCGTGGCAAACTCTGACACCTTCCGTCGCAAATCCGTCGCAAATTTTTTTAAAAAAAAAATTAAAAAAAATAAATAAATCCAGCAATTTGTTAGTATTCACATTAACCACTAAATCATACTTTCAAATTATACAGATCCCAAACAACATAAATACACACCAATTAGATATTCACATTAACGACTATATAGGTCACTATGGAGATGCTAATCTAAGACACGCTAACATGAGTTAATTGCATAACTTTGATAAGAGTGAAAGATGCAAAAGTATCACATGCTATCTGTGCACCACATTTGATAAGAGTGAAAGATGCAAAAGCATCACATGCTGAAAGATTTGAATGCTTTCATTTTACAAGTAAATTTAAACAAAGTATAAATCTTACAAGCTCAAGAAATTTGAAAGTACAATTAATACAACCATAACAAGGACAAGAGTAAATCTATTTCCAAACTCATAGATCGATATCCGGACTTTGTTTGTATCTGCTAATCGATGTCATGAGCCCGAAATTTCAACTGCAATAAAACATAGCCGAGGTTGATTCACAGAGCAAAACAAAACAAATCCCCATCTTAAATATTTGTACAACCAAAGTACACGTGAGTATCATAATCTTCTCGTGGTTCTAAAGAGAAAGTTGAGTCCCAAAATTTTTGCATAATTGTATTTGCCACATCATTTACTGACTCGGAGCTACTCTCAACCTAAAGTAAATCTTAATCTTAGTAATCGAGAAATTGGTACCAATTCAATAGAAAAGAAAAGAAGCTCAGATCTTCAGATAGTTCTCGTACTCAAGTATATGTATATTAACACTGTGTAATCATTGAATTACGGATAAAGAAGACTGGAAAATGAAAATGGAACTCTAGGGAAATTAGAGTGTGCCTAATTCTTTCCCAAACTTAGCTAGTCCAATACCAGACCTACCTATTCTCTCACCACTCTCCTACTTTTATTCCTGAGCTCAAGACACATGTGTGAGCCATTTCCCACTAGCCGATTCTCCTCCTCTCTCTCTCCCATTCAGCGAAATTAGTTATACCAGGTTGCCTCCTTTTCCCTTGTCCAGAATATATTCCTCTAGTGTGCTTCCTAGCATAGACCTTCCCAAATCGTTTTGGCCCCACTACTCCACTAGGATCGGGGTTCTCATCAAATATAAATTACGAACCTACTTAAATATCTCCCGTGGGTAGTGAAGGGTTATGGGAATTTCACTTTGAAGAGAGTCTAGAAAAAGGGTTTTTTTTTCGAGGACTGAAAATGAAGCTTGATCCTTACATATATGCAAACTATCATCAAGAACACATACAAATCTACACGCATACAAGCCCGTCGGTGTCTCAGAGTGATTAACCGGATCCTCCACACTTCCATTTCTAAGTCTAAGACACATGATAGAATTGCCTCGGCTAGTATATGGTTGCATTTCACATGCGAGATAGAACAAAACAGAACAAACTGTCGACTAATCTGCTTTGTTCTCTTTAGTTCTACCCTTTTTGTGGAACCAACATATGTTACTTTTTTAACTTTTATGTCCTATTCTGCTCCACTTTTAAAATGCACTAAAACATAATACGAAACATGTGTGCTATGTTCTGTCTCATTTTAATTGTCAAGAAAATGCTACCTATATTTTATATCCATCTCAAGCATAGAATTTACCATAGAAATTGCAGCATGAGTAATCTGCGCAAAACATCCATGCAAGCGAATGACATATCCATCTGCGAGTAAACAATAATAATCGGTGCTAAGTAAGAATCTAGAAATCGCCACTCGCCAATGACATTGGGAAAGTAAAGCTCACCTTTGTCTACCACAGGAAGATGTAAGAACTTCCCATCATGCATCATATGCAGTGCATCAAGTATTGTTGTCTCTAGTGATGCACATTTTGGGTTTGGAGTCATTACCTAAGTGAGAAAGGGATGAATCAAGAAGAATGTCAATCAGTTTTCAATATCGAGCAAAAACCAGAAGTAAATAGAAAAAATAGTATCTCACAATAACCCTCTTTCCACTAATGTTACTTTAAAAAAAATAACCTTTTCCACTAGAGTCAACTCTGGGGAAAGATTTTGAGCCACGACACGCATAAGTATGTCCTTTGAACTGCATGAAAAATTTACATAATTAGGCCTCATACAACGACAAAGGTGCAAATCAGGAATTATAGTATCGAGCTGGATCATGTGGGTTAAGGGGAGGATAGAAATATCAGCATGGGAATATCAAGTATGGCAATGACTTCACCGCTTTCCACGACAGGAAGATGCCAGAATTTACCTATCAGTTGAAAAAAATTAATTATGTATCACTGAATGGAGTAGTTTAAAGGCTATATCTCTATCAACACAAGATGTAAATACGGATAATCTAGTAGAAGCATTGCCCAATTATTGCACCATCAGGCATCATTTAGTTAATTAATTAAGGAAACAGAAAGAAACATAATAAGGCACCAGTTGTCAAATGAATAAACAACTTCTAGCTTTAAATTCCCGAAATGACTAATGGTTTTGTTGCAAATCGAGAATCGATGCCATTTTTGGTTTTGGGGGAAAGCAAAGACATGCACATCTCATCAAGTCTTATGTTACCAAAAATGAAGACAACCAAAAGCCACATTGTACACTAAGAAAATCACTAAAAACCATGGCATTTAGAACCAAGAAAACCAAAGAATAGACAACCAAAATATGAAAAACTGATTGCTTTCTATTCTACCTAATCAAACAGTGTTATCTAATAGTGCAAAGGAATAAAAACCCTATTTAATCGAAATCCTAGGGTTTAGATCAATGCCCTGCAATATCAAAAATCTCATGATCATAATATAGCATTCTCTCTAAAAACACATACATGATACATGGAGTGCATTCTCGCTAAATTGTAACCAAATATGTTCTTACATATGAGACAGTCATAAAAAAGTGTTGCAAAACATGCAATAAATTTGTAGGGATTGGAAGAAAACAATTATCACGGTGTCGTCCAAGCACATAAATACCTAAAACTCCATAATGATAACAATAATGCATAATATCCTAGTCTGATTCACACACCTAAAATCCATTTAACAATGGCATTATCGCTTATCGATAGGAATGAAGCTAACCTTGGACCATCTTACGTAGAGCATCAATGGCGGCGTATCCGATGTCACAAATAAAGGATTTTGAGTCATTACTTTTGACATCGGTGTCCGATCCTGTCCGCAAACCCTCGGCCATAACTCTAGTAGCAATATCCTAAACACAAGAAGCAAGTGCTTGCATTATACATTACATCTCATATTCGGACTCACTCAATGAATACATTAGCGGAAAAAAAACAAACCTTGTCGGTCATGATTCCGGAGAGCAAAGCATTCGCATCAATCAACAAAACGGCATCAACACGTCGTCTTTGCCATTCATCGACAAAGCTTCATAAATGTTGTCCCCTCGGATATAGTGAGGGCTTTAGTCAATCGAAGCTTCTTAACGTCCTTTCACCCCATCGGACCTAAATTATCCAATCAACAATAACAATCAAACCAAATCAACCGATCCATTGAAAGCTTTGAATTCAATTAACTAGCAAAATAATAGTGTTTATAATAAAATAATGTCCGGATGCTAACAAGAACCATGTAAATCAAAACAAAACAAAACAAAGTACTAGCTAACTACCAAAAGATAAAATGAACATGAATCAAAACCCCGAACGTATTGGTATCGCTTAATAATAATGAAAATATAAAAAGTAAACTCCTAAACACGAGGATGAATACATGTACAAATATGCTTACCTAGAAGCTTGAAATAGAGGAACAATCACTTTGAATGCTTCTTACAGGGCTTGATATAGGGACAAAGGAAACTTAGGGGTTCGGATATAAGCTAACAAATTAGGAAAAGGGGTTAGGGTTTGAGTTAATCAAAAATTAGGGGCTTTATGTTCAATAGAAGTTTAATAGAAGTGTAATAGAAGAATAAAACATACCCTTGAGGAAGAAGAAGTCGTTGTCTATAATGATGGTTCAGATTCGCGGTGGAGTGGAGCAATTCTTCTTCTCAGTGGTGGAGATGAACGACGCTTGAAGAGGGGGGACAAAATGGTGGTGGTGAGTGACGGAGGACCGGCTGAGCAATGACGGAGGCGGATGGAGGGTGAAAGACGAGAGAGAGAGAGAGAGAGAGAGAGAGAAGTGAGAGAGAAGTGAGAGTGAGGAGAGTGCAGTGGAGGTTGAGGGAGGGCGGAGGTGAGGAGAGTGAAAGGTGGAGAGTGAGAGTGAGAGTGAGTGTGAGAACGATCGAAGGAGGGCGGAGGGAGAAGGTCGGAGAGGAGACTGAGGAGGAGAGAGCGTTTGATTGTTTAAGGGAGAGACGTTCTGATTTTAGAGATCGGTCTCTTTTTATTTTGATCAATGGGTTGCCACAGATTTGCCACGGCACCTCCGTGGCAAATGTCTGTCCTTTCACATGTCCGTGGCAAACCCGTGGCAAACACCAGCGGGAAATTCGCGCCCTTATTTTTTACTCATGCCGTCGCAAATCCGTGGCAAATTACTGACGGAATAAACTCCGTGGCAATTGCTGGTGGCTAAAACAAGCTTTTCTTATAGTGGTCTTCATAACTTCAATAACACTGCTAGGGGTTAGATTGTCTCTTAGTTTTTGGGTATTCCATTAGTGACCAGAATTGATGAGCTCTTCCACAAAGACAATGTTAGCACTAGGTTGCAGCTCAACTACCCTTCCATTAGCTAACCACTTATCATTAACAATGTGCACACTAGATCCAGGGCCAATATTCCATCTCCCAGAGTGTTTCAGTATTTTTCTACCTTGAAGCAAATTCTTTCAAACCCATGATGAAGCTCTACAGTCAGTTGCCTCCCAAAAATTAGAATTAGGGAAATAGATGCTTTTAAGAGTAGTTGCCCGATGCGAGTCAGGCTCTTGGATTAGTCTCCATGCTTGTTTAGCCAAAAGAGCATTATTCATTTTGTCAAACTCTTTGAACCCTAGCCCACCCAACTCTTTAGGGGAGCACAAAGTATTAACATTCTTCCAAGTAGGTGGTTTTTTTTCTTGGTCAAGTTCCAAGTAGGTGTTTGAATCAGGTTTTTTTTTGGTCAAAGAATCAGGTTTTTGTAATCTTAGGCTGGGCTTAAGTGGGCTTGTGTTTGCTATTTGCACCCCCTGCAATTATCAAATACAGACCTATCAAACACTCTTGTTCTTAGATTCGAATCTAATCCTTATAAATACAACAGTATTACAATTTTTGAGGAAAAACTTTGCATGTACCACTCAATTTTTGAGGTTATCCAAAATGGACAAAAAGGATCTTAATATTAAAAATTAAAAAGTGACTTGTGATTTAATAATGCTACCTACCATACATGTCAAGTCTTCTACTGAATTATTATTATTATTATATTTAAAGAGGATATGCCAAATTTTAAAGGCGAAGATGAGGTAGAAGGAAAAGCTCGCATGTCTGCCAAAAACAAAAAAAAAAGAAGATAATAAAAAGAAAAAAGATTCCACATAGCAGATTTTTAAAAGATGTAAGCGATGAAAAGGACATCAAATTACCCCAAACATTATCTTTACTGTCATACAAAGATCACTGTCTAACGTAAAATTATATCCAAATACCAGTAGGATACCCGCATATCTTGCACACTTTATTCGTTCTTTTTATGAATGAACTTAGATAGTATTTAAATAGTCTGAGCATTACCTTGTGAAAATAAAGACAAATTTAAAGTAGATAAAAAATGAGTTTCTACTCCCCGCTTGATCCCCGTGTAATTCTTTTTCTTGGGCTCTAGCCCCTTTTATTCTCAAAAAAAAAAGGAGTTTCAAATAAAAAAAATAGATAAATATTAAAATCTAAAAATGTATAAGTATCATTTAAAAACAATTGTGCATTTATCTCGTGTTTTTATATATCAGTGTAGGTATTTGATGTTTTTAATGTATCAGTGCTGTTATCTCATAGTTTCAGTTGATTATTTGAGTTGATTAGTAGATTATAGTAGATAGTAAAAGATAGGTAGTAGATTATCAATAATCAGCCTTCTTGTTTTTTTAGATAGTAGGTTTATAGTAGTCTTCAAAACTTTTAATTATCAATGACAAATATTAATCCCATGTTTTTCTATATATCGCTTCAGCTATCCCGTGTTTTTTATATATCAGTGCAGTTATCTTGTAGTTTCAATTGATTATTTTAGTTGATTAGTAGATTATAGTAGATAGTAAATTACCAATAAGAAATATTTGTTTTATGTTAATCAGTAGTTTAAATAGTCATTAAGTCTTCTTTCTTTAGATAGTAGGTTTATAGTAGTCTTCAAAAATTATAATTAACAATGCCAAATATTAATCTCGGGTCTTTTTATATATCACTGCAGTTATCCCGTGTTTTTTATATATCAGTGCGGTTATATCGTAGTTTCTATTGATTATTTTAGTTGATTAGTATATTATAGTAGATAGTAAAAGAGAGATATTAGATTATCAATAAGAAATATTTGTATTAAATTTTAATCAATAGTTTAAATAGTCATTAAATCTTCTTGTTTTTAAGATAGTAGGTTTATAGTAGTCTTCAAAAAATTTAATTATCAATGACAAATATTAATGCTGTGTTTTTTTATATATCAGTGCAGCTATCCCGTGTTTTTTTAGGCAAAATACCATCCGAGGTCCCTTAACTTATTTGGTTAAGGTATACAAATCCCCCCAATAGTCTGAGTGAACCCTGCCTTATTGAGAAGGAAACCAGAAACTAGATTCTTCCTTATCTCTAGAGTGTGCATCACATCCTTCAAGATCAATATCTTTCCAGAAGTGAACTTCAGCTCTACATCTCCAATACCAACAACAATAGTGGTGTGAGCATCACCCAACATCACTTTCTGATTTTCAGCAGGTGTGTATGTCTTTAACATAGCACGATCATGGCACACATGGCGAGTGGACCCAGTATCCATCCACCAGTCTTCAAAAGCTTCAATCATGTTGATCACTTCAGTAATCATAGCAATAAATTGCTCTTGATCGAAAGTAGCCACGCGGAGCAGGATTTGACATGTTCCTACACTTTCGTGCCATATGACCTGGTTTTCCACAATTGAAACAATTGAATGGCAACAGCAACATCATTCTTAGGTGGTGGTGGAGCTGGCAGCTGAGGTCAAGGATTTGGGAACCTTGGTGGGTTCCCATTCTTGTTGCGGCTTATCTGGAGCTGAGGCTGACTACGGTTCTGACTCTTGAAAGGCTTGTCAGTTGGCTTCGGAATCACTCCTTTTTTCTTGTTGTTGGAAACAAACAAGACTTCATCTTTCAGATCCTGATTCCGAGATACCTCCTCAATTCGGAGTCGGGTTATCAGACTTTCATGCGAAAACTCTTTGGTTTTGTGCCTCAGAGTATTTTTGAAGTCCTTCCAAGAAGGAGGAAGCTTATCAATAATAACAGCTACCTGAAATTGCTCATCTAGGGCCATGCCTTCAGATATAATTTCATGAGCTATTTTCTGAATCTCATGTGACTGAGTCTCTATAGATTTGTCATCTGTCATCTTATAGTTGAGGTAGTGGCTCACAGCATATTTTTTAGTACCAAATTCCCTCGATGTCATATTTCTTTTTTGAGAGCGGCCCAGCACTTCTGCAAGCGGACTTACAGTCTTTGTAATAATCATAAAGATCATCACAGAGTCCATTAAGAATATAATTCTTACAGAGATAGTCATGCTCCTTCCATAGTAGTATCTCTTTAGCAGTTTTATCCTTTTGTTAGCTCCTTATCATCGGCTTCTTTCGAGACTGGAATCTCATCAGTCAGAACATTGGCAACCTTTTTCACATGTAAGTAAAATTCCATCTTTTGTTGCCAACGTTTGAAGTGAGATCCTTTAAACTGGAAGGGTTTGTTGAAGTCAGAAGCATTGGGACCAGTAATTTCTTCGGTAGTCATGGTTAATTTGAAAACGTCTTAAAATTGTTGTTTCTGAGTTCAAAAAGGAATTTTCGAAAATAACCGAAGAGATTACTGGGATGAGTCGCGGACTAGGTCGCTCTCTTTAAGACGTTTCGTGGCACTGCTCTAAGGTGCAAGCAGACTATCAACCACGACGTCCCCAGGATAAAACAGCCCAGATACGAAACTCACTGCACTGTGAAGATTCGTTCGAGATAATACACCTCAAAATATGGTACGTAGACCACTCTATACGGTTCGTAAACCACTCTGATGGGGTAGAGAATAAGAGAATGATATAGGGAGGAGAGAGAAGAAACTTGGAATATCGTCAAGCTTCGGTGTGGAAAACTGAAGTGAGGAGCAGCCTATTTATAGGCGCAAGTGAGCTTGGAGCGCAAGCCATAGAGCTGTTGCAATCCAACAGCTATAAACGGCTATAATCGATCCAACGGCTATATTCTAACAACTTGGAGCGCAAGTCTTACTCATCAGATAAGATTTCGCAACAGCTCTATCAGATAACAACTAGTTCGCTGTATCTGGACGGTTCAATGTATCGGGACAGTTAACGCACCAAAAATAAAATAAATAATTATTTTCGCAAAAAATTAATTACACCTCACAGCCCAAGCCCATGCCCGGCCCGGCCGAGCCCGCGACCAGACGGCGGCAGCGGCGCGCGCGTGTGTGGTGGTCAGTTAGTGTGCGTGCTTTCCCGTTTATAAAACTTGGTACCCCTTGGGGCCCAATCCCAAGTTGTGAGGTCCTCACTTATAAACACTCCAAGAGTGTCTACTCTTAGCAATGTGGGACTTGTTTTTCAATTCACACCAAAAGTCCCAACAATCCCCCACTTGAATTTAAAAAGAAGTTTCAGAAATAGCGTCAAACGCTTCTATAAGATTGTGCATAAGCAAAGGTGTCTACGACTTGAACCTTTACGTAGCGGTTAGGATTTCGATTCAACAAGAGTGACTCGTAGTCTTGAACTCTATCTCGAACATCAAAACCACACAAAACCCTTTCAATAGGTGTATTCTCAAAAGCCTGTGCTTTTATGGCCCTGCACGTCTATCCTAGTTTAGTGAACGCTCTAGGAATTTCTGCCCAGAATTCCATAGGAAGCGGCCCCACTTCCACATTCACAAAGGTGAGTCTATCAAGAGTACTCCTGTAGCTAGGTACTCCACTCTACATAGAGTATAGATCTCATTAAGAGTTTCTATTATCTCAACCTTACATCGCTTCAGGAATCATGCTTCTTTACTTTTAATAGCATGTTCATCTCATATCACTTCGCGACTTGTTATTACCCATTGAAACTAATTCTTGGGATCTCCAGTATTTTAGGTCGGGTTACCATCGTGAGTGACTCATGGTTCTAAAGGCAGTAGTCCCATCCTTTTAGATGTATTTTGGACTTTCTCTCTGACTAATCCTTTCGTCAAAGGATCGGCTAAGTTCTCATGTTCTCACCAGTGCGTACATATGTGTTGTGTTTATGACGTATTTTTCGTTTCTTACCGTTATAATAACAGTTCTCTATTTTTGCAATAGTCGCGGTACTATCGCAGTGGATCAACACAGCTGGCATCGGTTTTTCCCATAAGGGAATCTCTGCTAGTAGGCATCTTAACCAACTAGCTTCTTCACTAGCGGTTGCTAGTGCTATCATTTCAGACTCCATAGTGGACTGAGCCAATATGGTGTGTTTCTTAGATTTCCAGGAGACAACACCACCAGCTATCATTTCAGACTCCATAGTGGACTTCATCTGACAGTGTATTCCAATCAGCATCGATGTACCCTTCAAGTACAGTTGGAAATCTCTGATAGTGTAATCCGAGATTCATCGTCCTTTTAAGGTATCTCATGACTCTCTCAATAGCATGCCAATGCTCTATACTAGGTCGATCGTAAACTCGCACAAAGAATCCCACGGCATAGGCAATGTCGGGTCTAGTGCAATCAGTGGCATACCTTAAGCTGCCAATGATGCTCGCATATTCTGTTTGCCTAACACTATCACCTGTGTTCTTAAAAAGTTTGACACTAGGATCATATGGTGAGCAGGCGAGTTTACAGTCATAGTAATTATATTTCTTTAGGATCTTCTCAATGTAGTGAGACTGATCCCAAGAAATTCCTTTCTCACACCCGGTAATCTTAATACCAAGGATTACACTTGCTTCTCCGAGGTCTTTCATATCAAAGTTGTTGCACAACATTGATTTCACCCGAAGATGAGAGTGATTCATTATGTTTTGTGTTTTGTTCAATTTGGTCCCTTATGTTTTTTATTAGTTTCAATTTGGTCCCCCATTGGCCATGTCATTTAATGAAAACACATCAGATTGGACAATTAGAACGTCACGTCAGCAGTTAACTGCCAGCGTGGCGTCCGTTAAAGTCATGGACGAAAAATTACAAAAAAGGACCAAATTGACACAAAAATGAAAGACGAGAGACCAAAACGAGAAAAAAAAAAGATAAAGGACTAAAATGAAACCAAGGCCAAAGATAAAGGACAAAAAGAGTAATTTAGCCAAATATATATTAGATAGATTAGATTAGATGTCATATGATAGTGACAATGATTGTGATATTATATATGCTTTCAAGAGGATAATGATCAAACAGTTGGTATTTTTCCTCTTGTTTTACGGTATACTCAGGGTCGGCCCAAGCTACTATAGCAAGGGCTTTGGGCCTCAAAAAAATTTCCAAAAGAAGGGCCTCAAAATTATCTATTTTGTTAGGCGTTTACTTTTCCCACACCCCCTCCTACTCTTTCACACCCCTTAACAAATTTTATTCCAAAAATAACCTCGTGTGAAACGCGGTGGAGGCGTGTTTAAAAGATCGCTTCGAACGACCTTGTTCGAAACAGTAAAATTACGCACAAAAAGGGTGTGAAGTCAATATTTAACACACTTCGAGCGATGTCGTTCGACGGGTTCGAACAAGGTCATGCGAACTCGCTTCGCATGACCTCATCTTGAATCGTAAAAACGCCCAAAGAGAGTGTGAAGTCAAAATTTAACACACTCGAACGATGTCATTCGAACTCGCTCAAGGCCCGTGTTCGAACAGTGTGAAATTTCGTGAAAAAGAGGTTTTAGCTGGCATTTTGGTCTTTTCACACCCTTGTGGGGTGTGTTTTGAGTAGGAGGGGGTGTGGGAAAAGCAATAGCCTTTTGTTATATGATAAAAAAACTTCGGTTAACATGAACGAAGTAACCACAACTCAATTGGCATAGAAGGGCCTCTTAATCCTGTATTGCTTGAGTTCGATTCTTGTTATCAACAATTTTGGTGTTACTTTTGATTTATTCAATTATTTTTGGTCCCGTAACATGCCATTGATTGGTTTGTAAAAAATAAATGTTATTTATTACGTTAACTTGGATGATATGGAACAGTAAAAAATGCTATTGATATACCATTTTCCACATTTGTTTTCTCCTTAAAAAAATGTTGTTCTCTCCATAAACTATGCAACACCATGATCAATACTTACCTAATTTTTATAATTTTTTTTAACCCAACTTTGACTAGAATTAAATGTTTTAATTGATTCATAAAATTTTACTCAACTTAAATTATATATTTATTTTTACCCAACTTAAATTATTCATTAAAACTATTCAAATAATATCTGACTTCCTGGTCTAGTAAAGAGCAGAACACTGTTGCTTTGTCCACCGCTGAAGTCGAATATGTGGCGGTTGGAAATTGTGTTGCACAAGTTTTGTGGATGAAACAGACTTTGGAGGATTTTGATTTGCTATATGATAATGTGCCAGTTCTATGTGATAACACTAGTGCCATTAACATTGCTAAGAACCCCATCCAACACTCTAGAACTAATCATATAGAGATAAAACATCATTTCATTAGAGACCATGTTTCTAGGGGGAGCATAGCATTAAAATTTGTAGGCACCGATGACCAACTAGCAGACATCTTCACGAAACCACTAGCCGAAGCTCAATTTTGTAAGATCCGGAGAGAGCTCGGTATGCTTGATTTGCCAGCCTGTGATTATGTGATGTATTTTTGAGGTGCGTCATATTATATGCTATATGTCTTGTGTGTCTTCCCTCCTTTTTGATGAAAACAAAGGGGGAGAAAAGTCTTGTTGTCTTGCTGCTTGTTTATTTAACTCACTATGTTTGGTTCTCTTGCATGTAAGTTATTTATTTTCTTAATGCTTATGCTTAGGGGGAGCTTATGCCGTTATTTCTTGTTTATCGCCTCCCACTACAAGAATTCCGTAATATACCGGCGGCTAATTTCCGGCTGATTTTATCCATCGGTAAATTACCGGCGGAATTCAGCCGTTACCGGCGGTTTAGGCAGCCGTTACTGTACCGGTGGATTCTATTGACATTACGGCGGAATAGAGAATAGCCGGAAGTTTACTAGCGGATTTTCCTAACATTTTCGGCGGAAACAAAATAGCCGGAAGATTACCGGCGGCTTCTAAATCAGAAAAAAAAATCCGCCGGAAAGGGGTAATTACTGGCGGCTTTATGCGAATATTTTTTAAAAAAATTAAATTCTAATTTTTCACAGAATCCGCCGGTAACGCGAGGAATTCTGCCGGTAACGCGAGGAATTCTGCCGGTAACGCGAGAGAATCCGTCGGTAACGCGAGATCCGCCGGTAAGCGAGATTCAGTTTCCAAGGCTTGGCCGCCGGTAATGTCACCGAATCCGCCGGTAGGCGTGATTCGGTCTCCAATGCAAATAATGACCGCCAGTAAGCGTGCAAACGGCTATAATGATCCGCCGGTAAGGGTGCAACAGTCTTGAAAACATCTTATTTATGGCTTTCAATGTATCTTCTTCTCTCATTCTCCCATCCGAAAATCTCTCACTCTTCTTCTATTCTTCTCTCATTTTTCTCTTCTTCTCTCATTCTCCCATCCGAAAATCTCTCACTCTTCTTCTATTCTTCTCTCATTTCTCTCTTTTTCTCTAATTCTCTCTTCTTTCATACTTAGCAATATTCTTCTCAAATTTTTTCAAATTTTTATTGAAGGTATGTTGTGGTTTATATATGTAATGTAATGTATATGTGACAGTGTTTATTAATATGAGTTATTAATTACTAATTTTGATATTATTTGTTTAGGTATGACTTGAATTTGGGGGAAGTTGGAGAGTTATCTGCAATTTGGTTTAGTTTGTTCGAAGATACTAACATCAAGTCAGAGACTTCTCGGCATACCGGTTAGTAATGAACTTATAGTTATTATTATTATTATTATTTGGTTAAAAGTGTTTTTTGATTTGGTAATACAAAAAAAATTATTTGATGTTATAAGATTATAATTATTATTTAAATTTAAAGATATTTTAGAAATTGTTTAGGAAAAAGATTTAAAATTGTTGTTATTATTATTATTATTTAGTTAAAAACTGTTTTTTGATTTGGTAATATGAAAAAAAATTATTTGATGTTATAAGATTGTAATTATTATTATTTAAAATTTAAAAGATATTTTCGAAATTGTTTAAGAAAAAGATTTAAAATTAATTAGTCAAATGATATTTTCGAAATTAATTAGGTAAAAGATATTTTCGAAATTAATTAGTTAAAATTATTTGACGAAAACAATTACTATAATTAATATTCTGTAATGAAAAGATATTTTCTAAATGGTTACTTTAGTTTTAAATTTAAACTCAAAATTTTGCATTAAAATTTAATTTCAAATCTATTTATGTTTATAAAAAAAAAATAGGAATTATTATAATGTTTCAGTTAAAAAAAAGTAAACATAATATATGATATCATTATTATTTTCTTAAATTCAAAATATTTTGTATAATATTTAGATTAGATATTTTTTAATAGTTAGGATCATTATTATTCGATTTGTTAATTACTAGAAATTATTAGTTGATTTAGTACTAGTTAAATAATTAGATTTAAAAAACTATTCTTAGAACTAATATTATTTAGTCAAATAGGGAAAATTTAGTATTATTCTAATTAATATTAGTATTTATAATTACTATTAGTATAATTAAGATTAGTATTTAGTCGAATTTGTTATTTTAGTTTTAATTTAAATTCAAAATTGTTTATGATTTTGTAAAAAGATAAATTCGAATTATAAAATTTTTATACTAAATGTTATTTGATGTAAATAATTGAAATAATTGTAAATAATATTTGATGTAATATACTAAATGTTATTTGATGTAAATAATGGTAAATAATATTTGATGTAATATACTAAATGTTATTTGATGTAATTAATTGAAATAATTAAGATCATACTAAAAAATAATAGTTGATAGTTTATTTAAATTTTGTTAATCTATAAATATAAAAATAATAATTCCTAGAAAATAATAATTAATAAAATGTGTATTATTCTGATACACACACACACACACACATACACATATATATATATATATATATATATATATATATATATATATATATATATATATATATATATATATATATATATATATATATATATATATATATATATATATATATATATATATAATATGTTGTAATATATTTATTTAGGACATCCACAAAAAATGTATCGTAGTTGGATGTATGATCGATTATATCCTGGAAGAGCGGGGTTGAAACGACGTTTTGTTGAAGGAGTTGAAGAGTTTGTTTTTTTAGCTAAGCATCAAATAGAATTTGAGCAACAAGGTGGAATTAGATGTCCTTGTTCGAAATGTATATTTCGAGCTATAAAAAATGAAGGTGAATTCGACTTCATTTGTACAACAATAGATTTAAGCCAAATTATTGGATATGGACTCGTCATGGCGAGGTAGCAGCTGGAGTTCCTGGCGTTAATATAATTAATGTTCCTCCGGTTGATATTGTTCCTGTCCAAGAAGTAGAAGGCGCCACTTCAAGTCCAGTCGTAGAAGTTGGCACATCAACTATGGGAGCCGCTTGATGTTGTTCAGGGGATGATAGGTGATGCTATCGGTGTAAATTTGGATTTTGAGGAACCACAATATGATGCTGAAGAAGTTCCGAATGAAGAAGTTCAGAGGTTTTATATGTTTTTGAGTGATACAAATAAACCATTATTTGAAGGATCTAACGAATCTAAATTATCAATGTGTGTTCGGTTGTTGGGTCTCAAGTCTCAATTTAATGTTGCTGAATTGTGCATGGAATATATGACAAAAATGATGTTGGATGCAACCCCCATTAGAGGACTTTTGCCGCAGAGTTATTATGATGCTAAAAGACTGGTATCGAAGCTTGGCTTAGAATCTAAGAGAATTGATTGTTGTGTGTCTCGTTGCATGCTGTATTATAGCAATTAGTTTGGGATAAATGATGGAGAGTTGTCGGAATGCAAGTTGTGTGGAGAGCCATGCTACCGTGCCTGCAGAGGCAAATCGGTTCCACGGAAAGCAATGTTCTATCTGCCTCTTGTACCAAGGCTACAGAGGATGTTTACTTCAAAGGAGACTGTCGGTAAAATGTCATGGAACCATGAAAATAGAAACAATTCTGGTGAATTACGCCACCCATCTGATGGTGAAGCTTGGAAGCATTTCGATCGTGTTCATCCAGATTTTGCTAGTGATCCCCACAATGTTCGGCTTGGTTTATGCTCTGATGGTTTCACACCCTATATTCAATCATCGGCATCACCGTATTTTTGTTGGCTAGTTATTGTTACCCTGTAACACCCCCTTTCTATATTAAGCTAATTCAATTAATGAAAATCAGAGTTTTTCAAAAACCTTCCACGCACCTCAAAGAGGGTGGTACAATTAATGAAAAAGACGTCAAACATATTTAACCAATCCAGACTCATCAAATGCATAAATCTCATATCATAGTCATATGGATAAAAACCATCAAAACCACCTGTTTAACGTTTACAGTAATCCATCAAATAGTTTGCAGCACAGCGGAAATAAAATTGAGTTCACATACTCATTACATAGGTTCAAAATAAGTTTAATACATAACCATAAATAATACTAAGACCCCAACCCGGTGTTACTATCGAGAGCCGACTCAATAAAACCCTGAGAGCAAAGACCATCACTCGGAATCACTGTTTGTCGCCACGAGCGAGCAGCAACAAGAAATGCTAGGGTGAGTCTCTTTACATAAATAATAACAGGTAAAATAAGCCGTATAGTAAGAACTAGCTAGCAACAGAGATTCACAGAACAAGGCATTTACCATTCACATGAGATATCACTCAAGCAACCATAACAGATTAATTGGACATTAACAAACAGCTAGGGAATGTATGATTATATGCATGTATGCAACATGCATGTGGATCCATATTCACCTCACCACCCCGTCGGGTATTTCATCACCACCCCGGGCGGGTATTCCATCACCTCCCGAAGGGTATTCCATCACCACCCCGAAGGGTATTTCATCACCTGTTGGCCGAAGCCATGCATATGATTCATGCGACTTTATGACAATGCATCACTCCACACCAAGCACACCACATCAATTATTAATTATCACATCATTAATTATCAACACCACCTCACCGATTATTTAGCATCACCTCACCAAATATTTAGCATCACCTCACCAAATATTTAGCATCACCTCACCAAATATTTATTAATTCTCACCTAAGAACCAACACCACCCCATAGGGGTTTTCTCCTCACTTTAGGACCATTCTGACACACCAATAATTAATTTAGAGACTTAGGGATTTATTTGACACATTTGGACTAATTAGACGTTAAAGGATTATTTTGTCACACCAAGGATTAATTTAATTCTTAGGGACTAATTTGTCACACCAAGGATTAAATTAATTCTTAGGGACTAAACCATCACTTAGATGTATTTTGAGTACCTAGACACTAAGGGGGCAGCCAAGAGGCGCCCATGAACCAACACCAAAAGCCCACACTCACACACTTAGTCACACCACTCACCCACACACTGGCGCGCTGAATGCTAGGCATTTGGCGCCCCACAACACTCACTTCAGCGCCTAAATGCTTAGCATTTGGCGCCCCCCTGCAACACTCAGCACATAACACACCACACACTTAGACACAGGCGCCACATTCCTAAGGAATTGGCGCCCCTCCTGCCAAAACCAACCAAAACCGAAGGAACACCAGGCCCAACTTAGTCATGGGCGCCAATTTGCCTAGCAAATGGCGCCACCCTGCAGCACAAAACCACGCAACACATAGACACTCCCACCAGGCGCCAGAATCCTAGTGATTTGGCGCCCTGCACCCCATCCCTGCCACTTTTCAGCAACCTGGCGCCATATTCCTAAGGAATTGGCGCCCTCCCCTGCCAAGACTCACGCACGCCCACAAAATACAGCAACATGGCGCCTAAATGCTAGGCATTTGGCGCCCCCTTCCAACACCCTTCACCAATTTACTTCAAAACTAATTTATTATTCAACAATTCATTTTCCCCCACCACACACACACCTAATTATTACTCTATTACCAACAATTCATCATATTCACATACTTACTCTCATATGACCATTCCACCAAACATACACTATGCATAAGTCACAATTCATGTTTTCACAACAACAATTAACATGTTATGAGTAACACACACATTCCAAACATCAATCAACATGTCATCAATACACAATCACACAACAAGTTATTATTAAAGCCATTCCACATATAAAACCTATCATACTAGCTATTATAAACATAAAGGAGAATCCCCTAACCTTGGGTGAGCTTGAAAACTTCACACAATCACCAAAATCACCAAACAAAGCAAGTTCTCCTCAAATTGTGGCTATGGCCGAATGCTCTCTCACTTGGGTAACCATGGAGAATTCAAAATAACAAGGATGAGCTTATGTAACTCATGGAAATGGAACATGGAAGGAAAATAAGGGTGATTAGGACTAAGGTATTCACTTACCCACACTAAGACTTGAGAAAGTTCCCTCCTTTCCCTAACTCCAAGCTGAACGTGAGCTCCTCCTCTTTGGGTGGTCATGGAAAAATTCAAAATGAAAGGAATAAGCTCATGGAACTTAAGGAAATGGAATGGGGAAGGGAAATGATGAAGAATGAGATCAAAATCTCACTTACCAACCAAGAATTCAAGCAAAACCCTCACCTTTTTCCTCCTTCTCTTCCACGCAGCTGCTGTCCTTTCTTCTCCTCTATTGTTTTCGAAGGTTTCCTCTCAAATGAAGGTCATAAGACCTTGTGTAGGGTTTTTGGGGTTTTAAGGTAATTGGGCTTGGGTCATTTAAGTGACTTGGGCCCTTTTATTTGCATCACTCCTTTTACTTATTCACATACTCCCTGAAATTAAAATAAAATAACTCTATCTCAATTATTCCACTTAATAAACTAAACCCCTTTTCGATAAAATAACTTTGACTATTTAACTTAACTTAATTAAATGTTGCAAGTTCCAAATAACTTAATTAATTAAATAATTAAATTATTTTGGGCGTTACAACTCTCCCCCACTTAAAGAATTTCGTCCTCGAAATTACCTGAATCGAACAACTCCGGGTAAGCCTCTTTCATCTTGCTTTCCAACTCCCAAGTCATGCTCTCGCCCACAGCTCCTAACCAAACGACCTTCACCAACTTGATCTCTTTACCCCTTAAGACCTTCACCTCACGATCCTCGATTCTAACTGGCATTGTCTCCACCGTAAGGTTCTCTCTCACTTCCACATCGTCCATTTGCACTACATGCGACGGATCTGGCACATACTTCCGCAACTGAGATACATGGAACACATCATGTAGATTAGATAGATTAGGTGGCAAGGCCACCCGATAAGCAACTTTCCCAACTCTCTCAGAAATCTGATATGGTCCAATAAAACGTGGAGTTAACTTCTTAGACTTCAACGCACGGCCTACACCTGTCGTCGGAGTAACTCTTAGAAATACATGATCACCCGCCTGAAATTCTAGATCCTTCCTTCTCTTATCATGGTAACTCTTCTGTCTACTCTGTGAGGCCTTCATCTTCTCTCTAATCATCTTCACTTTCTCTGTAGTCTCACGCACCAATTCAGGACCTAGCACAACACTTTCACCAGTCTCGTACCAACACAATGGAGTCCTACACCTCCTCCCGTACAATGCCTCAAAAGGCGCCATACCGATACTCGAATGAAAATCAAGTATTGTGTAAGTGAATTCAATCAGTGGCAAATGTGAATCCCATGAACCTCCCTGCTCAAGAACACATGCTCTTAACAAATCCTCAAGTGATTGAATTGTCCTCTCTGTCTGCCCATCTGTCTGGGGGTGATATGCTGAACTCAATCTCAATCTGGAACCTAAAGCCTCTTGCAAACTCCTCCAAAACTCGGAAGTAAACCTAGGATCCCTATCAGACACAATACTCAGAGGCACACCATGCAGCTTCACAATCGTCTTGACATAGATATCCGCTAACCTCTGAATCGAAAAGTAATATTAATCGGTAGAAAGTGTGCGATTTAGTCAACCTATCAACAACCACCCATATGGTATCAAACCCCTCACATTGTAGTCGGCAAACCAGTCCACAAAATCCATGGAGATACTATCCCACTTCCATTCGAGAACGCGTCTAATGGTTGCATCAACCCCACCAGGCTTTTGATGTTCTATCTTAGATTTCTGACATGTCAGGCAAGCATACACAAACTGAGCCACATCGCGCTTCATACCAGGCCACCAAAACAACTTCTTCAAATCTTGGTACATTTTCGTAGCTCCCGGGTGAATACTCAACTTACTACGGTGACCCTCTTCTAGAATTGCCTTCTTAATTTCGTCATCACTAGGAACACAAATCCTCCCACGGTACCTTAGCACATCTTGAGCATCTACCACATAATCTTCACTCTGGGAGTGGTCAATCCCAACTGCGATCTCAACTAGCTTAATGTCCCTCTTTTGAGCCTCCCGAATCACACTTAAAAAGTCATTGTGAATCTTCAACACACCCAATCTCACACTCTTGGGTGTCACCTCGCAGACTAGACTCAAATCTCGGAACTGTTCAATCAGTTCAAGCTCCTTCACCATCATTGCGGATACATGCAAGGACTTCCTACTCAAAGCATCAGCTACCACATTAGCTTTCCCCGGATGATAGTTCAAGCTAAAGTCATAGTCTTTCAAAGAATTCCAACCATCTCCTTTGTCTCATATTTAATTCCTTTTGGTCAAACAGACATCAGAATCCTTTATGATCACCGAATACCTCAAACTTAGAACCATACAAATAATGTCTCCAAATCTTCAAGGCAAAAACAATTGCCGCAAGCTCCAAATCATGGGTGGGGTAATTCTTTTCATGAGTTCTCAATCGCCTCTTGAGGCATACGCCACAACCTTACCATTTTGCATCAAAACACCTCCTAGTCCCATTTTAGACGCATCGCAATATACCATAAAAGGTTCTCCAGATTTGGGTAAGGTTAAAACAGGTGAAGTTGTCAACCTTCTTTTCAATTCTTGGAAACTTTCTTCACATTTGGAATCCCACACGAATGCCTTTCCTTTGCAAGTCAATTGAGTTAGCGGAAGTGCCAACTTTGAAAACCCCTCAATAAACCTTCTATAATATCCCGCCAATCCAAGAAAACTTCTAATCTCCGTAACTGACTTAGGAGCCTCCCATTGCATCACCGCATCAACTTTGGATGGATCTACCGCAATCCCATCACCAGAAATAATATGACCTAGAAAGCTCACTTCCTTCAACCAAAAGTCACACTTTGACAGTTTAGCATACAATTTCTTTTCTTTCAACACTTCTAGCACTAACTTCAGATGCTCTGCATGATCCTCTTCGGACTTGGAATACACCAAAATATCATCTATGAAAACCACCACAAATCGATCCAAGTAGTTATGGAATATACGGTTCATGTACTCCATGAATACCCACGGTGCATTAGTGACACCAAACGGCATCACGTAATACTCATAATGCCCATATCTCGTCCCGAATCTTTGTCTTTTTTGAATATCCTCATCTTTCACTTTAATCGATGATAGCCCGATCTCAAATCAATTTTGCTAAACCACTTAGCACCAACTAGTGATCCATCAAATCGTCAATTTCTAAGTGGATACTTGTTCTTGATTGTTACTTTGTTCACCGTCTATAATCAATGCAAAGTCGCATACTTCCATCTTTCTTCTTCACCAAAAGTACTGGCGCTCCCGAGGGTGACACACTAGGTCTTATGAATTTCTTCTCAAGCAAATCTTCTAGTTGACTTTTCAACTCGCATAATTCGGATCACGGACATTCTCAGATGGTGCCATAGACACGTGCCGTACGGTGCACTAGATCAATACTAAACTCAACTTCTCTTTCAGGTGGCACATCAGGGATTTCATCCGGAAACACTTCGGAAAATTCACGCACAATGGGCAACTCTTCAATTTTGGCTCGACTCTCAACAGACAAAGACGCCATCAATGTAAACAACTTCGCTTCTCCCTTTATGGCCTTATGCAACTGACCAGAAAGCAACATAACAGATTCTTCCTCCTGTGAATCAGGAAAACTCACGGATCTACTAGCACAATTGATATGCACATGGTTATCAACTAACCAGTCCATACCAAGAATGATGTCCAAACCTCCTAATGGCAAACAAATGAGATCAACAAGAAACTCTCTGCCGAAAGCCGACAGAGGACATCTAGCACACATCGTGGAAGTAGTTCTGAACCTTTGGCTGGGGTATCAATAACCATGTCCCTTCTCATAGTAGACATAACAAGCCCCAGTTTTTCAGCACATAAAGCAGCAATGAATGAATGTGTTGCACCAGTATCTATAATAGCTATTAAAGGAGTACCATTAATGAAACATGTACCTCTAATATCGTTGTCCCCCTCGGATCCCGCCAATGCAAATACCTTCCCTTTAACCGCTTCTTTCTTGGGTTTGGGACATTTGTTGCTCATATGCCCCGCCTCACGACAATTGTAACAAACAGCTTCTTTCTCTTTACATTCATTAGACTTGTGGCCCCTCCTCCCACACTTGAAACAGCGCACCTCAGTGCATTCAGTACTCTTGTGGCCCGGCTTCTTGCATCGGTAACACACAATACCAGCAGCTCCCTCTCCCCCACTAGAACTCTTACCTTCACTAGCTTTCCATTTCCCCTTGCCTCCACTCACATCATATGGTTTCCCTCGGAATTGAGCATTCTTTTTCTCTCTTACCATCTTGTAGGCTGCAGCACTGTCTTCTTCAAAAATTCTACACTTATCCACTAGCTTGGCAAAGTCTCGAATTTCCTGGTATCCAATAGCCTTCTTAATGTCGGGATGCAGCCCATTTTCAAACTTCACACACTTGGAGAATTGCAGTGCGCTCATTTTCATAGTAGGGACAAAACTTGACTAGCTCTTCAAATTTGGTCGCATACTCACCACCGATTTGTTGCCTTGCTTGATTCAAGAAATTCCACCTCCTTTTTAGCCTCACATCCTCCGGATAATACTTTCTAGTGAACTCTTCCTTGAAAACTTCCCAAGTGATTTCCTCCTCAGCCTTCTTCTAGTCTTTGTTTCTTCCTCAACCACCAATCGTGCGCTCTTCTTCCTTCAAAGATGTGTGTCCCAAACCTCACTTTCGTGCTGAAAGTGCATGCCATCACACCTGAAAATACGCTCAATCTCCCCAGCCAAGTTAGAGCTCCGTCAGGTCATACCTACCCTTGAAGGTAGGCGGGTTCTCTCACTGAAACGTGGCTAGCTTACGGTCCTCCGCGTCTTCTCTCAGCCCCTCTGCTCCCCATAGCTTGTGCTATGGCTTGCGAGAAACCTCCGCTTAGAAAGCAAAGATCAATCCTTCGGCCATTCTCAACCTAACAACTGCAAAGCATTAACATTCGTTAAGAAACAATTAACACTACCTAGTTGTCATAGACACTATGACAGACACACTTGGCCGGACAGACCGAACTGCTCTGATACCACTAATGTAACACCCCCTTTCTATATTAAGCTAATTCAATTAATGAAAATCGAGTTTTTCAAAACCTTCCACGCACCTCAAAGAGGTGGTACAATTAATGAAAAAGACGTCAAACATATTTAACCAATCCGGACTCATCAAATGCATAAATCTCATATCATAGTCATATGGATAAAAACCATCAAAACCACACATTTAACGCTTACGATAATCCATCAAATAGTTTGCGAAGACAAATGAAATAAAATTGAGTTCACATACTCATTACATAGGTTCAAAATAAGTTTAATACATAACCATAAATAATACTAAGACCCCAACCCCTGTGTTACTATCGAGCCGACTCAATAAAACCCCAGAGGCACAAAGACCATCACTCGGAATCACCTGTTTGTCGCCACGAGAGCGTGCAACAAGAAATGCTAGGGTGAGTCTCTTTACATAAATAATAACAGTAAAATAAGCCGTATAGTAAGAACTAGCTAGCAACAGAGATTCACGAGAACAAGGCATTTACCATTCACATGAGATATCACTCAAGCAACCATAACAGATTAATTGGACATTAACAAACAAATTAGGAATGTATGATTATATGCATGTATGCAACATGCATGTGGATCCATATTCACCTCACCACCCCGTCGGGTATTTCATCACCACCCCGAAGGTATTCCATCACCTCCCGAAGGGTATTCCATCACCACCCCGGCGGTATTTCATCACCATTGGTAGAAGCCATGCATATGATTCATGCGACTTTATGACAATGCATCACTCCACACCAAGCACACCACATCAATTATTAATTATCACATCATTAATTATCAACACCACCTCACCGATTATTTAGCATCACCTCACCAAATATTTAGCATCACCTCACCAAATATTTAGCATCACCTCACCAAATATTTATTAATTCTCACCTAAGAACCAACACCACCCCATGTGGGTTTTCTCTCACTTTAGGACCATTCCTCGACACACCAATAATTAATTTAGAGACTTAGGGATTTATTTGACACATTTGGACTAATTAGACGTTAAAGGATTATTTTGTCACACCAAGGATTAATTTAATTCTTAGGGACTAATTTGTCACACCAAGGATTAAATTAATTCTTAGGGACTAAACCATCACTTAGATGTATTTTGAGTACTGAGACACTAAGGGGGCAACCAAGAGGGCGCCCATGAACCAACACCAAAAGCCCACACTCACACACTTAGTCACACCACTCACCACACACCGCGCGAGAATCGCTAGGCATTTGGCGCCCGCAACACTTTCTTCCCTGTGCGCCTAAATGCTTAGCATTTGGCCCCCTGCTCACTCAAAGACATAACACACCACACACTTAGACACAGCGCCACATTCCTAAGGAATTGGCGCCCCTCCGCAAAACCAACCAAAACCGAAGGAACACTGTGCCCAACTTAGTCATGGGCGCCAATTTGCCTAGCAAATGGCGCCACCTGCGCAAAGACACAAACCACGCAACACATAGACACTCCCACCAGCGCGAGAATCCTAGTGATTTGGCGCCCGCACCAATCCTCGCCACTTTTCAAAGAACTCGGCGCCATATTCCTAAGGAATTGGCGCCCCTCTGCAGACTCACGCACGCCCACAAAATACAACAACATGGCGCCTAAATGCTAGGCATTTGGCGCCTCTTCCAACACCCTTCACCAATTTACTTCAAAACTAATTTATTATTCAACAATTCATTTTCCCCACCACACACACACCTAATTATTACTCTATTACCAACAATTCATCATATTCACATACTTACTCTCATATGACCATTCCACCAAACATACACTATGCATAAGTCACAATTCATGTTTTCACAACAACAATTAACATGTTATGAGTAACACACACATTCCAAACATCAATCAACATGTCATCAATACACAATCACACAACAAGTTATTATTAAAGCCATTCCACATATAAAACCTATCATACTAGCTATTATAAACATAAAGGAGAATCCCTAACCTTGGGTGAGCTTGAAAACTTCACACAATCACCAAAATCACCAAACAAAGCAAGTTCTCCTCAAATTGTGGCTATGGCCGAATGCTCTCTCACTTGGGTAACCATGGAGAATTCAAAATAACAAGGATGAGCTTATGTAACTCATGGAAATGGAACATGGAAGGAAAATAAGGGTGATTAGGACTAAGGTATTCACTTACCCACACTAAGACTTGAGAAAGTTCCCTCCTTTCCCTAACTCCAAGCTGAACGTGAGCTCCTCCTCTTTGGGTGGTCATGGAAAAATTCAAAATGAAAGGAATAAGCTCATGGAACTTAAGGAAATGGAATGGGGAAGGGAAATGATGAAGAATGAGATCAAAATCTCACTTACCAACCAAGAATTCAAGCAAAACCCTCACCTTTTTCCTCCTTCTCTTCCACGCAGCTTCTGTCCTTTCTTCTCCTCTATTGTTTTCGAAGGTTTCCTCTCAAATGAAGGTCATAAGACCTTGTGTAGGGTTTTTGGGGTTTTAAGGTAATTGGGCTTGGGTCATTTAAGTGACTTGGGCCCTTTTATTTGCATCACTCCTTTTACTTATTCACATACTCCCTGAAATTAAAATAAAATAACTCTATCTCAATTATTCCACTTAATAAACTAAACCCCTTTTCGATAAAATAACTTTGACTATTTAACTTAACTTAATTAAATGTTGCAAGTTCCAAATAACTTAATTAATTAAATAATTAAATTATTTTGGGCGTTACATACCCCGTACAACCTTCCTCCAGAAATGTGTATGTATAAACCATACATGTTCTTAAATTCCATTATTTCAGGACCAAGCAATCCAACAGCTGGTATTGACATATATTTGCAACCTTTGATCGATGACCTAAAAAGGTTGTGGCATGGTGTTTTAACTTATGATGCAGCACACAAACAAAATTTTGTGATGAGGGCGGCTTTGATGTGGACCATCAATGACTTCCCTGCCTATGGAATGTTGTCAAGATGGGGGACACATGGTAAGATGGCGTGTCCGATTTGCATGGTTGACACAATAGCTTTTACTCTTAAATATGGAGGAAAAACATCATGGTTTGACTCACACCGTAGGTTTTTACCTAGCGATCATCCATTTAGAAAGTCAATATATGCATTCATCAAAACAGATGAACCTCCCCGTAGGCTGACACCAGAAGAAGTTTGGAACAATGTCAATGATATCCCTTCAGTAGAAGTCGTTGCAGGTGTTGTTTCTCGTCCAGATGGTTATGGAGTATGGCATAATTGGACAAAAAAGAGTATTTTTTTGGAACTTCCATATTGGAAAGATAATCTACCGAGACACAATCTGGATGTCATGCATATTGAAAAGAATTTCTTTGATAACATATTTAACATTGTTATGAATGTGAAAAGTAAAACAAAAGACAATGAGAAGGCTAGGAAGGACGTGGATCATTACTGCAGGCGAAAGGATTTGTTGTTGGTTGAGCAAGGTACTAGGACGTTGAAACCCAAAGCCAATTATACTTTATCTACCGAACAAGCGACAGAAGTTTATCGGTGGATAATAAAATAGTTGAAAATGCCAGACGGTTATTCTTCCAATTTAGCAAGATGTGCAGATGTGGATAATGGGAGGTTGCATGGGATGAAGAGCCATGATTGTCATGTATTCATGGAGTGCTTACTTCCTTCGTTGCCAACACATGTTTTGAACCCGCTCATTGAAATAAGTCAATACTTTAAGAATTTGTGTTCTGCAACGCTAAAAGCGGATGATCTGACAAAAATGGAACAAGACATCCCACATATCTTATGCAAGTTGGAGAGAATATTTCCCCCTGGTTTCTTTGATTCTATGGAGCATCTTCATGTTCATCTCGCAACTGAAGCTAAACTTGGCGGACCTGTCCAATACAGATGGATGTATCCGTTTGAAAGGTCAGTTAATATACATATGAAAGAAGTTTAGTATAATTTTAATTACATTATTATTAACATATAATTTTCTCTAGGTTCATGGGTGATTCAAAAAGATCTGTCAAAAATAAAGCTAGAGTTGAAGGATCGATATGTTCTTCTTACTTGCATCGTGAAACAACTCATTTTTGTTCTTATTATTTCAACAATGAATTGGCTCCTAGAAGTAGTCGAAATGAAATGGACATTGAACCACCAAGACATCGTTTAGGTTTGTCTGTCTTTTGTCTCCCTGGTCGTTAGTCTGGAAAAAAGTCAATTCACTGGCTAACAGAATAATAGTTAAACTCAGCCCATGTTCATGTCTTGATAAACTGTACCGAGGTCCAACCATTTATTGAGTATGTATTTCTCAACCTAGTTTTCTTAATTACTTTATAAATTAAAGTACTCTGTTGTGTGTAACAATTGTTAATTTCTCATTAGGGAGTTTTTGACATCAGAGGGAGTAAGTGAAGATCAATCGTCTGCTCATATTCATGTGCATTTTCCAATGTGTTTTAAGCGGCGTATGTATTCCCTTCCGCCAACTCCTGTAACACCCTAAATGATTTAATTAAGCAATTGATTAAATTATTTAAAGTGTTACACTATTTTAATTATATTAAGTCATAATATAGTATTTATAATAAAGTATTTTATTTAATTGAAGGGAGTGGTATTGGAAATACCGGAACTGCTATTATTGGCCCAGGAGCCCAAGCCCAATGACTTAGGCTCCTAGGGATTGTGCATTTCGCACCAAAGGAGAGAAAGAAAGAAAAAAACGAAAAGAGAGAAAGAAAGGAAGAAAACGGCGCAACCTAGAGGAGAAGAGAGAAGAGTAGATCGCACCACTCAAGAAGGAGAGAAGGGAGCTCTTGTTGCTGTGGGTTTTGTACGTGACTCGGAGAAAGAGAGTTTCTACGGTTTAATTCAAGGTAAGGGGAGTCTCACTCTATAATAGAGGGTATAATAGGTTGTATAGGAGTCATAGAGTCTCTATTTGTTGATAATTGATTGATTGATTGAATTTGGTTGAGTGAATTTGATGAAATTGCATGAGAAATTGATTTAGGGCTTAATGTTAGGGTTTATGTGCTTGACTTCGTGTTAATGTGTAATTTGATGTTTGAGATGTGAAATTGAATGTGTTAAAATGATTATAGAGTGAATTTGAATGATATATGGTGATTAGAATTGAAAGGAATTAAGAATTGGGGATTTTTGAGGTATGGGGCGCCAATGTGCTAGGATTTATGCGCCACAGTATAATCGCTTTCATGGGTTGGGTGGTGAGTTTGTGCGAGAATGCCATCGTCGAGCGCCATATTCTTTGAAAAAATGGCGCTGGGTTACCGTTCACGTACTGGGATTGTGTCTACGTGCAGGGCATTCTTTGCTGGCGCCAAGTTCTTTGGGAGATGGCGCCAGAGGTGCAATCGTATGCTTGATGTCCGTGTGTGTGTGTTTGCTTTGTCTAGGCGCCATTCTTTGGGAATATGGCGCCACATGCACTCGCTCACGTGCACATATGGGGTGGTTTGAGTGGAACTTGAGGTTCTGGGCATATTTCACCGTGCCATATTTTGTAATTGCCTGCCCAAATTCTATTTTAAACATTTTGGCTCGAGTAGTTTTAGTTTTTCATGTGTCATTTGAGAGATGTTCTGGTGGGCTTTTCTGTGGCGCTATATGTGTGCGCCTAGGGGGTGTTTTGAGTGGAACTTAGAGTTCTGGGCATATTTCACCGTGCCATCTTTTGCAGTTGCCTGCCCAAAAACAATTTTAAACATTTTGGCTCAAGTGGTTTTCTGTTTGCATGTGTTGTGTGTGCTTTGGGTCGTGCGCGGCGCCAAACAGTCTTTGCCAGGCGCCTAGGCAGCGCGCGTGTCCGAGATCGTGTCTCGATCCGTCTCTTAGTTTGTGTCTAGGATCAGCAGGCCTTGCCGCCAGGCGCCAGTTGCTAGAAAAGTGGCGCCAGTGGTTTGTGTGTTGCCACGGGCGCCAAATTGCCGAAGTTTCGGCGCTAGTCTTTGTGTTGCACAAGGTGGCGCCAGAATGTGGGGGAAATGGCGCCTAGTGCTGCCTTGTGCCTAAGTGTGTGCTGTTTTGGTCCCTAGGTGACAGTTTGGTCCCTAGGTGATTGTTTTGGTCCTAAAGGGTGGTTTAGGTCCCTGAGTGAGGTTTAGTCCTCTTATTGTGAATAGTCCTTGGGACTTAACTATGTTGAGTTAGTAACTTGAGGTGACAGAGGATGCCATGGGGGCATGAGCCATGGGGGCTATAAATGAGATTAACTATGAGGTGAGAAATAATATATGAAATGAGATACTGTAATTGTGCTGTGATGTGTTCATGGAGTCTCATGCATACATTCGGCTGCGGTCGCGACGTTTATAAATTAATTGTGAGGCCATGAGGGTCAGGCCATGGGGGCCAGAGTCATGAGGACTCAATTTGATAATGATACTGCCATGAGGGCAAATGGTACCACATGCATAACTACATTGCATACATTCTCATGAACGCATAAATGTTATTGAGTGATGATTGGTATGATGATTGTGTGGTGAATCGTGTATCAGATATATTGCCTATTATCACTTTTATTATATAGTTCGAGACTCACCCTTTCGTTGTTGTTTACCACGGGTAGTCATGAGTGAAGGCTTGCTACCTTCACTATTCCCAGAGTCGATGCGCTCGATCGTAGCACCTGGGGGATGGGTTATAAACTCTAGTTTGATCTGTTTTGCTCGATGTTGAGTTTTCTTCTTTTATATTATGTATTTTGAGACTTGAGAATTATTCTTTTGAGCTGTAGTTTTATTCCGCTGCATGATATGAGTTTATGTCCCACGTTTTATATGGTGTTATGTATTGATGTATATTTACAAATTGAATCGACTTTGTTTGAGTGTTTTAAGAGAGAAGTGTAACATTCCGTTTAATAAAAATAATTTTTATTACTCTGATTTTTGAATTAAATTGCCGGGTAGAAATGGGGTGTTACAACTCCTACCAACCAACACCTGAGAAACTTATCTGATGGTCCTCGAAGATGTGTTAAAGAATGGCACACATACTTTGTCAATGGATACAAATTTCACACTAAGAAATGGACAGAGGGTAGAGAAACAGTGAATAGTGGAGTTTGCATGAAGGGTGACACTCGGAGAGGCGAAGATGATTTCTATGCTGTTGTTGAACACATTTAGGAACTTGCATATCCTTATCTTGATTATCATCAAAAGATAGTCGTTTTTTATTGTAATTGGTTTGATCCGTCCCCTCGAGGAACAAAGTTTAACCCAAAGACAAATACAGTGGACATTAAAATGAGTAGTAGATATCAACTGTACGATCCTTTTGTCATTGCACAAAATGTGAGACAAGTCTACTATGTCTCTTATCCATCAACACGGACTGATCGGCGTGGTTGGTGTGTCGCAATTAAGACAAAACCAAGAGGCCGCATTGAGACAAATGATGACAAAGTGGAAGATGTGCCATATCAAATGGATGAAATGTCCAATGTAAATGAAATTATTGAAGTTGAGGTCATTACTCGTTTACGTGATGAGTCCAACGCTGCTGATGAAGTTAATGAAGACGAAGTCGATCACGTTGGTCTATTAGGAATTCATTATCTGATGATGATGGTGATTTCGAGAAAGAATGGGATTCCAATTAATTAATGATGTTATTTGTAAATTAAATAATTTGTTGTTAAATAAAATATATTATATATTTATCAGACTTGATTTGCCTATGTTATTAACTTTATTTTATAGCTAGAGAACAGTTATGACATCGTTAGGATCTAGTAGTGACTCACCACATGAGGACCCACCCGTGCCGTCTCGGGAAAGAGGAAAGAAGATATGTACTTCTTTACACGGTCGCGTTGTAAGATAGTTTATCAACTTATTCATGGCAACTTTATGGGTATGCCTTCGGCAGAGGAGCTTGATGGTTGTGAACCCGTGCCGCCTCCACCCGGTACTCTAGCACCCCTTGCTGATCCAGATAGACCGCCACGCGTGTATGATGCGGAAACCGATGTGATTTATGTTTTGGACGACGGTCGTATCGTTGTGGAGGTTATTGGTCACCTGTAAGTATTTTTTATATTTCTATTTGTGTTTTAAATTTGTTTTTTAAATTAATATCATTTTAATTTTTATTTCTTATGTACAGCTTTGATCCTGGGAGGATTGTGTCCCACGCGATAACAAGTATTATCAAGGAAAATTACACTAAGGCCTGGAAGGATTGGTCGGAGGTTAAAAAGGATAAGGAGTCCAAAATGTGGACTCAATTTAGAGTAAGTTTTTTTACAGTTTAATTAATTTTTAATTTTTCCACTTTTTTGAATTGATTACGTTGTTTTTTCTAACAACTTATTTCAAGGCAACATTCACATGGAAACCTGAGGATGCGCATCAAGTTAAGAAAGTATTCAACTCAAAAGCTTCTCATCGTTTTCCTGAAATGCTAGCGGGAGAGCGTAAAAAGAAAGAGCCATCGGATTGGATTGGTCCGCCTATATGGAAACAACTCAAACTGAAATGGGTTGATGAGGATTATCAAAAAAATGTGGGAGAGCTGCTAAGAATCGGGCTTCTGAGAGAGGGGGTTGCTTAAACCCGGGCGGTTCAATCAGCTCATATGAACATGTTAAACGCATGGTAATATTTTATATATCTTTTGTTGACAAATTCAAATTTTATATTTTATTAAATACTAATATTAAATTATAACTATATATAGATTGACCATTCTTGGGCGGCCACCTACTTTGCTTAGGAGGTACACGTGCAACTTCATATGCGAGAGGAGACCGGTGAATTTCCTGAAGAGCGCCCAAGGACGATACAGGTAAATAAAATATATTATTTATAAATTATTTTAATTACATTTAGTATTTTGCATTGCAATTAATGTTTATTCATTTTTGGATTGTTGCTTTTAGGAAGAGTTCTCTAATTGGCTGGATGAGTATCGTCAAACACAAGAGAGTAGCGGAACTGAGGCTGATCCCGTTGAGGAGGGTCGATTGGCTTTAGCAAAATGGAATGAAATTGTTGGTCCATCAAGTAAAGGTCGGTTACCAAGATTTGGTGGTATGGGCCCGCGTTATTACCAGAATTATATTGTTCCGAATTTTAGGCCAAATTCTTCAGAAACAAGTACTGGCCGCTCTCATGTCCCCACTAATTCAGAATTAGCTGAAGTTGCGGTATTGACCTAGAAATTGAGCGACTACGAGCGTGAGCTTCGGGAGATACGAGAGCAGCAGGCTGAGGAGCGCAGGCAGCAGGCTGAAGATCGCAGAATGAATGAGGAGCGTTGGAAGCAATTAATGGATAATATGTCTCATACGAGGCCATCTATGCCATCATCATCGGTACATTATCCACCGCCAAAAATGCAAATTTCTGCAGATTCCTTTCCAAAGATGCCACTGGTGCCCTTCCACTGGCTTTACCTCCGAAAGCGAAGATGCCTTCAACTGTCAGCCGTACCCATATGGTCAGCCCTGCCTTGATTTAAACTCTCCGCCTCAACAACAGCCACAACTCCCACTTCCGTTCCGTCAGCCACATGTGTCCCCGCAACAATTCCGCACTCGGCCGTCGGATTCCCAACAAAGAATTCCAAACTCACTGTCGGCAATTCCAAACTCACGGCCAAAGAACATCTCTCCCGCAATGGGTCCCAACAACCGTACCAGCAACCTGATGAAAGACAAGATGAAGAAGATTGGACACAATTTATTCTGCCAGATCCTAACAGCAACTCAAACCCAAATAGGCCTTACTATTGATTAGTTATCGTTTAATTTGTATGGATAATTTAGTTACTGCTTTGATGGTAATCGTTTAATTTGTATGAATAATTTAATTACTGCTTTGATGAGTTGATTATTTATCATTTAATTTTATGGATAATTTATTTCTTTTTATTTGATATTAAACTTTCATTTTATTTTTTATTATTTTATTTTCAATTTTAAAAATAATCGAATTTTTAAATGTTTTTTAAAAGAAAAAGAATATAATTTTTTAAAAAAAAAACAAAAATTACCGGCGGAAATAAATTTATTACCGGCGGATTTTTATTTTTATTTTTTAAAAAATATTAAATTATCGGCGGTTTTTTTAAAACTACTGGCGGTTTTTTTAAAGGCTTAAATATATGATAAGCCCCTGCAAAATTGCGAGAAATCCATTTAAGCCCCTGCAATTTTTTTTTTAAAAAAAAACCCTTGTAAAATATTAACGTTTTTAAAGAAGCCATCGCTGTTAGTTTTACATAACAGAGTTAACTTGGAGCTGACGTGGATGACTTGGTGGATTGACACGTGGATTGAAACGTTTTTAAAGAAGCCCTTGTAAAATATTGACGTTTTTAAAGAAGCCCTTACTGTTATATAAAATTAACAGCGAGGACTTCTTTAAAAACGTCAATATTTTACAAGGGCTTTTTTTTAAAAAAATTGCAGGGGCTTAAATGGATTTCTCGCAATTTTGCAGGGGCTTATCATATATTTAAGCCTTTTTTAAATTACCGGCGGTTTTTTTTTTTTTTTTTTTTTAAAATTCGGCGGGATTTCGTGTGTTTACCGGCGGCTTTTCCGCCGGTAATTACCGGCGGCTTTTTCCACCGGAAATACCGGCGGACAATCGGCGGAAAAAATCCGCGGGTAATGCCATTTTTCCGGCGGTTTTTTATCATTACCGGCGGATTCCGGCCGCCGGTAAATCCCAAATTTCTTGTAGTGTCCCTATGCATAAGGTAATTTGTTATCATCAAAAAGGGGGAGTTTGTTGAACCAAGGTCAAACACTCTTTGTTTTGTATGATAACAAATTATAATCTGTTTACTAATGGTTATAGTTGAACCAAAGCACAGGCATGAACCAAAGCACAAGACATGAACCAAGACGCTTGACATGATATCTTAAAGTGTAGCAGCTAGGAGGAGAAGTTTCTCAAGCGTTCAAGACTTACGTGTTATATTGCTTTTGATAACTCGTATTTATATGAGTTATTTATACTCACTCACGAATAAATCACGCAAGTTCTTGAGCAATACAAGGTTTAATTAATTAGTTTTATAATGATTTCTGAGTTTTAGGTGAATAAGAGTTATAAAGATAAATCTGTGCATTTAGGCACCAATTGGTGCCCTTGAGAGCGTTTTGATGCTTTTTGTGCATGTGCGGGAATTTTCATCTTGAAACGTTACCACGTCCCTCACCACGTCTACAATGGAGCAGCAGAGCAAGAGCGAAGGATCTTAATTTTGGCGCGCTGAGCAATAATAGTCAAAGATATAAAAGTCAGAAGATCTTCGTTTTCCCCATGAGCTGACACGCAGAAGCACTGTAGCGATGAACAGTGTCAGGGAAAAGACAGGAAAGCAGGCTGGTAGGTGAGCAAGTGACATCAGCACATGTAAGCAAGGTGGCTATTTAATGAAGGTTCAGCACTCTCTCAAGGCATCACCAACCTCACTCACGATCATCATCTCTTCCACCAACTTCAGAATCACTTCGTCTCCATCCCTTCACCATCTCCACCATTAAACTCAAAATTTGTTTTGTAAAGAAGATCCGGAAATGTACTTACGAACTTAGTTTATTTTCTGCAGTAGTGTAAGGCTCAGACGTTGTAACGTCTATACAGCGTACATGCTTAAGAGCTACTTAGTTGCATCTTGTGCACTTAGTTCCTTTTCTGTAATGTATGGTATTTGGATTCTAAATCCACTTCATTCTCAGAAAGATGCTCAAAGATGAGCTAAACACCTTGTAGTTGAGTTGTTGTTTTGCTTTTTAATGAATTTCTAGTTAATGTCATGAAGTGTTTACGTTGCCCGTTTTAAATCTTTGTGCAATAATATTTCCAAACTTGTTTTGAGGTTGGCCTCTTAAAATAGGTAGATTCATAGGTACAGACATGGTCTATGAAAAGAAATCAAAGATTTACATGAATGAACAATGCACTAAAGACATTTAGGCATCTTTATCTAAGTCTAGACATAGAATGGATGATAGTTCATGGACATGGGTGTGGGTACTTAAAATACGAGAGTGGGCCTATTTAGAACCTAGACATAGGATTTCTTGTACTTGAAACTCGACGCGTTTTATCTTTGAAAAGCATAGCTCTTTTGCAACAAATGCGCTTCGACGTGGCCACGCTTCACCGCATTAGCATTTGAACGTCATAACGTCTAGACGTTATGACGCCCGACTAGGAAGGATTTATTTGCATACAACAACTCAACTCATTTCTTATCCTTTTTCACAACCAACTTTAATTTCCTTGTTTTAATTACATCTTTAGCTTTACCATCAACTCTTATTGCCGATTTGTTACTTGATTCTCTTGTGTTTTGATCTTGAACTTTGAAAATACAACCAATCTCGTGGGAACGATCTCTTACTTAACTCCACTTTATTACTTGTACGATGTGTATACTTGCACTATAATTGCGAAAATTTATACTACTACACAAGCGCGAACAAGTTTTTGGCGCGCGCTTAGGGATTGTAGTGATTTTATTGTTCAAATTATTAAAGCACAAGTTGAAGGAATTTCTTTGTGTTGTTCTTTGTGTTTGAACAGTAGACGCGTTACAACGTATGCTTAGTTCCAACTCAAGCTCTAGTTCAATCGAACCCGCAGAGTGAATCTGACCGTAGTTCGATCCGAACTCGAAAGGACTTTGAGACAACTAAGGAGACAACAAAGGTTAAGAAGAAGGCAAGCGGAATAAAGAACAATACCCAACCATGTCCGAGCATAACACCTGGTTCTAGAGGTGGACACACCCTAAGAGGAGGTAGAGGACATGGTCGTGGACCACAAACTCACACCGAGACAATCATTGTAGATGATGAACACTACCAAAGCGCAAAGAACTCATCAATGCAGGACCACAAGACATGGTCAATGACAGGGATGGCCTATGCGTGATTATGCCGTGCTCAACCTCGCTCATCTACAAACAGGCATTGCAAGACCAACCCTTCATCTTCGGGTCACTTTGAGTTCAAGCCAATGATGTTCCAAATGCGCAAATCGCAGCCAATTTGGAGGTTTCCTCGAAGATCCATACTCTCACCGAGACAATTTACGGATGTGTGCGGCAAACTTTATCATCCCCGGAGTTTCAGAGAGGACGCCTTTAGATTGAAGCTCTTCCCATACTCACTCAAGGATAAGGCTAAAAATTGGCTGAACTCCTTAGAACCAAATTCCATTCACACTTGGGATGAGCTAGCCGAGAAATTCCTTGCAAAATACTTCCTCCCAACAAAAATGCTAAGTTGAGAAATGATATCACTTCCTTCAAACAAAGGGAAGGGGAATCGTTATTTGAAGCGTGGGAAAGGTGGAAGGAATTACTAAGAATGTGCCCACACCATGGCATTCCCGTGGTTATTCAAATGGAGACTTTCTATAATGGTCTAGATCACCCCACAAGGTTGATACTTGATGCTTCATCGGTGGTGTCATTCTCAACATGTCCTTCTCTCGAGGCATGCAAGCTCATTGATGACATAGCCACCCATAACTCTCATTGGCCATCGATAGATTTACTCTCGGAAAGAAGGCGGTGTGCATGAGATAAGTGAAGTGGATCTCTTTTTCGCTTTCCAGTGGCTACACCGACCAACATGATCAAAACTTTAAATACTTCAAACGTGGCCACGCCCGAGAAGCGGATCGTTGCAGCGATTGAACCTACTCATTCTCGTGGGAGTAGCTTGTGTTTCTTGTGAAGAAGGGCATGTGTATGAGGAGTGTCCCTACAACCCTCGATCGGTGAACTTTGTATCTCGAGAATAAGGGAATGGTCCCTATTCCAACTCCTACAATTCAAATTGGAGAAATCATCCAAACTTGATTGGAGAAACAACAATGCATTGAATGCCAACAATCATCGCTCTGCAATACTACCACGTGATTTCCTCCTCAACAACAGAGAGCGGTATATGCGAGAATAACAACAATAGCAACTTGGAGGCCATGATGAAGAGCTTCATAAGTGATCAGTAAGACTACTTTGCAAACTCATGAGTCTTCAATCAAAACTCGGAAAATCAAATTGGACGAGATAGCTTCACCCTCACACAAAAGACAGAATGGAACTCTTCCTTCCACAATCAAGCTCCATCATCATCAACCCCAATGGTAATAATGGGGAAATGGACGAGTAAATGCAATTTCTTTAAGAAGTGGGACTGAATATCCCCGAACCACCTATACACGTGAATGAAGAAATGCAGGATAAGCAAAAAGAAATATCGAGAGAAAAGAAAGGAAAAGAGACAAGCTCAAGTGGTGAGAAGGATACTCCAGACATTGTAATGTCCAACCCAGACGTTACGACGTCTAACTTTGAACCAGGAATCAAAACTGTACCCAGAATTGTACCTGAGTATCCTCCTCCACCATTCCCTCAAAGATTGAAAAAGGCTCATGAAGACAAGCAGTTCAGTAAGTTCATGGATATGCTAAAGCAACTACACATCAACCTCCCTTTGGTTGAAGCCTTACAAATGCCTAACTATGCCAAGTTCTTGAAAGATATCATCACCAAAAGAAGAAGGCTAGGGGAGTTTGAAACTGTTGCCTTAACTGAAGAATGTAGTTTAATTATGCAGAATAAGCTTCCTAGAAAACTCAAGGATCCTGGCAGTTTCACTATACCATGCTCCATTGGAGATTTTTACATTGGAAAAGCTTTGTGTGACTTGGGAGCAAGTATCAACTTGATGCCCAAGTCCATTTATGATAAACTTGGTATAGGAACTGCTAGACCTACTTCTTTAAGTTTAACTTTAGCTGATAAAAGTAGGGTTTACCCTGAAGGAATATTAGAAGATGTTTTGATTAAAGTTGACAAGTTTGTGTTTCCGAAGTGGATTTTGTTATTTTAGACTTTGATGCGGATAAAGAAGTTCCCATCATTCCAGGACTTTTCTTAGCAACCTGGAAGGACAATCATTGATGTGCGAAAAAGGAGAGTTAATCATGAGAGTCAATGACCAAGAAGTCAAGTTCAACGTCCTCAATGCGCTCAAATATCCGGATCCAAGTACGGAGTGCTCTTATGTAGTTGCCATTGATCATATGGTCCAAAAGCGGTTCAACAAAGACAATGATCATCTAGAAAAGATCTTGGACAACAATGAAATACAAGAGTTGTTAATGTAAGAGTTATTCCTCTGTGACGTCGTAACGTCACATCGCACGACGCGTGGTCACGTCCGAGACCCCTGCACCAAAGTCGTGGACAAAAAGGTATGAATCTCTAGGGCAAGAGGATTCAAATCACGAAGAAGAGTGTGCCATCCATTAAAGAGCCACCTACCTTGGAGTTAAAGGTGTTACTGATCATTTGAAGTATGTCTTTTTAGGGAACATGATTCCCTACCGGTGATCATTTCTTCCAAGCTCACTCAAGAGCGGGAAGATGATCTCATTACTACCCTGAAGAGACATAAAAGGCAATTGGTTGGCAAATGGCGGACATTAAAGGTATCGATCCCACAAATGCATGCACAGAAATTGTCTTGGAGGAGAATGCCAAGAATAGCATTGAAGGCGAGAGGAGATTGAACCCCATAATGAAGGAGGTGGTGAAGAAAGAAATCATCAAATGGTTGGATGCAGGAATCATCTACCCTATTAGTGATAGCTCTGGGTAAGTCGATTACAATGTGTGCCAAAGAAGGGTGGAGTTACCGTGGTAACAAATGATAAAAATGAATTAATTCCAACAGAGGATGCGAATGGATGGAGGATATGCATGGACTACGTGAAAGCTAAACAAAGCAACAAAGAAGGATCATTTCCTCTTCCATTCATTGATCAAATGCTAGACAGTGGCGGGGAAAGGATTTTCTTGTTTCCTTGATGGTTATTCAGCTACAACCGGATAGCCATAGCACTGAAGATCAAGAGAAGACAACATTCACTTGCCCCTATGGTACCTTTGCTTTGAGAAAGGATGCCATTTGGGCACATGTAATGCTCTGCAACATTTCGCAGGTGCATGATGGCCTTGTTTTCTCGATTTCATTGAAAATTCCATGGAAGTCTTTATGGGCGATTTCTCGATCTATGGAGATTCATACAAAGCATGCTTGGATAATTTGGAAGGAGTTACGATAAGGTGTGAAGAGACCAACCTAGTGCTCAATTGGGAAAAATGCCATTTCATGGTACAAGAAGGAATAGTATTGGGACACGAGAATATCAAAGAAAGGGTTAGAGGTGGACAGAGCAAAGATTGAGGTTATTGACAAGCTACCTCCACCCACAACTATCAAAGGAGTCGAAGTTTCTTAGGACATGCGGGGTTTTCTGAAGATTCATCAAGGATTTCTCAAAAATTTCAAAACCTTTGTGTCTGTTGTTGCAACGTGACCACGTCTTCAACTTTGATGAGCAATGTCATGAAGCTTTCAACAAACTGAAGACTGCCTTGGTAACTGCTCCTGTAATAGTCACTCCAGTTGGTCCAAACCATTTGAGTTAATGTGTGATGCAAGTGATTATGCTGTAGGAGCTGTGTTGGGGCAAAGGTATGGAAAAATTTTTCATTCTATCTATTATGCCAGTAAAACCTTAGATGATGCCCAATTAAATTATACTGTGACTGAGAAAGAACTCTTGGCTGTTGTGTTTGCATTTGATAAATTTAGATCATACTTAGTTGGTGCAAAAGTTATTGTTTTTACTCGATCACTCACCATTAAGTACTTAATTTCTAAAAAGATGCAAAGCCAAGGCTTATTAGATGGGTTCTCCTCCTCCAAGAATTTGACCGGAAATCCGTGACAAAAGGGGGGTGGAGAACCAAGTTCTTGATCATCTTTCTAGGCTTGAGAATGTTGATGCAGTGCGTCTGAGAAGAAGAAGAGATAAAAGAAAATTTCTGATGAGAGACTATTGGTGGTAGCCTCGGTAGTTGAAGACGTGGCCACGCGTCTATGACACTCTCGTCAAACGTCATAACGTCGATACTACTACACCATGGTATCTTGACATAGTTAACTTCCTTGTTAGCAAGATTGTGCTGTAGGATTCAACCACCAACAAAAGAAGAGATTCTTCCACACTACAAAGCAATATTTCGGGATGAGCCATACTTGTACAAAATGTGCCCAGATCAATTACTAAGAAGGTGTTTAGCTGAGGAAGAACAACTCCATGTGCTACAACAATGTCATTCAACACCTTATGGTGGACATTTTGGAGGTACCAGGACAGCTGCAAAGGTCCTACAATCAAAGCACTATCGCCAACATTATTCGTGAGATGCGCATGAGTGGTTAGGAGATGTGGCGGTGCAAAGCAAAGAACAGGGAATATATCAAGCAAGCAGGAGATGCCTCTCACAAACATTCTGGAAGTTGAATTGTTTGATGTCTGGGGAATGGATTTCATGGGACCATTTCCTATGTCCCATGGGAATTTATACATTCAGTAGCCATGTGGATTACGTATCAAAGTGGGTTGAAGCAGTGGCACTACCAAACAATGAAGCTAAATCAGTTAGCAAGTTCCTGAAAAAGAACATATTCACAAGGTTTGGTACTCCAAGAGCCATAATCAGTGATGAAGGCTCTCATTTCTGCAATAAGTTAATTGAGAACCTCCTGGCTAAGTATGGAGTGAAACACAGAATGCTACTCTGACTTATCACCCCAAACCAAAGCGGCGAAATATCCAACAGGGAGATCAAAAGAATACTTGAAAAGATGGTTGGTCCCAACAGAAAAGAGTGGTCATTACACCTAGATGATGCACTTTGGGCCTATAGAACAGCATACAAAACACCATTGGGTATGTCTCCTTACAAGCTAGTTTATGGTAAAGCTTGCCACCTGCCAATTGAGCTCCAACACAAGGCTTATTGGGCAATAAAACAATTGAATCTAGATCATGCAAAGGCTGGTGAAGCAAGATTGTTACAATTGAATGAGCTAGAAGAATTTAGACACCATGCCTATGAAAGCTCAGCAATGTATAAAGAAAAGACCAAGAAGTGGCATGATCAGAGAATCCAAAGGAGAGAGCTAACAGAAGGACAGCAGGTGTTGCTATTCAATTCAAGACTTAAGTTGTTTCCAGGAAAATTGAAGTCAAGGTGGTCAGGTCCATTCAGATTAATGAAGATCTATCCTCATGGTGCCGTGGATTTATTTGATGAAAAGACTAACACCATGTTCAAAGTTAATGGCCAACGTGTGAAACAATACCATGGAGAGCATGTGGAAAGGGACAAGATCCAAATGTCCTTCAACAATTCTTGAATAAAAGAAACAATAGTCTGGCTGAAGACTCTTAAAGCAAGCGCTCTTGGGAGGCAACCCAATGATTTTTAAATTAACAATTTTTGTGTCTTTTTAATTTTTGTTTTGCAGGAATAAAGAGTTGAAAGAAAAGTGAAAAATGGCAGACGTTGTAACGTCTCGCAATTACGGGCGTGGGCACGTGCACGGCGATCGAGGCAAAAATTTAAATTAAGTCGGGGCGTAAGTGATGACGTGGCGTAAATGATTTCCCTCTCGCAAAACGAACGTGGTAACCCGACCACGCACGTCACCCCCTCACTTAACATGTCTAATCAATCGGTTACTTTCTCCATTACTTCACTCTTCCATTTCTCAACTCCCCATAACCATTTCCCCATAAAAATCTCACCATTCACCATCATTCCACCTCCCGCAACTTATTTCTAATCCTCTCTCTCTCAACCAAAATCTTCCTCTCTTCCTCGTAAAACCTAAATTTCCGAAATTCCCATTACCTTCCAAGCAATTTTCTCACGCAAAACACCATGACCAAAGTGAAGCAATCGACCACCAAATCCTGCAGGAAAGGCAAGCATGTCGACTGAGTTCATCCTCACCCCCATTCCCGAAACACCCAACCCATCCAAAAAGAAAGCCCTGCTTCCTCGAAAGGGTTTCAGCTTTAGAAAGCCCCAATCCTAATTTTCTCGCAAACCGTCGCAGCGTTAGGTTGGCGGAAATTTGTTGTGCATAGAAAAGAATACATAGCTACTCCGGTCCATGATTTCTACAAGGGGATCGTTGAGAGGCTCAAGGAGAGCCATCTATCGTCTCAAAGGTGCGAGGAGAGGAAGTCAAATTTGGGGTAAGGGTCATTAATGACTATTTTGGGTTAGGATACTATGGCAAGGCAAGAGAGACCAAGCGTAAGAGTTATGGGTTGGTGAAATGGATGCCATTAAAGAAAGGATATGTGTAGAAGGTGCTTATGCAGGAAAGAAGAGGCGAGCATGGGAGCGAATTCAAGATAATGAAGAAATACTCGTGTGATGAAGCCAACACTTGGTTCCATTTCATAAGGCATTGTCTCCGATTCCTACCTCTCACACATCCCGGATTGACAAGGAGAGAATGATTGTGATTGATGCAATCATGTCAAGAGACAAAGTGGAGGTGGGGAAGCTAATCAACCGTGAGCTCAACAAATGGAAGAACAGAAGGACGGCTATTTATACTTCCCTTGTTTGATAAGCGACTTATGCATGGAGCGGGAGTGGAGATAGAAGCTTGAGCTTGGGAGCAACCTCAAGGCCCCTTCCGGAAAAATTTCACCTAGAGTGAAGATCTGCGTGTCTTTGCAAGTTACGTTGATGCTCGACGTTGCAACGTCCGGAGGAAAAACAATTCCACGGCCAAGTTTATCAAAGAGCAATTTGAATGGCAAAAGAAGGTGTTTGCCAGTGTCTAAGGGAAGAAAGCAATTGCAGAGCTCTGTGTTGCTGAATGGATGCAGGGAAGAAGATGACGATGAAATGCCCCTATCCACAATCCAAAGAAGAGTCACAAGAAGGAAAGGGCAAAGAGAGCAAGAAGCCCACCAAAGAAGCAGAGCCCAAAGAAAGACAAAAGAAGGTAAGTAGTGAGGAAGATTTTAACTCGATGAATTGGATGATATTTACGATTTTGATGCGGAGGAAACAAAGAAAGCAAGTATGGAAGCAATTAGTGAAGAAGAAGAGAGGAGAGCCACGAGGAAAAAGGGAGCTCTAGTGAAAAGACTGTAAGTGAGTCTCCAACCAATCGGACAAACAAAGAGCCAACCCCAACAAAATCCAAAGAAGTTAGCCCCAAACCGTCATCCCCACAAGCCACACAACCACCACCATCACCAAAAGAAACCTCCACCCATGACCAAAACACACCAAAGACCCCACAATCCAAAGCGAGGACCAAACCATTCCACAACCACCCCACCCCAACCCGAACCTCAAAAACAACCTTCACCTTAAAAATGACGCGGCAACGCAGCGTGCGAACCAACAATCCTGAATCCCAACCCATTTCCCCACCCAAAAAGACCGAGTCAAAATCGCAGACCGGCATACAACCCATTTGGTAGGAAGAAAAGGCAAGAACTAGCTGCTGAGTCAAAACAAGCTCAAGGGAGTGGAGAGAAAGAGGAAATTGCAGCCCCATCAACCTTAAGGCCAAAGCTACCAGTAAAGAGAAAAACTCAAGACGTCGTAACGTCTGCTGAAAAAGAGGCTGCAGCCAAACTTGCAGAAATGCAAGTCACTAATGAAAGAGAAGCTGCCATGGAGAAAGTTAGACAGCAAGCAATGGAGGAGGCCACTCGGAAAGCGGGCGAGCACTGTTGAAACAAGCTCGAGGAACAGATTCTTTGAACTGAGTATCATCATCGGGCGTGGCGACGTCTAAAGAACCGAGGTGGAAAAAAAGCCCAGGTGATCCCGGTGAACCAATGCAAGTTAACCCCGCTGATCTAGCTATGAGAATGTGGGAGGAGGCCAAGAAAAGGATTGCTTTGAAGCATCAATCACTGTCGGTGGAAGTATTGGAGCAAGTACAAAAGAGAAAGAATCAAAAATAAACAACAACAACAACCACCACCAACAAGGAGGAGTGAAGGTCAAGAAAGAGAAGAAGGAAAAGAAGAAAGGTGAAAGTCGGCAGAGTATCCACGGACAAAGCGGAAGGCTTAGGTCCGTGTCGCAAAACAAGTAAGTCCCTATTAATCCAAATAGTAGTTTTAGTTTTATTTTTCTAGCTTTAAGCGTAGTGTAGTTTAGTAATTTTAATTTCAATGTCATGAATGAGAATCCCCTTCTAAAAAAAAAAAAAAAAAAAAAAAAAAAAAAAAAAACTTTCTTTGTTTGCTTTTGAGCAGTGAGAGACACCGCTCAACTTTAAGTGTGGGGGAAAATCTCAATGTTTTAAGCTCTGTACATGAAATGAAATACAAAAGTAGTCTCTGTTTTACTCTGTCAAGCATGAAAATAATTCTCTTTGGGCTAAGGTTAATGAAAATGTGTGTGTGTGTAGTAACCTATGCATGATTAGATGTAAAGAATTGATTGTTGCTCCTACACAAACTCTGCTTTTAAGAGAGAATCTAGTTAGCTAGGAACATCTTGTCTTTGAAAGCTAGTTTTGGTGAACTTTGGTGAAAATAAAACTTGATTAAAAACCTAGAATAGCGATGAGAAGCTAAGTTTGGGGGTAAATCAAGTCGTACTTAAAGGCCGGGTGCAAAGACTATAGGATGGTTAAGTGCGGTGTAGTGTGAGTGCAACGTTGTAACGTCTACCCGTAACGCTATAACGTCTGCCGTGTGTGTTGTGTATTGTATTCGGACGTTGCAACGCGTCCACCCATAAACGTTGTAACGTCTATTCCCAAAAACACCAAAAAGAGTCTGTTGATACAAATAAGTGGAAAATCCACATGTGTTCCTGTAATACCCTGAAACAAATGCTGAGCACTCCAAAGCTAAAAAAAAAAAAAAAAAAAAAAAAAAACTCCAAAAATGGAGCAAAATAAAGAGGAGTTGCTCAGTAATGAGGGGGTTACAGTCCTTTTTGTGTGTGAGTCAATAAATTAGTAGCACTAACCTAGTCCTAGCACCCAATTAAGACCCTTTGTCATGCTTTAAATGAATCCCCATTTCTTATGTGAAAATGTTAGCCTATTCTTTGTTTTGAAAAATATTTTGCTGTCACCATTTGGGAACCACTCTCTCATTAGCTAAGGTAGTTTCTGAACTAACTAGAGGAAGAATTAATACAGAGGTCACACACTCACTTTGAGCTTTAATGAATCTGGAATTTAATTATGCATTGGTATGTGAGTATGTGAAGAAATAGCCCATTGAGAATGAATTTTGACCTGCTGGCTGAGTAACACAGAACCTGCTAGTGTAGTTGATTGCATATTCTTAATTGTTTTGTTGTCTTGATTGCTTGAGGACAAGCAATGATTTAAGTTTGGGGGTGTGATAACTCGTATTTATATGAGTTATTTATACTCACTCACGAATAAATCACGCAAGTTCTTGAGCAATACAAGGTTTAATTAATTAGTTTTATAATGATTTCTGAGTTTTAGGTGAATAAGAGTTATAAAGATAAATCAGGCATTTAGGCACCAATTGGTGCCCTCGAGAGCGTTTTGATGCTTTTTGTGCATGTGCAGAATTTCGATCTTTGAAACGTTACCACGTCCCTCACCACGTCTACAATGGAGCAGCAGAGCAAGAGATGCGAGGATCTTAATTTTGGCGCTACGAGCAATAATAGTCAAAGATATAAAAGTCGGAAGATCTTCGTTTTCCCGAGGTGACACGCGAAAGCACCGTAGCGATGAACGATGTCGTGGAAAAGACAGAAAGCAGCGGTGGTAGGTGAGCAAGTGACATCGGCAGACATGTAAGCAAGGTGGCTATTTAATGAAGGTTCAAAGACTCTCTCAAGGCATCACCAACCTCACTCACGATCATCATCTCTTCCACCAACTTGAAATCACTTCGTCTCCATCCCTTCACCATCTCCACCATTAAACTCGAAATTTGTTTTGTAAAGAAGATCCGGAAACAGACTTCGAACTTAGTTTATTTTCTGCAAGTGAGTGTAAGGCTCGGACGTTGTAACGCCTATACAAATGCATACATGCTAAGAGCTACTTAGTTGCATCTTGTGCACTTAGTTCCTTTTCGTAATGTATGGTATTTGGATTCTAAATCCACTTCATTCTCAGAAAGATGCTCAAATTTGAGCTAAACACCTTGTAGTTGAGTTGTTGTTTTGCTTTTTAATGAATTTCTAGTTAATGTCATGAAGTGTTTACGTTGCCGCTTTAAATCTTTGTGCAATAATATTTCCAAACTTGTTTTGAGGTTGGCCTCTTAAAATAGGTAGATTCATGAAGTACGGACATGGTCTATGAAAAGAAATCAAAGATTTACATGAATGAACAATGCACTAAAGACATTTAGGCATCTTTATCTAAGTCTAGACATAGAATGGATGATAGTTCATGGAACATGGTCATGGGTACTTAAAATACAGAGTGGGCCTATTTAGAACCTAGACATAGGATTTCTTGTACTTGAAACTCGACGCGTTTTATCTTTGAAAAGCATAGCTCTTTTACAACAAATTGGGACGTGGCCACGTTCACACAGTTAGCATTTGAACGTCATAACGCCTCTAGACGTTATGACGTCCGACTAGGAAGGATTTATTTGCATACAACAACTCAACTCATTTCTTATCCTTTTTCACAACCAACTTTAATTTCCTTGTTTTAATTACATCTTTAGCTTTACCATCAACTCTTATTGCCGATTTGTTACTTGATTCTCTTGTGTTTTGATCTTGAACTTTGAAAATACAACCAATCCTCGTGGGAACGATCTCTTACTTAACTCCACTTTATTACTTGTACGATGTGTATACTTGCACTATAATTGCGAAAATTTATACTACTACACAAGCGCGAACAGCTTTCCATAGGACGCGTGTAAGATCCCGTCACTTCTGCTTTATGACTTTTGTAGTTGAGAGATAATCTTTTAAAATGGAATTGAGCTAGGCTTGGTAAAATAGGTTAGGCACAAATAATGATTTGTTGTTTTTAAAGAAAACAGTTTCAGGAGTTAGTGTTTTAAAAAAATTTATTTTTGAAGTAATGAATCTATTCTTAATTTGGTACTTTAAGCTAGAAATCAATTTCCTCTTGTTTTTAAAGCTAGAATCGATTTCTCTCTTGTGTTTAGAGCAAGAAATCGATTTCACACTTGTTGGTTTAAACGCATCAATCGATTCATGACTTGCTTGTTATTAAAAGAACTTGTTTTGGAAAGAAAACAATCGATTGATGACTTTGTGTTTTTAAAAGTGCAAAATTGATTCATGGCTTGATTAGTAAAGCCCAAAATCGATTTCCCTCTTGCCTTGGAAGCAAGGAATCGATTTCCCTTGTTTTTATAAGCCATAAATCGATTTCCCACCTTCTTTGGTAAAGCCATGAATCGATTTGTGGCTTACTTGTTTTTAAAAGAACTTGTTTTGGAAAGAAAACAATTGATTGATGACCTTGTGTTATTAAAGAAGCAAATCGATTATTGACTCCCTTTCTAGAGCTAGAAATCGATTTAGGGCTTCCTCCCTTAAAGAGGAAAATCGATTTCTGGCCTGCTTCTTTTAAGAAAACAATCGATCGATTTTCAACGGTCATATTTTTACAATCTCTATAAATAAGATTAAGGGGTTTCACGATAAAACAACACACAGCCCACAAATCAAAATGAAAAGAAAAGAACGAGAACTCTCACAGTAACACTCATCTCTTCACGTTCTTCATCTAGGGTTTCAAATCTCTCATCTCTCTCAATTACATATTGTTATATTGCTTGAGTGATTGGATCCTAGTTTCTACTTGTAAATGTTTATACTTGGTTGGTGTGAAATCCTGGGTAGCTTTCTTGGGTAGTTCAATCGGGGAGATTGAATTGTAGCAAAATCCTTAGCGGGGAGCTTGGGTTCTCAATTTGGGAAAATTGAGATTGGTGTGGTAGCTATAGGGAAGTTGCTTGCTTGTAAAACGTTGAAGGAGTTATTCTCTTATAGTGGTGATTACCAAAGTCCGAAGGTTGCAAAGCCGGAGGCCGAGGAGTAGGGCTTTTATCCCAAACCTCGCTAAAATCACGGTGTACTCCTTTCCCTTATCTCTACTTTGCGTTTTCGTTATTATTGTTAACTGTCGTTGTATTTGATATTATCGCTCGTAGATATCATTATCATCATAATCGTTTCTCCCATTGTTATAGCTTGCTTAGGTGTTGCATATTATTTAAATCCCTTTTCCGCATTTGATTTAAACTTGCTTAGTTTATTTTTCGAAAATCAAAAAGATTTCATTTCTAGCATATAACCTTATTCACCCCCTCTAAGGTTATCATATAGTCCAACACAGGTTACAAGCGCGATGAGCCGAGCTAGTGAAGTAGATAGGCCGTCTTGTAAAGTTTTCTCACATGCCAATACATAAATATAGTTTTTATAAATTAGGTTAAAAAGCACGGTGCCTCAATTCATAATAAACAATTTTTAACTCCAAGCTTAGGCCAAGTGGTTAATGCACTCCATTTAAAGGGCGGATTTAGCTAGTACTCGAGTTCGATCCCCAGATGGAACAAATTTAAGCCAAACTTTACTTACCTTCCGTCAAACTCCAGATTATTCAGGGTCCTTTTCTCCTAGACACCAGAGCGGAGTCAAAGACCCCTAAACTAAAAAATAATAAACATTATTTTTTTTTGACAAAAATAAACATTCTTTGTTGGAACCTACAACTTGTTAAATATAGGCATGGCAACGAGGCGAGTCGGGGTCGGGTTTTGCATCCCCCTTCCCCGCTCTTTTCTCTATCACGGCCGAGTTTTTCATCCCCCATCCCCGTCCAAACGGGGACGGGTTCCCTCCGGGTACCCGTTTTCGCCACAAATTTATAGGAAAAATGAAAAAATATATTTATAATAATTAATATAAGCAAAGCATAATTATTATATAGTGATAAAACAAAGTTAAAAGTGTTAGAATAGACTTTTCTATTGAAAATAGATTAAAATTAAAAACAAATAAAATTTGTGTAATAAAATGATTGAGTATATATGCATAAAATAAAAAGAAAATAATTAATTTTTGTTGAGCGGGTTCGGGGTGGGGGCGGGGGCGAGGTGAGTATTGACATCCCGAACTCGCCCCATCCCCGACCAAAATGAGTTTTCCTCGTCAAACTCGGGGCTGGGTCGAGTGGGTACCCACGTACGTGTACGAATTTCGTTGCTATGCCTAGGAGGTTATTAAATATGATGCAATTTAATTTTTATCCCAAGTGTATTATTAGCATTAATTTTTTACCCACTATGTGACTTTCTAGTAAATCTATATCACACATTAAATAGGGGTATAAAAGAAATTTTAACAATTAATGTGCAAACGTACAATTTTTTTTCTTATAATAAGGACCAAAGGGAATAATATATAATTCTGCATTAACACTATAATATCTCACTATAATTTCCTCAAGAAAATCTTAACAAAACATTATATTTAAATAATACACCATTTAATTGTTATTACAAATTTCAAATTTTGAATATTAAATTTTGACATTATCGATGCTTTATCATTGCATAAATACTGAACTTATATATATATATAATTTATTTTTTTAAATAAATAATTTATGGTGAGACAATGATGCATCAGTCCAAGGCAGAGAGGACATTCAGGCTCTTTGAGAGTTACAAATGTAATTACATTTACCTCGACCCTAAAAGATTAGTGGAGACTTGAATTCAGGACCTTACAGATACTAATCCTATCATGCTCTATTAGGCCAACCAATTAAGATTAAAAATATGTTAAATTTAGGTCGAAAGAGACAGTGATTCACTTCAAAATGTGTATAAGCTTTAAACAAGTTTACTACTTGACAAATATGAGAGACTCTGTCATGACAACTTTTTGGAGCTATTACTAATATTATACTCTCTCCTGTCCTTATTATAATAAAATTTTTGGTGTCTTTTTTGTCCTAATTATATTATAAAAAAAGATACATTTTTCAATTAAATGCTAATTTTTTTTATATCTCTATTTAATGTGAGATGTAGATTTACTAAAACGTCACATACTCACATTGTGAGTATAATAATTTAATGCTAGGAATATATTTGAGATAAAACTTAAATTGTATCACATTTAATACTCTCATTGGTTTTTGAGCTTTTTGTAAAATCTTATAATAAGGACTAGATGGAGTATTCACTTATATTAAATGCATGGGAAAAGATCAATGTTACGAAACGAATTGAAAGAATAGTTAAACTATTCTACTACCACCGCCTTGGTGTGAGGTTATAACGGCTATTCGTACGATTTGTCTCGTACTGTATAACACTTCTCTAAATGCATTTATTAATAAGAATTTAATGATTTTACAATTTTTTTATATCAGCCAAAATGTTCGGCCAAACAACGTCATTTCACTGATTATTCTAGTCTTTATAATATTTACATTTATTGATTTTTTTCCGGTATACATAGATTTAATGATTTTACATTGAATCCATTTAAGTGATTGACCACTCCCACCAGATATTTTTTCATACGCACCAGTTAGGGATCGAACCCTTGACCAAATGGTTAAATTGCCTAAGTATCCCACTTGTGGTATACCATGATAACTATTTTTTATAGTTTTTTTTTAAAAGTTGGTTTCATTATTATGTTACACAAATCCAATATAGCTTATTTTTTTTTTCAAAAAAATCTGCAAAGTAATTTTTAAAATATTTAAAAACAAAATTACTTATTTTTAATTAATGCTAATTTACACCACAAGTCCTTTATGATATTTAATTGTAATAAATTGACCATTTAATGTTTTTCGTACAACTTAGATTCTTAAAATTATTTAATTGTAACAAGTTGATCTTTTAAGTTTTTTTGGTACCACTTAGGTCCTTTAAGTTATTTAATTGTAACCCCGTAAAAAAATAAGTTATTTAATTATAACAAGTTAAGAAATTTCAAATCTGAAAAATATAAGTTATTTGACCTTTAGAAATTACAATTAAATAACTTAAATAACCTAAGTGGTACAAAAAAATATTTAAAAGATTAATTTATTATAATTAAATAACTTAAAAAACATACGTTGTAATTTAGCATTTTTTAATCGATGAAACTTGTTGGGGCTTTATTTTATGCATGCGGCTAACTGGCTAAGTATATGTGCTAGCTGTTTTTGGACTGTAGAGTAAAACGCTACTTTTGTTGGGAGGAGAAACTACACTGAGGTGTCTTTCTCTAATTGGAGCTACTTTACCCGCTAAAAGAGTATTGACTTGAAACAGCTAAGAAAAAGAACGGTCACTGTGTCAAAAAAAAAAAGAAAAGAAAAAGAACGGTCACGATCTATTCTTAGATACGTTACTATTTTCTACTCTCTCTTTCTTCACTTATTATTCGTCATTTGTTTTGGCAATACATCTCAGTTCACAACAACCTTCACTCAACAACACTCTCACTTTCCCCATCTCTCCCTCTCTCTCTTTCTCACTCACAAAAGGTTTCTTCTTCATCTTCTTCTTTCTTTAATTTACACCACTTGCACTTTTGAAGAGCCTTTTATTTTATTTACTTTTTTTAATATTTTTTTTGTTTTTTCTGATAAGCTTGATCTCCAAGTTCACCCTATCTTTTAATTTTCCGCAACTTGATTTTTGTAAAAGTTGATCTTTTTTGCTCTTTTGCATGTTCTCAGAGATGGTGGAAATTTAGCTTCTTTCAGTGATTTTTATTCTCCCTGATGCTCATCCAAACGTTGATGGCTTTTTGAGGTGTGTTAATTTGCAGCCGTTTTTTTCTCTCTCCATGTTTGAGTTTTCAAGCTAGGTTTTATTGATCACAGAATCAGGGGTTTTGGGGTTTTTTCTTCCTTATCAATTTTGCTTCTCTAATTTTGTTTCTGTGCAGTTTGTGTGGGGTTTCAGGGATATTCAATTCAACTATTCATTGCCGGTAAAAGTGAATTTTTTCTCTATTCTGGATCATAAGATTAGTATTTTTTTCACTCAGTTGCATCTTTTGCCCCCTTTTCTTTTTGGTTGTTTCAATCTAAGAAGGTTGGGGGTGGGGGGAGAAAATGCTTGGAGCTCTTTAGTATGTGTTTCTCTTCTGAATTTTGGTATTTAACAGTGATTATTATGACAGAAATGTGAAGGAGCAATTTTCTGATGAACATATGAGTTCCTATAATTGTTTATTTTAATACTTTCATTGTTATTTCTTGTAGGAGTTGTGACAGCTAGAAGTTACATAGTTTGATAATTTGTGGTATCAAGATGTCTTACAGAAGAGGGTCTGATCAGCAACCGCAGAGGCGGATACTGCGGACTCGGACTGCTGGGAATTTAGGAGCAGACCCAATCTTGGATAGTGAGGTGGTTCCTTCCTCATTGGTTGAGATAGCTCCCATTCTTCGTGTTGCTAATGAAGTAGAAGCAAGCAATAAAAGAGTTGCTTATCTTTGTGAGTTGATGTTTATATTCTCTTTAATTGTATAAATCTAGGGGTGTATACTATTTGGCTAGCAAATAAATGGAACTATTTGTTATGTGAGTTTCATTATTTCTTTTCTTTAAAGGTAACTGCTCTTTACAGAACTCTTAGTTTGGTAATTCTGTGAAATCATTGTATAATTACTTCTTTTGAAACCACTGTTGCAATTTTTTCTTTTTTAATATTTTACTATTACTCCTTTTCTGTTGGTTATTCTTTTTGGATATTATGCTAGTCTCATTGTATGTCACACACAACAGTTAAGTGATTTATGAGCTTTGATGTGGATATTTGTTATCTAACGCACTTTTTCTGTTTTGTAATTAGGTCGATTTTATGCCTTTGAAAAAGCTCACAGACTAGATCCCACATCTAGTGGGCGTGGTGTTCGCCAATTCAAAACTGCTCTTCTTCAACGTCTAGAAAGGGTAAATGTCTGCTTTTATTTCCCTTGCTTAACCAATGGGTTCCACCATTAAGAGAATTGGGAAGGCTTCTTTACTGGTCTCTTATTTGAGTAGTAGTTACAAAAGAGCAAAGGAAAAAAAATACTTCCCATGTTATTGTAGCATAGTTTGGAATTTCTTTCTTTCGAATCTGAAGTCTGGAAATATTTTTCCATTCACAGGAAAATGACACAACGTTGGAGGGACGAGCAAAGAGTGATGCACGTGAAATGCAGAGTTTTTATCGGAATTACTACGAAAAGTATATTAATGCGTTACAGAATGCTGCGGATAAGGACCGGTGAGTTTGCGATCTAAGTCAATCAATAATTTTGTCATTGACTTGCCATTAGCTCTCTTTTTGTTAGACATTATCTCTGAATTATCACAATTTCTAGTAATACGCTTTTTCATTATATCCATAAAAAGTAAATACTGGAATTAACTTCATATGCTTCCCCAGTGCCCAGCTCACAAAAGCATATCAAACTGCTACGGTTTTATTTGAGGTTTTGAAGGCAGTTAATCAAACAGAGGCTGTAGAACTATCTGGCGAGGTAAAATAAATGTCATACATCCTCAGACTTCTGCATTATAGCAGTTTATTAATTATTACTCATTGAATGAAGTATCAAACAAACAGAATAATATATATATATATATATATATATATTATATGTATTCTTCCCTTTCTTTACCTTGATTTTTACATTCGATATTTCACTGTAGGACTTGGCAGTTCATTCCAAGGTTGAGGAGAAGAAGCAATTATATGCGCCTTTTAATATTTTGCCCCTAGATCCAGAGAGTGGGAAAGAGCCTATAATGAGATATCCTGAGGTTTGTTCTCTTTACTATGTTTTATTCCCATTTTCATTCAAGTTAATGTTTAATTTATGATGTTCCATGAGATAAGACCTTGACGTAGACCTAGGAAAGTAGAAAACTCCTGCTCAAGGAAAGAAAAACCGAAAATACTAATTAAAAAAGTGTTGACTTACTGTTACATCTTTTAGCTGATGAATAACTTATGTTAGAACTGATTTCGAAGTGTTGACTACAATGCTTATATCTGTTTGTTCTTTTTTACAGATTCAAGCTGCTGTATCTGCACTCCGTAATACCAGGGGTTTGCCTTGGCCGCCAAAGCGTGATGGTAACAAAGTAAATGAAGACATACTGGATTGGCTTCAGCTGATGTTTGGTTTCCAGGTAGTGACCGAATTAATTTGTGATCATAATTTTGTTTTTGTATCTCGTTCAAAGGTCATCCCCCCTTGTACTCATGCAGACGGGAAATGTGGAAAATCAAAGGGAGCACTTGATTCTCTTGCTTGCAAATGTACACATTCGCCAATTTCCAAAGCCCGATCAACAACCCAAGGTATTTGTAGCTATGTATTACTACCGCTTTAGACATATTAACTCTTCTTGTTTCTTACAAATTTCACTTTTCCTATTTTAGTTGGATGATCGTGCTTTAAATGAAGTGATGAAGAAACTCTTCAGAAGCTACAAAAAGTGGTGCAGATATTTGGGTCGCAAAAGCAGCCTTTGGTATGCGAGATTTGCACCTCTTAATATAGAAATTACTTTAAATGCTTCCTTTATATGTACCTAGGTGAGGCACGGCTAGAAGTAAACCTGCTTTTGTGCCAAACTTATCAAGGCTCAACTGTCAGCCTATGTAAGCTGAGTGGCCTAAATGAATGCAAGTTTAGTTCTATATCTTTTAAATAGGTTGTGTACATGCATATATGTATAAGGTGCATTTTGTATTAAATGCATGTTATTTTGAATTTGTATTTTGTATATTATGAAATTATATGGATGTATAGATTAAGATAGTGTTTGGTAATGCGGTGAACACAACACACCACCACCGTATGCCCAATACCATTCTACGGTGAATTTTGAGAAGCAACAAATAAATGCTTCTACGTTGCCGTGATTTACAATCGCAAGTTTGGTGATCTGACAGCCAACCCAAACAAGCACTAATTTACTGGATAAGCCTATAAAAACTGGGTTTGGCTTGGCTCTAGCCTTTGATCAAATACATTTTTTGAATGAATTATTATTATTTTTCCAAATTTTTGTTATTTATTTCTTATGGGAGAGGATCAAAGTACCTCATTTCATCGATACACTCATCTATAACCTCAAACCAGCTGAGTTAGCATACTTGGTTATTTTTGGAATTTGTAACGTATTTAAACTAGTTTTTTTTATGATTTGTAGGTTACCAACTATTCAGCAGGAAATGCAACAGCGAAAATTATTATACATGGGCCTATATCTTCTTATATGGGGAGAAGCTGCAAATTTGAGATTTATGCCAGAATGCCTTTGTTATATCTACCATCATGTAAGTATTACTTAACATGGAAATTATTAGAAGACTTTCTTCAGTCTTAAGAGAGACAGAGAATCCCCACCTTCCTTGGTGGTACAATCTAATTCCATTAAAATGATTTTGTATAAACTCTTCTTTTTGGCAGACTCTACTTTAAGATATTATGTATTGTCCACACTTCGAAGTATTTATGAAGAAATTTGTGATCCTTTACCAATAACTTAGGCTTTTTTGGACAAATCATATAACCGCATTTATTTCGTTGACTAATAAGGTTATCAAAAACTTTTAGGAGATCTGATCTTTAACAAGCTTAGATATACTAATAAGTAGTACATTGGTTGGAATTCAAAAGGCTTGAAGAGAAAGTTGAGCTCCTTTTTGTGTTTTATCCAAGCGGTCTTTTACTCCAGAGTCTGTTTACAGATAGTATGCTCACCATTTCTACAACCTTACCAAATCAAACTGCTAAAACTCCAAAGAAAGTTATTCTCATAACAATACTATGAGAGAGAGGTTCCAGGTTTTAGTGCATCACTTATTATCTGATGTAAAATCCTACTTTTCTTTTATTTGATTTAAATGTGTGTGAGAGAGAAAGAGAGAGAGAGGACTGCCGAAAATTTGGAAGTCCAAGTTTTGTTTATGTTAAGATCGATGATTCCAAGTTTTAATGCATCAATTATTGTCTGTTATAAAATCCTACTTTTCTGTCGTAATATGATTTGAATGTGAAAACTATTCACAGATGGCATTTGAGTTGTATGGGATGTTAGCTGGGAATGTTAGTCCACTGACTGGTGAACCTATAAAACCTGCCTATGGTGGTGAAAATGAGGCTTTTCTGATGAAAGTAATAAAACCAATCTATGATACGATAGCCAAGGTGTGCTTCTGTTTTTTCATGAGCTGATGAACTGTTTCAGTTTACTTGGCTTGCTTTCTAATTCTTCTATTGAACTTTTGTGTATCGCAGGAAGCTGTGAGGAGTAAAGCAGGAAAAGCAAAACATTCTCATTGGAGAAACTATGATGACTTAAACGAATATTTTTGGTATTATGCTTCTTTTTCATCTGGCTGTTTTTCCTTTATAACAGTTTTTATTTATCATTAAAGGGATTATCATTCCCAAATTATAGGTCTGTTGATTGTTTTCGGCTGGGTTGGCCTATGCGTGTTAACTCTGAGTTCTTTTCTGCGCCTTTGCCTTCTGACACGCGTCCTATTAACAAAGATGAGGTATGACATATTTTATTACTTAGATGATATCTTCTTAATTAACAACAAATGATTGGAAGAAAAGAATAAAGGAAATTAGTAAATGATACCACCCCTAAGAATATAGTTAGTATTTATATGAGAAAATGGTAGCTCATTATTTATTGTCACATATTTTAGTTACACGCTTTGTAACTTTTTCCTTTCAAATTCTGTTGACTAACCCAAATGTTGCCTTGAATATGAATGAAGCAACCCCTCTCTCCATGGTCTTACCCTAACAAATTGTGCTTGATCTTGGAAAATAGGAAAACAAAGCTCATGCGGATGATCGGTGGATAGGAAAAGTTAATTTTGTTGAGAGTCGCTCATTTTGGCATGTATTTAGAAGTTTTGATAGAATGTGGAGCTTCTATATTCTATGTTTACAGGTAATAATTCCAGATTTTGTTTTGGATTTACATCCTTTTCTCGCTTCATTTAGCACAATTTCCATCTAATGAGATGTGCTGATTGTGATCTTTAATTAAGGCAATGATAATCATTGCTTGGGAAGGCTCTGGCGATTTAGGCTCCATATTTGATGCTGATGTTTTCAAGAGAGTTCTCAGCATCTTCATAACTGCTGCAATTTTGAAGCTTGCACAAGGTAGATAAAACTACCACCTGTGTATCTGGCTGTCTGTTATTTTCTTCTGTAATATGGGAAAATATAATATATATTTTCTTTCTTCCTCAATTTATATTCAGTCCCCATCAGTTTTCATGTTTCTAAGGTCTGCAGCTCTTTTCCAGTGAATATTTTGAATAAACAGGAAAAAAGGCACTATATAGTTTAGTTTCTCATTTTAGCTGAAAAATATTTAAATTCATTTTCAGTAGTACTTATGTTACTTGGTTCTTCTCCTTGATAACTAGCTTTTAAGGGAGGGTTCCCAAGTGCTTGACTTCTTATCATAATAGTAGTGGTAACTGTGTCTAATAGACAGTTATTATAACATGTGGATGGGTATAAATAGGGAGGAGTGAAAGTTAGTTGGGCACTTTTGATTTTGATTGGGACTTGGTTAGCATAGTCCTCTTCATCTCAGTTCTTTATACTTCTCGATACTGGGATAGCCTGCTAGAGGTTAGGAGGATTTCTACAATAAAATTTCTATTCTTTCTCTCAATTCTGATCCTGTTGAATTGTACCCTTGGTAACATAACTGACAATCATAGAAAGTTTTAAGTTATTGACCAGAAAAAAAGGGGAAAGCACTTGATTGGATTAGGAAAGAAAAATATGCTTTGATGGCGATGGAATTTCTCACAGCTAAACAAGGATCACTGAGTCTCTTAAATAATAACCAAAACTGAGAGATACACCAGAGGCTTAGTAAAGAATTAATGAAGCAAGATTAATCTATCAAAAAGAATTAAGCAAGATTACATAACATGATTAAATGCTTATTCAAAAGATTCACAAAATGTTGGAGTTTCTGTTTTTTTTTATTCTTTCCTTTATGGATGTTTGATTTTACTTTTAGCCGTAGCATCTCTTCCAAAAGTGACTGAGTATTTATTACTGCGACTCTAGACTGTTTGTACCTTAAAAAAATCCCATTTTTTCATCCCGATCTTTAATGTTCAAACTGTAATATGTTTTACTTTATGAACTTTTGACTTGATTAATATGCCTTTTTATTTTTCCAGCCATTCTTGACATAATCCTGAGTTGGAAAGCAAGGAAAGTCATGTCGCTTCATGTCAAGTTATGTTATGTATTAAAAGCTATTTCTGGTGCAGCATGGGTCATAATTTTACCAGTCACTTATGCTTTTAGTTGGAAAGAACCATCTGGTTTCGGACAAACCATAAAGAATTGGTTTGGCAATGGTACAAGCTCCCCTTCCGTGTTCATTTTGGCTGTCTTCATCTATTTATCTCCAAACATTCTCTCTGGGTTGTTATTTCTGTTCCCATTCATTCGCCGGTATCTTGAGAGGTCTAACAATAGCGTTGTGAAGCTCACAATGTGGTGGTGTCAGGTAAGCAGATGCCTATTTGGTTTGTGAATTTGTATTTCTGTATTTTAATGATACAGGTTATTTCTTATAAACCCAACTTTTTATCATCCCCAAGAAATACTTAATAAGAGATATTATTTGTCATGTTTTCTTAAAGATGATTTGAAATTGTTGGTTTACGAGAAAAAAAACATATTTAGGTTTTTATTCTGTATTTTTTCTTAAATCTGTTTATACCGTTCTTGTTTTTTCAACAATTTGCAGCCTCGTCTCTTTGTTGGAAGGGGAATGCAGGAGGGTCCAATCTCACTGTTAAAGTAAAACAATGATGTTATTTTTTTGAATCATCTGTGATCATATTCACTGTTCAGGTCTGACTGATTAAAGTGTAACTATCTTCATTTTGTAGGTACACTACTTTCTGGGTTCTTTTAATTCTATCTAAATTAGCATTCAGTTACTATATGGAGGTAAAGTTCTGATCCAAAAACATATCATTTTTTTTTGTTGGCACTTAGAATGATTACGATGTAAGTGTTTTTCTTTTCTTTGACGCACACACGACACCAAACATCCCAAGTAGGTAGCTCAGTTAGTGAGCTAAGGAATACTGAAGGAGTACAAGCAGGAGGTACAGGGTTCAAACCCTGAAAACAATATTTACCCCTCCCCTTAACTATTAACCACTAACATTTGCCTATTAAAAAAACATGGGATATCAAGCATACAAGGTAGAAGTAGGCTTTCCATAGCGAGTCTTTATAGTTCTGATCCAAAACATATCATTTTTTTTTGTTGGCACTTAGAATGATTACGATGTAAGTGTTTTTCTTTTCTTTGACGCACACGGGACACCAAACATCCCAAGTAGGTAGCTCGCTTAGTGAGCTAAGGGATACCAAGGAGTACAAGCGGGAGTACAGGGTTCAAACCCCGAAAACAATATTTACCCCTCCCCTTAACTATTAACCACTAACATTTGCCTATTAAAAACATGGGATATCAAGCATACAAGGTAGAAGTAGGCTTTCCATAGCGAGTCTTTATAATTTGTTACTTTTGTGGAGGAAATTTGTTGACCTATTATTGAAAAATATATTTCTTATCATTTCATATTTCCTTTTCATATTTTCTTGTTCTTCCACTTCACTTTCCATTTTTTCCATGTAAGTACATCAATAGTATTATGTACAATGCGTATATGAATAAAAAAATAAATGGTCGTGTCTGGTTCTTTTAGCCTCTAAATGATCTATGTAGTCATTATACATTTAGAATTGTACTTTTCCATCTACAAAGGTGCAGAGCTTTTATATGGCTCTTGTATTCATGTGTTTGTTAAATTCATTATGCAGATTAAGCCTCTTGTTGGCCCAACAAAAGCCATTATGCAGGCTCGTGTATCAGTTTATAGATGGCACGAATTCTTCCCTCATGGTAAAAACACTGGGAATTAATGAAAATGAATGCAGTTCATATAATGGGATTATTCTTGATATCAACTTATACTATGTGCAGCCAAAAACAATCTCGGGGTGGTGATTGCTATATGGTCTCCTATCATGCTTGTAAGTCTATCTTTTCTGTAATATGTCTTACTAATCGTATTAAAGCTATGTTCTGTTGAGTTTTTATTATCAATCATGTACCCCTTTGCAGGTCTACTTTATGGATACACAGATTTGGTATGCTATCTTCTCTACATTGGTAGGAGGAATATATGGTGCATTTCGTCGTTTGGGAGAGGTTTGTGTGTTGTTATGCTTTCCTTCTAACTCGGAAACTTTTGCATTTGCCATTTTGGTATATTCTCCCTTTTCTGTAATACTTTGTTCATTATTTTACTGATTTAATCTTACTACTCTCTATACTTTCCCTACCTATTCGGAAAAGGCTTTATATTTTGTTGTTGTATGACTCTATCTAGTGTTAAGTCATCCTTTAATTATCAATTTTAATCTGTTATTTCACTACATGTTTCTTATACTTTTTCAAAATTGGAATCTTCATAACATGTGGTGGATTTTGATAGCTCTGTCTTATCTCATTTATTATCAACATTTTTAAAGAGAATGCTAGCAACACTCTTTTTCACACACCTTCAACACACTCACTCTATGATTGTTTAAAATTCATGTGAGTCCCACCACTTTGGAAATGGGACCCATTAATTTAGTGGGACCACATGAATTTTAACCAATCATAGAGTGAGTAGTGTTGGAGAGAGTATGTAAAAGAGTGTTGCTAGCACTTCACATTTTTAAAATGTCAAATTTAATCTGAACCTTTAACCTAATGGTTGTGATTCTGGCTTCATTGCCGACTAGCTGTTAAGGGGCTTTAATTAAGGATAAAACTAACTAAGATGATCCAAATTCAAAATAGAGTTTGATAATTGTAACTTTAAAGTAACAGTAGCATTGGAAGTTAAAAGATGATCCAGGTTTCATGTTCAAATTTGATTCGATTTCTCATTTTCTTATGTTATTTGTGTTATATCTGCATGCTACCGAGTCACAAACTATATTCCTTAAAGTTATGCTAGCGTAAGTCATGTGGGTTTTTTCTGCTCCGTGGCTGAAGATTTATGTATCTTTTAATTCTCAAGTCATTGTTTTTTCCTAATAATTTCAGATTCGACATTGGAGTTACTGAGGTCCCGCTTTGATTCAATTCCGGTGCTTTTAATGCTTGCTTGATTCCCATTGATCAGTCCGAGAAGAAAAAGAAAAAGGGACTACTAAAGGCCACTTTTTCTCGGAAATTTGATCAGGTTTTTGAAACTTTTCTTCAGATTAGAATCACTATGAGGATAGGCATCAGCTTCAGTTTGATTGTTTTACTTTGTATTGACAGTTACCTATTCTATTTTCTGTTAACTAACTGAGCTAGTTAGTGAACTATTTGTACTCTCATTATTCTCTGAACACAGAATTGAAAATTCTTCTCAGTTTATAATAGATCCAGAAAATTAGAAAAGAAAGTGATATTTAAACTAGTAAAACTGTAATAACAAGAAGAAAAGAAATAACAATGGACTGAAAGATAAAATAGGTGGAAATGATCTCCTTGAAGAAATAAAAATGGTGACTCTTACTAAGGGCACCCCCTTACTGAGATAGCAAGTATCCTACAACCAGCGCCCAATGTTTTCCCACTTCACACATCTCACGCTGATCCCTTTCGGTTCATTTTCTTTATACATATTCTCCTCTCTCTCTCTCTCTCTCTTTCCATTGTTTCCTATTCTCCCTCTCCACTCCTATCCCGCCACCTGTCCAATTAGTTATTCCATCCTCAACATTTACCTCCCCATTTGCAGCCACATATACTCCATGCACTCCACCCCATTTTTGTTCCTTCCAACTTTGCTCTTCCTTCTATAAACATGGTTAGAGAATAAGCTTTAGCTTCAGTTTAATTGTTTTACTTTGTAATGATAATTATCTATTCTGTTTTCTATTAGACTAACTTATGTTAGTTAGTGAACTATTTGTACAGAGTAAATAGGATTGGATGTAATAAAGAGAAGGATCTTTGATTCATTTTCTCATAATACAAAATTCTTCCAGTTTTCTTGTTCTGCAATGGAATCTCTTACCAATGCTAATTCTTCTATCAATCAGTGTTATCCATATCTCACGATTCTGCGATTATTTGAAACAAAATCTAATGCAATCAATACACATCTTAGGTGTTAATCATTATTTTAAAGGGTGTTTCTTTGTTTCCTTTAATGTACACTTCTTGTTTCATCTATCAACCTATATTTAATTTCCGGAGAACTGGTTGTTTTCAGGTCTCTTCCGAAAGTTCCGATAAAGAGAAGGAAGCTGCAAGGTTTGCACAGTTGTGGAACAAAATAATCACTAGCTTGAGGGAGGAGGATCTAATTGACAACAGGTAGTACTGTGACTGAACATTTCTAAATATTGTACTTCTATGGCGAGCCTTGTATAATAACAATATTGAGATTTCTTGTTTTAATTAAAGGTCTTTATGAATCTTTGCTAACGAGTCTGACTACAATAAAATATTAGGAAATGGACCTCATGCTTGTACCATATTGGGCTGACTGCTCTTTGAACCTTATCCAGTGGCCTCCTTTTTTACTTGCTAGCAAGGTTCATCTATTTTTGTCCAATTGTTTTATGCGAGTTTATGTAAAGAATAATCAGTATTCTGTTTATATTCATTTATAACTTTGCATTTGTTGTACAGATCCCAATAGCAGTGTCTATGGCCAAAGACAGTACTGGAAAAGGGCAGGAGCTGGAAAAGAGATTGTCAAGGGACAAGTACATGAAATCTGCTGTTCTTGAATGCTATTCTTCTTTCAGAAATATTATTAACTTCTTGGTTCTAGGAGAGCGTGAGAAAACGTAAGTTCATTTTAACTGAAATATACATCAAGAGGGAATTGTAAGTTTCATACACTGACTTCAAGTACATTATTGTTTCATTAATGCAGAGTCTTGCAGAATATTTTTCAAAGAGTTGATGAGCACATAGAAAACAGAAACCTGCTCAACGAATTGAATCTGAGTGCTCTCCTGATCTATATGATCGCTTTGTTAAACTGATTATGTGTTTGGTAATTGATTTGTAGACTTAAAATGTTACATTTTCTGTTTGATCAATTATGAAGTTTAACCAAATTTGGCCTTGTTTCTTCAGTTGGAAAACAAAGACGAGGTCAAGGATCAAATTGTGATTATCTTGCTTGACATGCTAGAGATTGTGACCAGAGACATAATGGATGGAGATGTTGAGGGGTAAGTCCTTTGGATTTTCTCTGTCTCTTGCTAATCTGATTAGCTGATCATTCTGGACTCATTGTCATTTGCTTGATAGTTTGCTAGATTCAAACCACGGTGGGTCTTTTGGAAAAGATGAAAGGATGACACCACTTGATCAACAATATAAGTTTTTTGGTAGACTTCAGTTTCCCGTCACAACAGATACTGAAGCCTGGTCTGAGAAAGTAAGTTTTACAGTAGAGGAATGCCTGTAACACACTCTCTAACGGTCATTTACCAACACTCTTATTGATTGTAATTCAAATGGGTCACATTCAATCATGTGGGTCCCATGTTAATTTGCTGGGACTCATAAATTTAAACCAATAGAAGAAAGTGTGTTAGAGGGTGTGACGCAAACATTTCTCTTTACGGTAATAGGTGTTTATATGACTATTTGGTTCTCTTACTAGTCTGTATCTGCTCTTTTTACATAATGATATAATATTTTTTTTTTATTGATTTTCTTTTTTTATCTTTGCAGATAAAAAGGCTTCATTTATTGCTTACTGTCAAGGAGTCTGCTATGGATGTACCATCAAACTTGGATGCTAAGAGGCGATAACTTTCTTCAGTAATTCTTTGTTTATGAATATGCCATCTGCTCCCAAAGTTCGAATATGCTGTCCTTCTCGTAAGCTCAATTCATTTTCTGTTGGCTTCACATATTTGAGCATCAATTTATGATATGAACAAATACTATCAGCACACTCTTAAGTCTTAACACACTTGTGAAATTTAAGTGGCACCTAGCTCCCTGTCAAAAGGAATCCACACCCAGTGACTTTTAATATATATATATATATATATATATATATGTTTTTATATATATATATTTTTGATCATCTCTATTAGCAACAATATATTATGTTAAATAACGTCTTTCAAAAACTAAATAATTTGAAGGATGATTTTCTTAAAGGAGAGTGCAATTAATTTTTTACACAATATACATGGATCTAATAATATTTTATAAAAAGCACATATATGAATTATACTCTTCTTAATAAATTAATAATTGTCAAATTATATTATTTGTATTGTGTCAAAATATTCAACTTGATTTTTGATAGGAAATCCTAAGAATAAGCATTTGTTTTGTAAATAGAAAGTATCTTGTACATTGCATGGTATTTTTAAATTTCAATAACTTAAATTAAAAGAAAATATTAAAGAGATAAATACATAATTTGAAATGTAGAATTATATAGAGTAATTAAAGGAATAATATTCAAGAAGAATAAAAAATACTAACCATAAAACAAAAAAATGAAATACTAAAGAAGCCACGTGGCACAATTAGAGACAGTATATTAGGAAAAGTTAAGTGTGACGAGTCAATTTTGATTTTTTTGACCAAAGAGTCAATTTTGATATATATATATATATATATATATATATATATATATATATATATATATATATAGGATTTAATTTATATACACTGTGGTGTAAGAGATTTTTTACAATGCTAGCCAGTCACAGAATGGCACGTCATAATAAATGTTTTACTTTATCTCTGACACCTTAAAAATGGTTTTTGATTGGTTAATGGTGTAAGATTTTTTATAGCAACGATGCAAACCAATTAAACCCATATATATATATATATTATATATATATAAACTGAAACGGAAGCTATAATGTGAATATTGTGTTGCAGTATAGTTGTTGCCTCCTTCCTTCTCTTACATTTTCACCAGCATCTACTAGCTATTTAATTACTCTCTATTTCTAACCTTTCTCCTTCCCTCATGAATTTGGCATATTACATTTTAGATACCTCTTGCAATTAAATAGCGAATGGAACCAAAAATATTTATTTTTTGTAATAATCTTTCATCTGCTCGAAAATATGGCCGCAAAATCTTTGGTTCTATATTTAGTAATTAATGATAGTATTTACTTACTTTTCTATTTAAGATAACTGGAGGTGTTGAGTCAATAGCTTACAAAAGTGAAATTTGGAGTGATATATAATTTATGTTAAAGTTTGGGATTTTATCATCATTTTGGAAGTATCGGTATGTAATTTATCTGTTATAATTTCAAAACAAAATTGAAAAGAGATCTGTATGATAACGATGTATAATAAGCAGCACTTTGTAATAAGTAGTTGACACAATTTCCATCTAAAATATATAAGTGACATTATATATCTTGATTTTGCAGTGTCTTGACGCCATACTTCGATGAACCCGTTCTTTTCTCCCTAGATCATCTGGAAGAGCCAAATGAAGATGGAGTCTCTATCCTCTTTTACTTGCAAAAGATATTTCCAGGTTTTTCTGTTTCCTCTTGATATTGTTGTCAAGGAACTGCTTGATCTAAAAAGCTTAAGTTGTTATATTAAGAAATAGTCCAAGAACAGGTGTTTTTATATGTATGTCTGTAGCATGCACCTCATGCAAAAGTCCTCCAGGCATGAAATGTAGTAAAAGATTAACTTGTACTGAAACCAAATACCGCTTTAACTTGAATTTTCATTAAGTCCTAAAGTCAACTTGGCTAGTATGTCTTATCAAGCACAAAAGGTGCATAATGGAAAAATGACAAAATACTAGTATGGTAATAGAAAATTATAAAATATGGTGGGGGAATCAATACCCTATTTTTGACAACTTGTGTCTATCCTCAATAATGATGTACTGTTTTCACCACACTCTGTACAATGTTGTAATATACTGTTGCTTCTGATATTTATTTCAGATGAATGGAAAAATTTCCTTCAACGTCATGATTGTAAGAGTGAAGACAGACTCAGAGGGAGTTAGAAGAAGAACTCCTTTTATGGGCATCATACAGAGGCCAGACACTGACCAAAACTGGTACAAATTTCTTCCTCTACCTCAGCCAATATTTCTGCATATTAAATATGCAATTTCAATGTTCTTTTCACATTGATAATTATGAGTTCTCTGTGCATTTTCGCTTTATTTTCACCAAGTGAAGTCCGAGGAATGATGTATTTCCGACAAGCATTGGAACTTCAGGCTTTTCTTGATATGGCAAAGGATGAAGGTAATGTGGAGAAAGATTCATTGTGAGGGAGAGAGAGTTGGGAGATGGAGGAGGTCATTAACTTATTTTGTAGCTTCGCTTAATGTTTTCATTTCAATTCATAAACAGAATTAATGAAGGGTTACAAGGCCGCAGAACTAGAGAGTAAGGACAATCCAACCGGCGAGCGGTCGCTGTGGAGACAATGTCAATCATTAGCGGATATGAAGTTCACATATGTAGTGTCATGTCAACAATATAGTATTCACAAGCGATCCGGTGATGCTAGGGCAAAAGAAATTCTAAAGCTCATGGCTAAGTAAGTTATCAAATCAACCTTGTTAGTTGTTATTGCTAATGCAAGTACTGTCCTGTTACATTTGGTACTGAATTATACTTGCAGGTACCCATCTCTTCGTGTTGCTTATATTGATGAAGTTGAAGAGCCTAGCAAAGATTCATCTCGCAAAATAGACAAGGTTTATTATTCAGCATTAGCCAAAGCTGCTTTACCGATTTAAATCAAATGATTCATCTGAAACAGTTCAAAATTTAGACCAGGTACTTTCTTCCTTAGGCCATTTCTGAAATATGTTAACTGAAGTCAATAAATTTAAATTGATGAATATTCTGCATATGTACATATAAAAGCTTACTTTTAAATCTCGGCAGTAAATAAAAAATCCAAAATTCACAGTCAAACACACTAGTGATAACAATTTCATCAAAATCATCAGGCATCAAGCACATCCCGAGGCATTTTTCTTGTTGAGAGGAAAAAGATAATAAAAATAGTCTTTTCTTTAGTTTTGTAATTAGTTATTATGGAAAATGACCATACAAATTCTAGATGGTTATATTTTTCTCAAAAATATTTTGTGGCAGTAGCTAATGAAAAATTATTGAAGCAATGTGTATAGTCTTCTCACAACGAGTTCTCATTTGTTGTTTGGCTATTTTGATGTAGGTAATTTACAGAATAAAGCTTCCAGGACCTGCGATATTGGGTGAGGGGAAGCCAGAAAATCAAAACCATGCAATCATTTTCACTGTGGGGAAGGCTTGCAAACAATTGATATGAATCAGGTCTTACATTATTTATATTTAAAAGAGAAGAGAAATCCAGCTTATGAAAAATTCAGATAGCTGAGCATTTGTGTAACAGGATAACTATATGGAAGAAGCTTTCAAAATGAGGAATTTGCTGCAAGAATTTCTTAAGAAAATGATGGTCCCAGAAACCCAACGATACTTGGACTCAGAGAGCATATTTTTACTGGCAGGTATGATCTGTTGTATGAATTTCTAAGTGTTTTCGGTTATTATTTCTGATATATGAATGAACTCTGCTCATTACTTCATCTTTATACCTCTTGTGTTTCTTGCAGTGTTTCATCTCTTGCATGGTTTATGTCCAATCAGGAAACCAGTTTTGTGACAATTGGACAAAGATTGTTGGCTAACCCCTGAAGTAAGTCTTTTTTTAATCCCTGATGCTCATAATGAGATGATGTGTTGCCAAATTTTAACCTAAGAATTCTAATGTTCTAGTTATTTATACTCATTCAGGTAATTTTCTACAGGCACACTCATGCTATAAGGACAATAAGATGCCTAAAACAATAAGAATACGAATGTTCTAGTTATTTTTAAACCAACTAGATCCGTAGTCCATAGCCACCTTCTTTTTAGGTATATTTCTATAACATCAGTAAGAATAAAAGTGTGATTATGCAAGTGGACTGACTGTTCTACTGATACATTTTTGGTATCAACTGTCATCATTTTCCCAAGCCTAAAATAAGAGATGCCTGAATTTATTTTCCAGTTTTGTTATGTCCATTTTGGTCAAAGGAAATCAAGATATAGTAAAAAAAGATGCTACTGTTCTTCTGGTGTTCAAATGACTCAAATTTATATTTTATGCACTTAGGTTGCAAGAAAAGGGTACAAACGTGTGTTTTACAATCCTTAGTGTTAGAATCCATCCAAACTAGTAGCTGTTGTAGGATGGGGTGGGGGGGGAGAATAAATTAAATGAAAGGAGTGAGAACAAATGTGGTGTCTCACTTTATCCCATTGATTTGAGCTCCTCCCTCTTCTGTCTTTTGTGCTGCCCTGTCGCCCAACACTAACAAGTGTAAGGCTGGGAAGTACTCACCTTACAAGTTGTTTTGTAGGTTGAGTGAAAGCCCAAGTTTTAAGATGGGAAACTCAAATTCTAAGATGGTATAGGAGCCTATTTTAGATGTATTATTCGACAAAGATCTTTTGTATTCCACCCCCACTTTTTCACGCCCAGATGTAGTCTGGGTTTGAGGGGCTTGTTGAGATTCTTGTTATTCCACCTGCATTCCTCCACGATGCAGTTGTTGACTCCCGCACAGAAGGACATGTATTAAGAGCCTCACATTGACTAAAGATATACCCAAAGTAGTGTGCTTAGAAAACTTGAGCAGTCCTCACCTTACAAGCTAGTTTTGTGAAGTAAGAGGCTAAGCCCAAATTGTAAGAATAACCAAGGAAAAAAAATACTCAAACTCATTAACATATATATATATATATATATATATATATATATATATATATTAGTTTTAATATCCTGCTGCTTATATTTACCTATGTATAATTTATTTCTTTAAGGCTGGTCAATTCACGTGTTATTCTGTTGAAGTGTTTATTCATGTCTCTATGTTCCGTGTCCATTATTATTGGAAGTTCTTAGTAATATTTTTGTGCTTTTCATTCAGAGTGAGGTTCCATTATGGCCACCCAGATGTATTTGATAGGCTTTTCCACCTAACAAGAGGGGGTGTAAGCAAAGCTTCCAAGGTCATCAACTTGAGTGAGGATATATTTGCAGGTATGTATTTTAGTTTCTCTTTCTGTGTGTGCATAACTTGTATCTATTTCTTTTAAAGAAGTATCAGTAGCATAAGTTTCTTCATATGCTGCAGGTTTCAATTCTACATTACGTGAAGGAAATGTCACTCATCATGAGTACATACAAGTTGGTAAAGGAAGGGATGTGGGTCTGAACCAGATATCGATGTTTGAGGCAAAGATAGCTAATGGCAATGGTGAGCAGACAATGAGTAGGGACATATATAGGCTTGGGCACCGATTTGATTTCTTCAGAATGTTATCCTGTTATTTCACCACTGTTGGCTTCTATTTCAGTACCCTGGTATATACTCATAACCTTCCTTCCTTGTGTTATCTATGAATATGATCTGTAATAAGTACTGATTTTTCTTTTGACAGCTCACTGTCCTCACAGTTTATGTATTCCTTTACGGTCGCCTCTATCTTTCCCTTAGTGGACTTGAAGAAGGGCTGAACAAACAGAGAGCTATTCGAGACAACAAAGCTCTTCTGTTTGTTCTTGCTTCTCAATCTGTTGTACAAATTGGATTTTTGTTGGCCTTGCCTATGTTGATGGAAATTGGATTGGAGAAGGGTTTTCGGGAGGCGTTTAGTGAATTTGTACTAATGCAGATACAGTTGGCTCCTGTATTTTTCACATTTTCTCTTGGAACAAAAACACACTATTATGGAAGGACATTGCTTCATGGAGGTGCACAGTACAGAGGAACCGGTCGTGGTTTTGTGGTGTTTCATGCCAAGTTTGCCGACAATTATAGGCTCTATTCTCGGAGTCATTTCAAAAGGAATTGAATTGGTGATTCTGCTTGTGGTCTACCATATATTTGGCCATGCATACAGAGGAGTGGTTGCCTATATTTTAATTACCATAACCATATGGTTCATGGCAGGAACATGGCTTTTTGCTCCCTTCCTTTTCAATCCATCAGGCTTTGAGTGGCAGAAAATTCTTGATGACTGGTCAGATTGGCATAAATGGATAAGCAACCGTGGAGGAATTGGTGTACCTCCTGAAAAAAGTTGGGAATCCTGGTGGGAAAAGGAACATGAGCATCTCCGGTATTCCGGAAAGCGTGGTATTGCTACTGAGATAATACTTGCCTTCCGCTTTTTCATATATCAGTATGGGCTTGTATATCACCTTTCAATCACTGATACAAATAAAAGTGTTTGGGTAAGTGTTTTCTCATATAGTTTCTCAGGAATATTCCTCCGGCTTTCATGAATGACCCTTCTAAATAGGATATGAATTTAACTGTAATTACTATTGGCTTGCAGGTATATGCTATTTCATGGATGATAATCTTTCTAATATTGAGTTTAATGAAGGTGAGATTTCAAATCATTAAATTATGTATCTTGAAATTTTGGTGTTATTGCTGTTTATTGAGAAATAATTCTAGCTACACTATTCTATATTATATTCGATTTGTCTCGAGTTTGTAAGATTTCATATTAAATTAACCTTTCTGTACTGTCTGCTGCATTTTTGCAGGGTATATCTGTTGGCAGGCGCCGCCTCAGTGCAGACTTCCAGCTTGTATTTAGATTGATTGAGGGTTCTATTTTCATAACATTCCTTTCTATCCTCATAATATTAATAGCAGTGGCTAAGATGACAGTTATGGACATATTAGTGTGCATTCTAGCAGTCATGCCAACAGGCTGGGGAATGCTGCAGGTCAGTAAATTTCTTTCCTTTCCTTTACTTGCATTCATTTTATGTTGCATCTATCTTTTATTTTTTTGTCAAATCCTCTAAAAAGGGAAACCTGATTTTGCAAAACTCCGGCCGTGCGGGTTCCATTGAAGGTTCAGATCCATTGTCCCTATATTTACCTATGAAGTACAAACACGCATACAATACACGACACTGCATACATGCACATAGACACCAATTTTAATTTGAAAAATACAAGTAATTGAAGTGTCGGTGTCCGACACGATACGCTTTCGACACCGAACACGCCTTCAACCTAAGTGTCGGTGCTACAACTATTTACAAGTGGCTGATTTAATGACTCAACCCTTGACAGTTTAGTCACACTGAAGGAACAAAAAAGTGATAGCTTAACATTTCTAGTCACAGTCCTGTTTGATAATTTACTTATTGCATTTTCTTTTCCCTTGTTTGTTTTTTTTTCTTCTATTCTCCAAAAGATTGCACAAGCTTGTAAGCCACTCATTGAAAAAAGCGGATTTTGGGGATCTGTTCGGGCACTTGCGCGTGGATACGAAGTAATAATGGGATTGCTTCTCTTCACTCCAGTTGCTTTCTTGGCTTGGTTTCCATTTGTTTCAGAGTTTCAAACAAGAATGCTTTTCAACCAAGCTTTCAGTAGAGGTTTACAGATTTCTCGTATTCTTGGTGGACAGAAAAGGGATCGTTCCAACAATAAAGAGTGATGATTATAATCCAACAACACAGATCCTATTGTACATAATGTTTCATCTTGAATAATTATTATTGTTATCATTTTTAAACTTTTCAGGGAGACGCTGTTACATTATTAAAAGAGTTTGACTTTAAAGGTCATTGTTACCACAATCAAATTCTTTTTAATAATGTGACACTCATGGTTGAATGATACTAGCGAAAGATATTAAGATGCTTGTATATTGATATTCACACCAAGCCATTTTGTAAATGCGGTTTTAAAACTTGTTCCAATGTGGTACATTGTATATGCTTTGGTGAAAAATATTGTTGTTTAAGCAGAGCAAGGTCCTAACTTCTAATCTGTAAATTGTACTAGTTTTGGGAATTGTCTGTAGCATTTAAATGCATCTCAGACATTTCTTTTTCTTTTAATCTGCACTTTTTGGACACAAAATCGATGATTAACGCAATTCAAGTACAGGGTTAATTATGTTTAGTGGATGGTTAACCACATTAAAAAACAGTGTTCATCATCCAGTTTCATCGTTCTTCCGTTGTGTCTTTCCAATTTCCAGCGCGTTCTCTACTGTCTGCCACTATCGTCTCCCATTGAAAAATTTCAAGCGATCGTTGTCGGCAAAACCACCACTAATGGGAGTTGAATTGGTTGATCAATACACCTACCCAACTTCCATCCTCATCAAACCTCTCACATGCAAAAACAAGCTTCCGCGTTCACTTTTTTTGGCCACTGTACTCGCAACCGTGTTCTCCTCTTCTCAAATCAACACGCAGTATTGCTTTACCCGATCGTCGTCCGCTGCCGATCTTCCTATAACAATCACTCATCCCAAGAGATTTTCCAACCGCACGCACCTCCAAGTCAACAAATTTCTCCTCACGAGCAGGAAATAAATCAAATTCAATTACTGTTGTCGCTTTATATAATTTGAATAGTTCGCTAAAATTAAAACAACTAATTCATTCTACCGTGAGACGCTTGAACGAACTAAGAAAATTTGGGATTCTACGACGCCGCTTGACATCTCAATCAAGCATAAATGACAACTCAATCGCTTCCCAGATGTACCCTCATTTTCATCCATTTAACCAACAAAAACTCGCACGTAACTTGCAACTTATCGCTTATTGTCATACGCCGCTCAACGGCCTTATGCGTAATAGAGTTCGAATGAGGTGTTTCAACAAAGTAAATTCACATCCCATTTAACACTCGCTCAACACGCTCGCGCGAACGCTGCTCGAACGACTCGCTTCGAACCGAACTACACTGCGTAAAAAAATAGTGTAAAAACTCAAAACAAATCAAAATGAAAAAGTTTGGTAGAGGTAATTACCTGGAACTAATCACAATCTTAGTACTTGAATGGGAGTGAATGATGAAGATTAGGATGAGTGGGTTTCTGGAGTGGAGAGAGGGGAGGTTTGGGGTTTTAGAGGAGTGTGGTGTGTTGCAGGATAGTGGTAAATGGAGGAATTCAATTGTAAGCGTGAGCTAGTTTGAATGCAGAAAGGAAAAAATATGTGCCTTTAGAAGAGCAAGAGATGTAGGAAAAGCAATAGCCTTATACACAGACATTACAGTTCTGACAACCTATTTCTCTCCTCCTATTTAATGTATTTTCTATAGTTGACCAAAAAATGTATTTTCTCTATCTTGACTGACCTATAACATCATCCACCGACACTTCCAATCCTTATTATACTACTACATTTGCAAATTTTATGACTTCTCCCTTCTCTACAGAGAAATTGGATGGCTCCATGACTCCATCCATATATAATATTGGGTTCTCTCCGACTAACTTTGAAGACCTTTCAAGTGGTTTGAGAATCGTTAGAACTCCAGATTTACTACTTTAGTCGCACACACTGATTTGCCTTGGATCATTGATTCAGGTGATTTAACCACATATCTAGTAATAAATCTATTTTCTCTTCTATTTCTATGTTCGGTT